>OY731403.1:75482160-75801102 GCA_963425845.1 Sphenostylis stenocarpa
AGACTCTATCTCTTTCTCTATTTACATTTACACAATTTTTAATCGGTAAAATTTGGGGAAAATTTTGAAAACCTAATTTTTGTTAAGAAACCAATTTACCCCCCCCCCCTCTTGGTTTTTGTCCGACCACGCGAACATTCTGCTGCGCGATTCTAACTCTAACGTCAAATTGAGCTTTTCTATTTTCGTCTGTTGTCCATCTAGAAAATGGTTTAGGAACGTCTACTCTGTTTTTAGTAACTTTAGGAATATAGGGACCGTTTAAAATAGCGTCCCAAACACCTCTATCAATAGACTCTAAAAAGATTTGCATTCTAACTTTCCAGAAAGGATAATTTTGACCCGCAAAAAGTGGGGGTCTGTTGATAGATGCACCTTTGGCAAAAGTTTGATTTTGTCCAGCCATTTTCGAAAAATTTGAATGACTATCAAAGCAAGCTCTGATACCACTTGTTAGAATCGTGCAGCGGAATGTTTGCGTGAACGGACAAAAACCAAGAGGGGGGGGGGGGTGAATTGGTTTCTTAACAAAAATTAGGTTTTAAAATTTTCCCAAAATTTTACCAATTAAAATGCTGTGTAAACGTAAATAGGATAAGGATAGAGTCTTACACAGAAGATTTATACTGGTTCGGATCAAAAGACCCTACGTCCAGTTGCTAATCACTCAAACAGAGGATTAACGCTGTCACTATAATCAAAGTTATTACAAAAAGATAATAATGGAAAAGATAGAGTAATGAAAACACCTTTCTTGAGTCACACAAGAGATGAAGAACAACTTTCCCTTGAGACGGCACAACACACAATCCACTAAGAACTCCACTTAGTGATTCTTATCGCTTCTAGCCCACACCAGGTTCCAAAAGCCCCTTTTTCCTCCAACAAACAGTTCTCTGGAAATCACAGCTCTTAACTTTTGTTTGAAAAAGGTTGTTATATTTTCTGAGAGCCTTAGAGAACCTTAAGTAGATGAATTAGGATTTGGGAATTGGGGATTTTCGAAACTTGGTGTATTGGGACTAGGGTTTTCGAAAATAGGTTTAATTTGAAGTTCAAAATGCATATCTGACTGAAATAATCGATTATCTCAAGTGTTAATCGATTATTACAGAGCCAAAATTAACAGAAACGCAAAACGCAGTGGTTTAATTGATTATTTTCCCTGTTAATCGATTATTACAGTGAGCTGATACAGAAAATGGTTTTTCTCACTGTGATAATCGATTATTTGGTCTTTTAATCGATTAAACCTGTGGCTTTTTGATAAAAATGATTTTTTGAAGCTTCTAAAGAGTAGACTATGTACTGGCTATCTTAAACTCTAATATACAGACTGAAACTCATCAAAACAGAGTTATTACACAAGAATACAAGTCTTTAACTCTCTAAGTTCTTTGTTCTTGAATCATCATCAAAATCAACAAGTTTCATGTCCATGTAAGTTCAACATCAAGTCATTGTATGTTCAACACAAGATTTTAACAAAATCCAATATTTGAGGTCTTATCTCAAAGATAGAAATGAGTCTGTAAGGGTATTAAATGCTGAAAAAATGAGACTAGAGCAAAGACTATTGACTTTCATCATTTTTTAGGTGATAACACCTAGGAGGAGTAATCATGTTCTTTTAAATGAGGGAGATCTAGCCTTAATGTATTGCATAAAAAACAACATCAGAGTTAATTGGATATATGTGTCCAAGATCATAAAGGCAAAGACTAACTGAATTTCGTTGACCTTATGCTATGCTTATTGATAAAATTTTCAAATATTTTTTAGTTGATCTGACAAGAGAATATGTGGAAATGTCCAAATTTTCTAAAGAAATTGATGATTCTACCCTGCGCAAGATGAGATTCATCCTGGTTAATGGGAACTGGATCTCAAAGGTTGAAGCTAGAATGAGTGATGATGATGATGAAGAGGAGAAT
This sequence comes from Sphenostylis stenocarpa, assembly GCA_963425845.1. NCBI lineage: Eukaryota > Viridiplantae > Streptophyta > Magnoliopsida > Fabales > Fabaceae > Sphenostylis > Sphenostylis stenocarpa. Next base: position 75,484,095 of record OY731403.1, read on the forward strand.
GCACCATAAGAAAATGTTCTCTCTGGCTCATCATATGCTATAGCACCGTAGAAGCAGGAGCAGCTGAAACAAAAAATATGGCTAAAGAATTTTAGAACATGGAGTTGATACCTTATTACGAGCAACCAAATCGGGGACTCCATTATCTTTGTTTGAAAGAACCATGTTGTCTCAAATGGCTTCTTTACAGGAAAAACAATGGAAGCACATACAGATGATGTATCAGCATTATTAGGAGTCTAATAATCAATTTTCCAACCTCAACAATCAAATTGCAAACATCTACAACATATTGGATGACCTGCAGTTCAACCAAGAGGATTAATAATTTGTTGCTTCATATTATCCTTAGGGTTTTGTTTCCTATACATTGTATTTATTGTTTCTTTTCTATTTTTGTTGTTTTTATTCTCTCTATTGGTTTTTACTAATAACTAGCATATGAGTAGAAATTTAGATTTTTAAATGTTTGTATGATTTTTTTTTGCTTGATTCATGTTTCTTTTCTCCTATTACGATGAAGTCAAAAGGGGGAGAAATGACTGAAAGGGATCGCACACATTTGTACTAACTACATCAGACACACACCACATTGTTTTGCAAGTTCATGTTTTTTTTACTTCATCTAATAGCAGGAGACTGATGAAGGTTATGGGAAGAATCTTGAAAAGACCTTGGAAGACTTGTTGGAAGATTTGATGAAGTCAAACAAAGATGTTGTGTTGCTATAGTTCATTAGTGTGTCTGCATTATATAGGTATAAATATCTATCCTTTCCTCAAGTATGAGTTTCTTCCTTTTTCAAGTATAAATGCCTCCTTATTTTTTTTAATCTGTTAATATATTCTTCAGGAAGGTTTTTAATTGATACATTTTCAAATTAATCGATTAAATTCACTTAAAAAAATAAAGAATTTTTTGAGTTGTAGTTTTAATTGGTTAAGAAAGTTTTTAATCTGTTAAATCGTTCTTGACTTAGTTTTGAAAATTGTGGTTGACAGAATTAACTGATACATGACCAAGTTATTACTTAAAATATCTCTATAAAATATCCAAAATTTTTTAATCGATTAAACCACATTTTTATCAATTAAAACGTCTCTAGAAAATATCTAGAATTATTTTAATCAATTAAACCATGTTTTTATCAATTTAATCGTCTCGGGAAAATTTGACAGAACCATTTTAATCAATTAAAATGTTTTTTCATCAATTAAATTAATTTAAACTTAGTTATTTAAATCGATTAAGTCATGAATTAACCGATTAATTCTATCGATCACTTCAAAATTCCTCTATATAAATAGATTACCACCTGCACTTCAAAATATACTTTCGAAAAATTATTCAAGTAATATTTTGAGATTTGTTTCAAGAGAGAAACACACTTTATACTTTAGATTTCTTTTTGAAATCATTCTTGAGGCTCTTTGTTAATACTCTTGAAGAAACTCATTATGTGATTAGACTGTTGCTTTTGCATATTCACTTGATTGTTATTGTTTCATCAAGCATCTTAATCTTTCATTATATTCTTTGTAATTTTGGTGTATGGAATTTTGGGCACTTGTTTAATCAACTACAATTGTGGTTGCGGTTATTGGTTGAAGAACTTGATTGTAGTTATTGGTGTATATTGTTATTCTACTGTTAGTTTTTGTAATCAATTGAAATTTTGATTAGTGGAACTCAACTGGAATTTGTTGGGAATTGGATGTAGCCTAGTGAATTGGGTGAACTAGTATAAATTATGTTGTTTGATAACAACATTTTGGTCGCACAAAATACTAATAAAAAATAATAAACAAGTTATTAAACTAATGCAGTATATTTAACCCGTGTCGAGTCTCACAAGGACACAATTATAGGAACATACTCATTATCACATATCATTCTCTCTAAAACAGTAAATAACAGTAAATAGGGGTTGAATGAAAGAGTAAAAAAAGAAATAAATTGATGCAGAATAATAAAAATTAAAATCAAATTGCTATAGAAGATTGACGACAATTAAAATTAAACGGAAACATAATTTAAATAACTAAAATTTATAAAATTAAGATAAAGTACTTTTAATTAAAATTGTAGGAATCAAAAATTGCTTTAGTACTACTTTGGCTTGGTTGTTGCATAGTACTACTTTTAATTAAGATAAAGTACCACTTCTAGTGTGGGCCCAGAGTTACCCTGTTGCATAGTACTACTTTGGCTGGTAGTTGCAGTCCACTGTGCGTCGGACTGGATGAGTATAAACCCCCCATCAGGCTGGTAGTTGCAGTCCACTGTGCGTCGGACTGGATGAGTATAAACCCCCCATCAGGCTGGTAGTTTCAGTCCACTGTGCGTCGGACTGGATGAGTATAAACCTCCCATCAGTCTAGTAGTTGCAGTCCGCTATGGGTAGGACTGGATGAGTATAAACCCCCCATCAGGCTGGTAGTTGCAACTTACTGGTCTGGCTCGTGTGTAGATCAGGCACAGTTCGTGCGCAAGTTGATGGGTATGAACCTCCCATCGGGCTAGTACAGTCCACTGCGTAGGACTGGTGGTGGTGGCGGCTTACTGCTCAGTTGCTCATGCGCCGGTATTGAGATGCGTTCTCTTTGTTTTTGACTTTTCTGGAGTAGTCGTCCAGTTTGTGCCGGGGATTTCTTTGGTGGTCATCCAGCTTGTTGGTTGCTGGGTAGTCTTGCTTATTTGTCGCTTGACTTTTGTTGGTTATCGAAAAACTCTTGGTCAACGTGGTTGACTTGTCTTTTTTGAATTCTGCCTTTTTCCGCGGTTTTATCTCTTTTCTTGCGATTTCAGATTTTGGCTTTTCCGGGATTAAGCGTAAGTCTTTTTACTTTTTAGTTTCTTTTCGCTATGCTGACTTTTTTGACAAGAGAACAAAAATGAATGAAAGGAACTTTTATTTATTATAAAATTTTGGTTACAACATTTTTTTTTAGTACTATCCCTAAGACGGTGGACTTGAGACGGGAGACGATCCGGGAGGAGGGAATTGCCAGTACATGTGTCTCTGAAATTTTGCCTGGTCTCAGACTGTGTCGAGGTGTTCTTGCCAGAACATTACCAGGTCTTGCCTTATTCCCTCTTGTATCTGGCTGAAGGTCTCCATCCTTGTCTCGAAGACATCCTGCCTTAGAGACATCTGGTCCTGGCTTAGGGACATTTGGTCAAATTACTGGCGTAGGATGTAGATGTTGCGGTTGATGCCAGCAAAGTCACCTGTATATTGTTGTTGTTGCTGATGATGTTACTGTTGTTGTTGTTGATGCTGGAACTCTGGGGGTGTCGGGAGATCTTACATCGCCACCAGGTCCTAGAGGTCGAAAGTCATGGCTAATGAGGGGTGGAGGGCCAACCGGGACCCTTGGCGGATCAGCATCCCCATGCTGACAAGGATGGACCCATTGATGGTCTCGGGTCGGAGATTGGAGGAGAGGTCCTCTCTGCCACTGCACCCCCATTTTTAGGCCAGTGAGGTGATGAGGGGAGCCATGAGGATGGCTCCCACGGGACGACTTCCGAAGTCCTTGAGGGCCTTCACGAAGAAGTAGTCGGGGTTGCACCGGCACCCTAGGCTCATGCAGTAGAGGGCGAAGAGGTCTGGGTAGGTGACCTTGCCCTGGCTCTCCTTCCGCCCGTGGACAGTCCCAGCCAGTAGTTTGTGGCAGATGCGGAGAGCGGGGGTGAGTGCGGATCCCTTCAGCAGGGATAACAAGGTGCGCATCCCGGTGAGTTCCTCCCACATCTCACCAGTGGTGAGGGTAGGTGGGCGCTCGCAGATGGCCTCTCGGTATTCTCGAGTCAGGACGTCCTCAGGCCGGACGAATCCAATCGACACGTTGAACTCGTCCAGAGTCGTCGTCCGGTACAACCCATTCATGAAGTAGGACACCATCTTCGTCGGCGGGAGGCCCGACACCATCGTAGGGAGCTCGCAGTATGTGATGGAGGCGAGAAACTCCATCACTGCTTGTGGGTAGACGTGGGTGGGGGGAGACTGGAGGAGGAAATGTCATCCAATGCTGTCGAGGTGGGTGCGGACCTCATCTTCCCAATCGAAGTTGGCGAGGATGCTAAAGTCCAAAATTAGCATAGGGTGCCATGTGTACCCTTGAATGTTCTCCAGGTGGGCCTGGTGATGGGGCGAAAGCTGAGTTGGGTCTTGTGGAATTGGGGTCGTGGAAGCACTTGGGCTAGAAGAACCCCTTCTCTTCCTAGAAGCTTCACCTCTATGCATTTTTGGTAGGAGGATGCTCAAATATAGGAGAAAGGAGGGTAGGAGTGCAGGAGAGAGTGTTTGAAACCCCCCCAAGGCCCCCCTATCTATAGAATTTTCGCCTGGATTCGGGACCACCGTCTGGGAAGTCGAGACGGTGGTCTCGATTTTGCGGGGTTCGGGACCGCCGTTTGGATCTTCGAGACGGCAGTCTCATTTTGGTCCTAAGTCGAGACGGCCCTCTCGCCAAGCGAGAAGGCGGTCTCGTCTTTGTCCAAATCAAGACGACAATGTCAAATGTCGAGACGGCGGTCTCGTTTCAGCACGAGTCGAGACGGCGGTCTCGAATTTTAGATGGATTTTTTTTTTAAAGAAAATAGGACCTTGTTCAAAAAAAATGTATGCATGCAATGTTTACATGTTTGATGTCCTATAATTCCTATTTCATTAGTTTTTCAGAAGGATTAACTGGTGTGTCTTGTACAGACCGATGCCCTCTGATGATCGTTTTTCTGCTGTACTTGGTTGTACCATTCCAGACTTAATGTGACCGAAAAATGACTTTCTCTTTCTTTTTTTTCTTTATTCTTTTCTTTTTCTTTTTTCTTCCTTTTTTTCGGAGAGCACGCTTTGCCATGTTGGTGTCCCTTTTTCTTCACTTTAGGGGTTTCAATCCTCTTGTTGACTATACGTCTCCATATTCCTAAACTAATTGTTAGAATAATGTTGTGAGGGTCAAGAGAAAAGAAGTAAAGGATAAATTCAACGACTTGTGTTTTAGATGGTTGATTTTATTTGGAAAGGATTTTGTAAGCATGGCTGGCTAGGGTTAGGCTTAGGTGTTTAAGCTTTTGTCTAAGCAAACATTTTTCTCTCTTTTGTTTGGATTTGCGCCTTAGCCTATTTCCATTGCATTTTATGGCTGATCGATTTCCCTAGATCGCCCTTTGGGTTTTCAAACTAGGATATTGTGTTTTGGTCTTATCTTTTGTCTAGGTTTCTTCCTTTCTCTTTTTGTTTAGGGAATCCTAGTGGACCTTATTTTGTAACCCTATCTTTTGCCTAGGCTACCCTTTATTTTTGTTCGGGTGTCCTAACGGGTTGACCCTATCTTTTGCGTAGCCCCCTTTTGTGGGTTTCCTACTGGGTATATTGCCCTTTTTCTTTTGGCCTTGGGCATCTATGGGCTTTTTATTTTTTTGTTGTTTTTTTTTGTTTTCACAATATTGGCGAAACATGACTTTATTTATGGTGAGGTAAAACCTTATTTTGTGCTTCTAGTCGACCATCTTGATTGTTATAACAATGGTACATTTTGATTATTTGGACGCACTTTTATTCTTCCTTTCTTCTTTTTGTTTGTTTAGACAAGGTTATTATGAGGTCTAGATACGAAGTAGTAAGAAGAGAAGCAGATAGTAAGAAATGTATTCTTTATTAATTAGTAAGGGAATATGTGCCCTGAAATGCCCAGGGGTCAGGCTAGCCCCGGGGGATAATCTCTAACAATTACTGGGTTTACATCCCTTAAGCAAAGAAAAAGATCTCCTAATGACTAGGGTAGCTCTTGAAGCTTGCATCCCTCCGCTTCGGAATATCTGCTTGAGTGTGCGGAGGGGAGACTTCCCTTTTCTTCCTTCTGCTCGACCCTTTGTAGGGTCATATCCTAGGCCGTACTTAAAGGGGTTATCTTTGAACTCTGGAGGTTCCCTTATTCCTTGGGAATCTGCCCCCAGTCCTTGGCCAGGATGGTAACCATGCCTCATCATCATGTGGGCTACCTTTGTATTATTGGAAAGTCTCTCTACGCTGGCAATTTCGAGCGCTTGAAAAGATGTTTCAAGGGCCTCTTCAGCCACATCCACATAAGGTTAGGTAGACGTGAAGCACTTGGTGGATTTGGTGAAGACATATTCGAGTTGATATAGTGTAGTTTGTGGGTTTGTAGATGAATAGGTTAGAAGTTTAGAACTTAATCTCTTGATAGGCCAATAGATCTTGTGATAAGCGCCTTAAAATGATGCATCTCAGTGAAATCATTTTTCTGCATGAAAAACTAACATTTAAGCATTAAAAGAACAAACTAAGTTTTTCAATCTGTTGAAAAGAAATTTCAATCTGTTAAAATCACTTAAACATAAGAAATGTTCTTATAGATTCGAAATTTCAATTGGTTGAATCACATAATCAACGAGGTTAAAATATTCTTAATGAATTTTTCAAATATCAAAGGTTTCGCATTTTCAAACTGTTAAAATATTTTTTAAACTGTTGAAACACGAAACTATTTTTTCAGATCTAAGTGCTTTTCAAACTTCAATCTGTTGAAATACTTTTCAATCTGTTAAAACAGAGAGACTATTTTTTCGACTAAGAGTCTACAGGATTTCAATCTGTTGAAAGGTTTTTTAATCAATTGAAACAGAGAGCTGTCATTCTTCATTAAGCTATTTCAATCCATTGAAAACACGAATCAATCGATTGAATGAAGTTTTAAATGAAATCAATCGATTGAAACGTCGTTTTAATCAATTGAAAAACATTCTGATCGATCATAATTTCATTCTGATCGATCATAACTTGTTCTAATCAGTCATAATGATGTTCTGATCGATCATTTGGTTCTCTGAATCAGTTTTTATCAGTTTAAACATTCTGGTTCTCTCTTTTACTCTATAAATACATATCTGATCTATCATTTGAAATATACAATTTGAGAAAACATTTGAAAGCAATCTTTAAGCAATCATATCCGTGACTTTCTTTGAGCATTTAGAATCTTTTCATATCATAAGGTGCATTGATCAAGATTGTTGTTAATCAAAGAGAGAAAGTGTTGAGTTAGAATTGCTTCTGGACAATTGTACTGATAAAGCTTCAGTCCAGGTTTTTTCTTTTCATACTCTTGTGTAAAGTGTGGTTGTGTAGATTGGTTTTTGATCTATACTGGTTACAGTAACTGGATTTGGTTACTGGGATGTTTCAAAAGTCTATCTTGTGGGTTTGTAAGATAGTTCTTGGGGTAGATTGGTGAATATCTACTGGTTGTAATTTTCACTGGAATTAGTGGAACTTGGCAGATTTGTCAAGAACTGGATGTAGCTCTGGTAAAGAGTGAACCAGTATAAATTGTTGTGTTGAATTTCTTCTTTCATCTCTTTTATTTCTTGTCTATTTACTTGATGTGATTAAAATCAAACCTACCTACACAAGAATTAAATAAAGGTAATTCATTCTTCCAAGAGAAAGTAAGTTTTGCGAAAAAGTTTTCTAAAATTCAATTCACCCCCCCTCTTGAACTCAACCATTAATTCTTTCAATTGGTATTAGAGCTGGTTCTTGTAAGATACTAAAGAATTCGGTCCAAGAATGGCTGAGGGAAAGATGAATTTTTCAGAAGGAGCCTCCATAAACAGGACTCCTCTTTTTTTCTGGTGTGAATTATTCTTTCTGGAAGGTTAGAATGAAAATCTTTATTGAATCTCTTGATAGAGGTATTTGGGAAACAATTGTTAATGGTCCTTACAAACCAACTCACACAGTGGATGGTAAAGTAGTTGAGAAAAATTGGGCTGAATTGACTGATGCAGAAAATAGGAGAGTCCAATATGATTATACTGCTAAAAATATTATTACCTCTACTTTAAATCTTGATGAGTTTTTCAGGGTGTCTCAATGTGCCTCTGCCAAAGAGATGTGGGAAATTCTAGAGGTCACACATGAGGGTACATCGACGTGAAAAGGGCAAGAAAGCATGAGTTAATCGGGGACTATGAATTGTTCAAAATGCGGCAAGGAGAAACAATTGCGGATGTACAGAAAAGATTCATGCACATAGTCAATCATTTAATTGGGCTAGGAAAGACTTTTGACAAGGAAGAGTTGAACATCAAAATCTTGAAGTGTTTGGACAGAACTTGGCAACCAAAGGTGACAACTATATCGAGAATCAAGAGACTTGACTGAAATGACTACTTGCTTCACTATTTGGTAAGTTAAGGGAACATGAGTTGGAAATCAATCGGTTCAAAGAACAAGAGAATGCGAGAGAAGAAAAGCAGAAACATTGTTCTCAAGACGATTGAAGAAAACAGTGAGTCCGAAGAAGATGAATCCAAGAATCTAACTCTGTTGGTTAAGAAGTTTGGAAAATTTCTTAGAAGGAAGAACAGAACTGGGCTAGTTAAAAGGTACACTGATAAAAAGACTTACTCCATTCAAAATATTGTTACTTGTTATTCTTGTGGTAAGCAGGGACACATAAGAAGTGAATATCCGGAAAAGACCAAGAATCAGAACAAGAAAGAGTCAAAGTACAAAGGGAAAAAGGCCTACATAGCTTGGCAAGATAATGATTCATCCTCCAGTTCTGCATCCGAAGGTGAAGAGGTGAACCTATGTTTGATGGCTGGCTGTGAATCCTCTTCATCACATGTAAGTTCAACTCCCACAGAAAATGAAATGAATTACAACACATTACTAAATGCTTTCAATGAAATGCATAGTGAAGCCAGAAATTTATCTCATACAAATAATCGGTTAAAAGGACTAAACAACTGGTTAGAAAATAGGGTTAAAATTCTGTAAAAAGAGTTATTAGAAAGCAAAACAGATATAGAACATCTTGAAATAATCTATTCATCTGCTGATAATGCTGCTGCTAACAAGAATTGTGAAAAGTGTATTCTTCTACAGAATAAGGTTGATTACTTGACTAAAACTTTGTCAAAATTTACTCAAGGTAAAGAAAATCTAGATGCACTTCTTGGGTCTCAAAACTGTGTTTTTGAACATACTGGAATCGGGTACAAACCTAAGGTTGGGGTGAAAACTAAAAAGTATTTGAACTTCTTTTCCTTTAGAAAATCAACAACATCCCCTTTCTCATCTTGTCATTACTGCATGAAGAAAGGACATACTGTAAAATTTTGTCATGCTAGGAAATATTTTGTGCCACAAGGTAGAATGAGATGGGTTCCAAAACATGTTAAACAGAAAATTTGACTCCTAAGGACCCAAAATATTTGAGGGTACCAAATACTTGATGTTTGATCTTTCGGGAACAACAACAAGAGTCCCTTTGGTACCTGGACAGCGGATGCTCAAGGCACATGACAGGTGACATTTCAAAATTCCGAAGCTGAGATTGAAGAATGGAGGTCACGTGACTTATGGAGACAACAACAAGGGAAGAATTCTAGGTTACGGAGATATCGGAGATGGTGAATCGGTAACCATTCACAATGTTCTTCTTGTTGAAGGTCTCAAGCACAACCTAATCGAGTATAAGTCGGTTATGTGATCTTGGTCACAAAGTTATCTTCAAACCGGAAAAGTGCCTAATCGTGAGCCGGAATCGACACGATAATGTTGGTAGGTAAGAGGTTAAACAAGATTTACATGTTAGATATCAAGCATTCTATATCATCTCAAAGTTGTCTTCTTACTAAAAAGAAGAATCTTGGTTATGGCATAGAAGGCTTGCTCATATACATCTTAATCATCTTGACAAGCTGATTTCTAAAGAGTTAGTTTACGGGCTACCGAAGCTTAGAATTTTGAAAGACAAAATCTGTGAAGCCTGTTTAAAAGGTAAACAAACTAGAAAATCCTTTTCAAACAAAAATATTGTTTCTACTTCTAGACCTTTGGAACTGTTTCACATGGATTTGGTTGGTCCTTCAAGGAATAAAAGCCTAGGCGGTAATCTCTATATCATGGTAATTGTTGATGATTTTTCCAGATTTACCTGGACTATCTTTCTAAAAGCCAAATCTGATTCTTACAAATCTTTCAAAAAGCTTGCCAAGGTTTTACATAATGAAAAAGGGTACTTCATTACATCTATTCAAAGTGACAATGGTGGAGAATTTGTAAATGAAAAGTTTGAATCATTTTGTGAAAAGTTTGGCATAAAACACAATTTTTACGCTCCAAGAACTCCTCAACGAGAATGGTGTTGTGGAAAGAAAGAACAGATCCATTGTGGAACTTGCTAGAACAATGCTTTGTGAAAATTCTTTACCTAAATATTTTTGGGCGGATGCGATAAACACTTGCTTGTCATGTTTTGAATAGAGTCTTGATTAGACCCATGCTTAAGAAAACCCCATATGAGCTGTATAAAGGAAGAAAACCCAACATATACTATTTCGGGGTTTTTGGATGTACGTGTTTTGTTTTAAACAATGGGAAAGAAAATATTGGCAAGTTTGATGAAAAATCGATAAAGGAATCTTTCTTGGTTATTCTACTAATGGCCATGCATATAGAGTCTACAATTTAAGACTGAAATCTGTTGAAGAATCAGTACATGTTGTTTTTAATGAGTCTCCTCGAGTGTTGCGAGAATAGAACAACGAGTACTGCAGATGATGAAGATTTAGCTGATAATTCTTATCGGTTAAAATATCCCGATAGCTCGAGATCGGCTTAGTGTCGAATAAGGTGATCAATCGGTTGATCATGCAAAAGCTGATCCACCAAGAATTGCGAAGAACAGGAAGAAGATGTCCTGGAAGAGCTTCCTAAAGAATGGATTGTTCCAAGAGATCTTTCTCTAGACAATATCATCGGGCAAATCAATAAGGGAGTATCCACTAGACATTCTCTTAATCAATTCTCGCAATCATATGGCATTCATTTCACAAATAGAACCTAAAGCTGTTAAAGAAGCATTAAATGATGAATACTTGGGTTAGTGCCATGCATGATGAGCTTAATCGAGTTTGAAAGGAATAACGTGTGGGAATTAGTTCCTAAAACCAAAGATATCAATGTAATTGGTACTAAGTGGGTATTCAAAAACAAACTAGATGAACACGGCATTATCACTAGAAATAAAGCTAGGTTGGTAGCCAAAGGGTATAACCAACAGGAGGGTATTGATTTTGATGAAACCTTTGCACCTGTAGCTAGACTTGAAGGCTGTCAGATTATTATTAGCTTATGCTTGTATAAGTGGTTTCAGATTACTACGAGATGGATGTCAAGAGTGCCTTTCTAAATGAACTCATCAATGAAGAAGTTTATGTTTCTCAACCTCCTGGTTTTGAAAATCACAAGCATCCCGACCATGTCTACAAATTGAAAAAGGCTCTTTATGGTTTAAAGCAAGCTCCTAGACAATGGTATGAGAGGTTAAGTAACTTCTTAATTGATCAAGGATACAAACGAGGTGAAGTTGATAAAACCCTATTCATTAAAAAATCTGGAACTGACATTATTCTGGTGCAGGTGTATGTTGATGATATCATTTTCGGTTCTACTAATAATGCATTGTGTAATAAGTTTGTTAAGGAAATGCAAAGTGAATTTGAAATGTCTATGATGGGAGAATTGAATTTCTTCCTTGGTCTCCAGGTTAAGCAATTAAAAAATGGCATATTCCTAAGTCAATCTAAATACTGCAATGAGTTGTTGAAGAAATTTGATATGCACAATTGCAAAGAATCCTCTACACCCATGTCTACTAACTGTTGTCTAGATTTAGATGAAAAAGGGAAATCTGTTGATCAAACAAAATATAGAGGTTTGATTGGTTCTCTGCTATATCTAACTGCTAGTAGGCCTGACATTATGTTTAGTGTGTGCCTTTGTGCTAGATTTCGAGGCAAATCCAAAGGAATCACATCTTATCGCTTGCTAAAAGGATTCTGAAGTACCTTAAAGGAACCGTTAATGTCGGACTATGGTATCCTGAAGGTGCATCTCTTAAACTTGTTGGATTTTCGATTCGACTTTGCGGGATGTAGATTGGACGGAAAAAGTACCTACTGGTACATGTCATTTACTGGGAAGCAGTCTCATATCTTGGCACAGCAAAAAGCAAGCATGTGTTGCTCTTTCAACTGCAGAAGCTGAATACATTGCAGTTGGGAGTTGTTGTGCTCAAAATATCTATCTTAAACAACAACTAAAAGATTATGGAGTGGCTCTTAACACGGTACCTCTGGTTTGTGATAATACTAGTGCAATAAATCTGACTAAGAATCCTATCCAACACTCTAGAACTAAGCATATTGAAATTAGACATCACTTAATTAGAGAACATGTATCTAGGGGTGATTGTGAAATATTATTCATTGAATCTGAAAAACAGTTAGCTGACTTATTCACTAAACCACTTCCTAGAGATAGACTTAATATGCTTAGAACTGAATTAGGAATTGTGGATATAACTAGTATTGAATAACTGATTCTTTATGGTGATTATGATTTTTGTTTAAACAGGTTGATAACATGTTCAATCGATTAAAATTGTCTGAAAATCTTGAAATTATTTGTTTTAATCGATTGAAATTGCGAAATAATCTGTTGATTTTCTGATTCTCTATCTATGTTCATGAGATGTTACCAGTTCAATCGATTAAATGAGGTTTTAATCGATTTATTTCAATAACCTTGTAGCTCTGCATGTTTTTCTTCTATAAATCAATCGATTAAATCTTCGATTCAATCGATTTATTTTACTTCGACAATCTGCAATTGCAAAAACAATTGATTCCATGAAAAATCAATTGGTTAATTTTTTTTAGGAATAGTAGTGTATGCTCTGCCTCTAAACAATTACTGCAGATTGGAGTGAATGCATTTACAACTGGATAAACTTCAGCTACTCTCTTAAATATCAGAGATATCCAATAAAAGCTAATTGACCCTGATTGGATATCAGGTGTGAGGGTAATTAAGGTGCACAGTAACAATTCTCTCTCTCCACCTTTACCATCCCTACACTGAAGCAGAGCTGCAGTAAAACATTAAAGACAAAAAGATGAAGGGACTGGGTGTTCTCATTTCAACTTAAGAGTACAGTTGTGTTTGAAAAGCTTATACTTTTCCTCGTGAAACATTCTCTCTTCTCTGTTTTTCTTCTGTTCATTCCACAAATCAGCATGCTCAAATGCACCAAATCCGGAAGGTAGAAGTTCAGCAACGGAGAGTCCTCTGCTGCAATGCAAGAACCATCGGTAGGAGGGCGCATTGAATCATGGTTCAACGGGAACCAAGAGAAGATGGATTTGTTCATTCATGAAATGAGCAGGAAACAAATCAATATACCCAAGGTTCTAAAATTTTCATGGTTTGTTGCTGAAGGTTTCAGAAGGGTTCAGAAACTACTGCAACATCAGAAACTTCAGAAATTTCTAGAACTAAATGGTAGGATTTACCCTGACCTGATTAAAGTTTTTTTTCACCAACTTGTCATTTGAAGGGTCTACTCTAAAAACTCAAGTCAAAGGAGTGGACATTGAAATTACTCCCAATGTCTAGAAAGAGGTTGCTGGACTCAAGGATGAAGGTGTAAAAGTCACCAAAGGGTATACCTCGGAAGTAGAAGAATTTAACAAAGTTCAGTACTTTCGTTCTTGTCTGAAGAATAGGCATGACTCCGTAAGTTCCTTCAACACTGGAAAGTTGAAGCTTGAGGAAAGGGTACTCGTGTTCATTATGTCCTGGCAGCTCACACCCAGGGGGAGCAATCATGCAGTACTAAATGAAGGAGATTTGGTACTGATGTACTGCATTCACCACAGAATAAGGGTGAACTAGGTTTTTTTCATCAAGGACCACATGATCAAAGCGAAAAGGCTAAGTGATTTCAGGTATCCTTATGCAATATTGATTTCTAAATTTTTAACTCATTTTGGTGTTGATTTGGAAGGTGAATTAGTTGAAACTGTTCGTCCCACAAATGAGGTCAATAATTTTGTCCTTCATAAAATGGGGTTCATTAAAATTGACGATGAATGGATTTCCAAAGAAGAAGCAGGAAGAGAAGAAGAAATTGAAGAAGAAGAGCAAGAGGAAGATGTCAATACTGGTGTCCTAGGTACTTCTGCAGCAAGATCATCAGACCCGATGGAAGAGCAGTGTCCATTAGAAATAATTCCATATATTCCACAACCTGACCGTGGCACGCCTCTCTCACAGTTCGAAAGAACCATGCTACATCAGATGAATGAACTATAAACCAATCAAAGGAGGCACATGGAGATGACGGTTGCTCTGCGGGCTCGTCAGCATTATCTGGATGAAAATTTCATTGCCAGATTTCAACACATTGACAACCAATTGGAAGATATCTACAACAGGATTGTTGATCTGCAGTTTAATCAAGGTCCCGGGAACGGGGATGAATGAAGTCTTAATTGTTCTTGTTTCTTTTCTTTTTATTTTTGGGTACCTACGTGGTACTATTGGACTGTAACTAAAACACTTTATTTGATGCGATCAAATAGGGGAGAAGTGTTTGCTTAAAGCTGTCACTACACACACACCACAAAATCATATATGTCTCTATTCTGTTATTGAATTGTGCAGGTGCAGTGGATATTTGTCTCCATCAAATAGGGGGAGATTGAAACACTTGGTGGATTTGATGAAGACATATTCGAGTTGATATAGTTTAGTTTGTGGGTGTGTAGATGAATAGGTTAGAAGTTTAGAACTTAATCTCTTGATAGGCCAATAGATCTTGTGATAAGCACCTTAAAATGATGCATCTCAGTGAAATCATTTTTCTGCATGAAAAACTAACATTTAAGCATTAAAAGAACAAACTAAGTTTTTCAATCTGTTGAAAAGAAATTTCAATCTGTTAAAATCACTTAAACATAAGAAATGTTCTTATAGATTCGAAATTTCAATTGGTTGAATCACAGAATCAACAAGTTAAAATATTCTTAATGAATTTTTCAAATATCAAAGGTTTTGCATTTTCAAATTGTTAAAATATTTTTTAAACTGTTGAAACACAAAAACTATTTTTTCAGTCTAAGTGCTTTTCAAACTTCAATCTGTTGAAATACTTTTCAATCTGTTAAAACAGAGAGACTATTTTTTCTGACTAAGAGTCTACAGGATTTCAATCTATTGAAAGGTTTTTTAATCAATTGAAACAGAGAGTTGTCATTCTTCATTAAGCTATTTCAATCCATTGAAAACACGAATCAATCGATTGAATGAAGTTTTAAATGAAATCAATCGATTGAAACGTCGTTTTAATCAATTGAAAAACATTCTGATCGATCATAATTTGATTCTGATCGATCATAACTTGTTCTAATCGAGTCATAATGTCGTTTCGATCGATCATTTGCTTCTCCGAATCAGTTTTTATCAGTTTAAACGTTCTGGTTCTCTCTTTTACTCTACAAATACAAATTTGATCTATCTTTTGAAATATACAATTTGAGAAAACATTTGAAAGCAATCTTTGAGCAATCATATCCAGTGACTTTCTTTGAGCATTTAGAATCTTTTCATATCATAAGGTGCTTTGATCAAGATTGTTGTTAATCAAAGAGAGAAAGTGTTGAGTTAGAATTGCTTCTAGACAATTGTACTGATAAAGCTTCAGTCCAGGTTTTTTCTTTTCATACTCTTGTGTAAAGTGTGGTTGTGTAGATTGGTTTTTGATCTACACTGGTTACAGTAATTGGATTTGGTTACTGGGAGGTTTCAAGAGTCTATCTTGTGGGTTTGTAAGATAGTTCTTGGGGTAGATTGGTGAATATCTACTGGTTGTATTTTTCACTGGAATTAGTGGAACTTGGCAGATTTGTCAAGAACTGGATGTAGCTCTGGTAAAGAGTGAACCAGTATAAATTGTTGTGTTGAATTTCTTCTTTCATCTCTTTTATTTCTTGTCTATTTACTTGCTGTGATTAAAATCAAACCTACCTACACAAGAATTAAATAAAGGTAATTCATTCTTCCAAGAGAAAGTAAGTTTTGCGAAAAAGTTTTCTAAAGTTCAATTCACCCCCCCTCTTGAACTCAATCAATAATTCTTTCAAGACGGTCCACTGATCAGGATGTCGTCTTCTGCTTGGATTGTGACCAGTTTTTCGTCCACTATAAACTTGACTTTCTGGTGGAGCGTCGAAGGTATTGCCTTAGCATCATGAATCCAAGGCCTGTCGAGGAGACAACTATATGCCGGAGTAATGTCCATTACATGGAAATCGACGTTGAAGATAGTGGGTCCAACTTGGATTGGCAGATTGACTTCCCCCACTACTTCTCGCTTGGATCCGTCGAAGGCTCGAACGATAGTGCTTCTTGGGCGCAGACGGGTTTCTTGAATAGTCAATTTGTCGAGTGTGCATTTGGGCATCACGTTCAAGGATGACACGTTATCCACAAGAACTTTAGCAATGAGGTACTCCTTGCATTTGATGGAAATGTGCAAGGGTTTGTTGTGGCTTGACCCCTCGAGGGGGAGTTCTTCCTCTGTGAAGGTGAGGTGATCGCTTGCTGTAATGTGACCAACGGTCCTCTCAACTTTTTCTTGGGATATAGTGTGAGGTACATGCGCTTCGCTCAAGACCTTCATCAGGGCGTTTCTATGAAGTTCTGAGCTCATCATTAAAGATAACAACATTATCTTTGCAGATGTGTGATTCAGTTGATCGATAATGAAATACTCGCTTTGCCTTATGAACTGGAGTAATCCGTCTGTCTCCTCCTTGGATTCCTTATTTTCTTTTTCTTCGGTCTGTTTATTTTCCCTTTATTCTTGGGGGCATCTTGTTGTAAGTCTTTGGGGGAGTAGACCCTTCCACTTCTAGTCATGCCCCCAATGTCAGTTATATTGGAGATATCCTCCTTTATTGGAGAAGATTCTCTGTATCTCCACGGTACAACTTTATTTGATTCGTAGGGGAAAGGACATGGCATGAATAGTTGCACAGGCGTCCTTGCCCCCTCTTCCTTATTGGTTTTGAGAACCAACGACCGAGGCTTATTACCCTCTTGTGGTGGATCGACCGTTGGGGAGAGCTTGATTAAAAGCGACATTCTCTCCATTCTTCTAATTTGGAAGACGTGTCAGTTAATCCTTCCTTTTTATTATCTTGTTTATTATTAAAAGTGAAGGAGGGGGTATTAAATATGCAAATGAATGATATGCATGCAAGTAGACAATCGTTGAATAAGGAAAATTTCATTTATCCATGGAAGGTGTACATTCCCCTATTCCATACTATGAAGCAACTTTTGAAAGAAGCGGAAAAGCTTAAAGAAACCTACAGGCGGGTCTTGATCTCTATGTAATTCCCTTTCGGCTTCCTGGACGTGACGAGCGAGTGCTTCACTTTGCTTTTGGACCGCCTGGCTCATATCTTCACTATACTTTTGAGCTTCTTCGATCTTCGCCTCTTGATGGACGACCAAGGCTTGCAGCTCGTCGAGCTTTGCAAGGCTCGCAGTACTTGACCGTACTGAGCTAGCCCTTCTCTTTCTTTGCAGCGTAGCTCAGTGAGACTTTTGTTGAGTCTCCGGTTAGCCTCTCGCTCTTGGCGTATTTCTGATCGAGTCCTTGTGAGATCTTGTAACAAGTCCTTGATCGTCTGAGCCTGTTTTGCGCATTTGGCTTTAAGGTGTGCTGATTTGATGGTTATTTCTTGGAGTTGGCTATCCGAGCTGGTTCTAGCAGCTTTGGATGCTCGGATAACTTGCTCATTAGAGTTAGCACACTGATCCTTGAGGCGCTATATTTCATGATCCTTTTTCTTGCATTGCCTCTGTAGACCGTGTATGGTGAGGATATATTCTTGCTCTCTTTCTTCAAGGGCCCTCATCTGGGCTCCCATGATTTCTATCCTCCGGGTCAAGGCGTCGACTTGATTTTGAAGCTCTTCACTGTTTGAACATGTAGCGAGTGAGGTGGATGGTTGTGACATCCCCCTTTTCCATCTCCATTCCTCATAGTCACTGGAGGCAGCTACTCGAGCTTTTCCTAGCTCTATATCTCCCATAAAGACTGGTTTCTCCCATGCTCTTCTCACATCCAGTGAGTTAGCAATAGTGCATGGGTCTCCGAAGAAACATAGTCCTCTGAGCTCCCCCCGGGATATTGTAGTTTGAGTCCTCATGAGTTGTCTCATAGCTACTCTCGATGAATAGGCTATGCAACCCCTGAGTCCTATCAACTGTATGCTCGGGTAATCTCCACATCTGATGAGGACGGGGCCAGGTCGGAACCAAGGGCAAACCCAAGATAATTGGTTGGCGTCCCATTGTTCCAACTCAACCTTCCACTCTGAGGTTAGGCGTCGGTGGAGAGGGATTTTTGAGAAGCTTCTCAAAGGGTCAGGGAACATCCCCATGTGACTAGAGGCGTAGAAATGTGTGATTCCCAACACAAAAAGTAGTGAAGAGCAACATCTAAGTGTTTTTCCTTGCTTCTGGCGGCAAAATTCCACCGAGAGCAAGTTGTTGGCAAGAAGTGAAGGCAAGGGACTCTTCGAGTTCACATCCCAGGTGAAGAAGGCGTCCATGACAGCTTGGTCTACTGTGTCGATATGGAAGGTAAACAAGATTGTTCCAAATATGATTAAAGCCAGGGTTTTGTTAAAAGCATCCCATTCTATCATTGAGACTTTCCAACCCTGGATATTCCCTTTTTCTATCAGGGTAGTCTGCTGGAAAGGCAATCAGATGGTGGCATTGATTTGTGCTGCAGAAGTATATGCCCCGTGGCGAATATGGACCCCAGCTGATTTGAGCCATTTTAGCATAATCTCATACTCCTCCAAAGTAGGCACCATATCGAACTGCGGAAATTCGAAGCAGTGCAGACTAGAGTTCCAAAAATGAACTAGAACCCTGATAAAAATGGGATCGACACAGATCTTCAACAGGTCGAGAATCCTTCCGTAGGATTTTTCGAAGTCGGAGCGGACCTCTGGAAGCATTATCGTACAAAGCCGTTCTAGCTTCTCAGTATGGTACGGGGGAATGTCCACTTTCTTCAATTGTCTACTAGTCCCCTCCACTTTCTAGAAAGCCAAAATGCATGTTTTATGAACATGATACTTATTGTAGATATGAATGCGAGTATTTGTTTTTCCTATTTATCATGTTTTATTTCTACATGATGTATGGTGTTATTTGCATGTTTATTTTTTTGGAAAAATAAACTAACTATATGGATGATTTATGAATTTAATGTTTATGAACAAGGTCCCATTTATTTAGGTCTTTATTTTTATTCTGTTTTTTTTTTGTTTTTTTAGAGCCTTTTATCGCTTCTGTCGGACTGCGTGGATACTTAGCTTACAAAGAACCTAAAACCAGGCTAGCTAAAAGGCAGACTGTCCGGGAGAAAATGGTTTATTGCAAAAGAATAATATTAGCGTCCCTTATCTCTTCTGTCGGACTGTGTGGCTACTTAGCTTGCAAAGAACCTGAAGTCAAGCTAGCTAAAAGGCAGACTGTCCGAGATAAGGGTGTTTATTGTAAAAAAAATATTTTTCTGGTTTTTCTGTTTATATATGTTGTTTGGTTATGCTATGCAATCAAATGCAACAAACAAATACACATACAATTCACTCATCCGTGATCAGGCGATAAGTCATTTTAATCACGAGGTAGGATTTTCCTGCAGAAAAGTGCATTGCAAGGGTAGGTTCTAACTGTTCTCACCAAGGCTTAGGCCCCCAAGGTGCCCCCATTATAGGGTCCCCACTCTCCAGCCTTCCAACCATGCTTAGCACTAAGGCCATAGTTAGTCTTTGTGCCAAAAGAGGAAGGTTATCACCTTGAGTGGTGGTTTCCGATCATACCGGTGGGCACATGGCCATCACTACGGCAAACCGTACCTACCACCCACTCCCTATGGATTTCTCACTTGCCCCTAGGTATAGAGGGAACTTTTGTGTGCAAAGGTTTGTGTACAGTTTTTATTTCAAACAATTTCATAAAAATAAACAAACAACAGTTATTAAAGCTAAACAATTAAAGCATGTTATGATACAAGGTAGGGTAAAAACGAAATTTCTTAGTTTATTTATTAAACTGGCTCATCACTAAATGGGATCAACTCTCTAGGCTTCCCCAGTGGAGTCGCCATCTGTCACCGCCATCGAAAAGAGGCGGTCGGAGTGACGCGATGGTTCCGACTTTCCGTTTTTCGTGTTTTTATGGGTGAGGTTACAACGCCTTTAAGTTGTCCGATAACGGGGCTGAACCTAAGGGCGGGGTTTTTGAAAGGGTGTTCTTAGATCGTCCGATAACCGGGCTGACCTAAGAATAGGTTTGAGAGGGTTCTTATGGAGTCGCCACCGATGTTTTTACCGGAAACATTGAAAAACGAAAGAAAAGGAGTTGGTTTTTCGAAAACCAACTTTGGTCATTAAAACCATAGTTGGGTAAGGGAGTTAGTTATGTGTAAGGGAAGTATTAGTTCCCTTACGACGCCCCCTTCGGGTTCCCTATGACAGGCCAGTTATTTTATAAATAAACTTTTGAAAAGACGTTTTTACCCTTTTATTCGCAGAATTAAAATAATGACTACATGGCCCTAATAGCTATTGCGCAATTTAATATAAGTAAAAAGGCAGTAAAAGAGAGGGAGAGAGTGAAGAAACCTCCAATGCAAGCTTTTGATTAATTCTCTTGAAAAATAGGGTGCGTTTTGGCAACCCTTCGCTCTTACAACGTCGAAATCGCTCTCAAAAACGCTATAAGAAGCTCTCTTAGACACTCAGAAACTCCGGAAATGCTTCGGAGGGGCTCTAGGAGAAGAATTTGGAGAAAGTGTAGAAGGGAAAGTGGAAGAACTATGTGAAATGAAGGGGGGAGCACTCACTATTTATAGGGATTCACGTCTGTCAGGTCGAGACGGCGGTCTCGCCATTCGGGATGGCGGTCTCGACTTAAATCAATGGCGAGACGGCGGTCTCGACTTGCCAAGTGGCGATAGGGCCATCTCACCAACCGGGAGGGGGGTCTCGCTAATGGTAAGTGGCGAGACGGCCGTCTCGTCAAATGAGACGGCAGTCTCGACTCCTGAAGGAAAAAATCCTTATTTTTATACAGAAAAACCTTCCTACTCTAATATGGTGCCTAATAGTCTCTCCTAGTGGCTTTTTAGGCTTCGTCCATCTTCGAATAGGAGCTCTTCTGCTCTTATTTTGAGGACGGGCAAGATTTAGGGTCTACAGTTACGCTGACTTTTTTCGAAAAGAGAGCAAAAGTGAATGAAAGAAATTTTATTTATGATAAAATTTTATTACAGCAATTATTTTGGGGTAATATCCCTAAGACTATGGCGGGCTAGAGCCGGGAGACGATCCGGGAGGAGGGAACTGCCGATACATATGTCTCTGAAACTCTTCCTGGCTTTGGACTGAGCCGAGATGTTCTTGTCGGAGCAGTGCTAGGTCTTGTTTCATCCACTCTTGTATCTGGCCAAAGGTCTCCATTCGCGTCTCGAAGACATCCTATCTTAGAGACATCTGGTCAAATTGCTCGCGTAGCTCGTAGATGTTGCAGTTGATGCCAGCAAAGTCGTCCCCATATTGTTGTTGTTGTTGTTGTTGTTGGAACTCCAAGGGTGTCGGGAGGTCTTGCATCGCCACCAGGTCCTGGAGGTCTAGGGTCATGGCTAGAAAGGGGTGGAGGGCCAACCGGGATCCTTGACGGGTCAACATCCCCATGCTGACAAGCATGGACCTGTTGATAGACTCGGGTCAAAGATCGGAGGAGATGCTCTCTCCGCCCTGACAACCCCACTTCTCAACTAGTGGGGTGATGAGAGGACCCATGAGGATGACTCCCACAGGACGACACCCAAAATCCTTAAGGGACCAGCGCCCTTGGCTCATGCAGTGAAGGGCGAAGAGGTCCGGATGGGTGACCTTCCCCTGTTTCTCCTTTTGCCTGTGGAGAGTTCCTGCCAGCAGCTTGTGGTAGATGTGGAGAGCGGGAGTGAGCGCGAACCCTTTCAGCAGGGTCGACAAGATGCGCATCCCGGTGAGATCCTCCCACATCTCACCGGCTGTGAGGGTAGGAGGCCGCTCACAGATGGCCCCTCGGTACTCAAGTTCAGGATGTTTTCGGGTCGGACGAAGCCGATAGAGACGTTGAATTCGTCTAGCATCGTCGTCTGGTATTACCCGTTCATGTAATAGGACACCATCTTGACCGGCGGGAGGCCCGATACCATTGTGTGGAGCTCGAAGTACATAATGGAGGCAAGGAACTCCATCACTGCATCTTCAGCACGGGATGCCATGCATAACCCTGGATATGCTCTAGGCGGGCCTGATGCTGGGGTGAGAGCCGGGTCGGGTCTGGTGGGATTGGGACCGCAGAAGCACTTGGGCCAGAACCCCTTCCCCTCTTTCTACAAGATTCTCCTCTGTGCATCTTTGATGAGAAAGTGCTCAAAAATGGAAGAAATGTATGTGGGAATGCATAAAGGAGTGTTTAGAACCCCCCCCCCCAAGGCCCCTATTTATAGACTCCTCGCTACAAGTCAGGACCGCCGTCTCGAATTTGCGGGACTCGGGACCGCCGTCTGGAAATTCGAGATGGCGGTCTCGCTTTTGGCTTATGGCAAGACGGCCTTCTCGCCAAGCGAGAAGGCGGTCTCATTTCTGCCTAATAGCGAGACGGCGGTCTCGACTTTCTGGAAGGCGATCTCGATTTTGCATGGGTTGAGACGACGGTCTCGATTTTTAGGAGGATTTTTTTTTTTGAAGAAAATAGGACCTTGTTCAAAAACATTTTATGCATGCAATGTTTTCATGTTTGATGTCCTATAATGCTATTTTCGTCAGTGTTTTCAAGAGGATTAACTGGTGCATCTTGTAGAGACGGGAGCCCTCGGATCTTTGCTTTTCCGCTGTACTTGGTTGTACCATTCCAGACTTAATGTGACCGAAGAATGACTTTCTCTTCTTCTTTTTGGAGAGCACATTATGCCACGTTGGCGCCCTTTTTCTTTGCTTTAGAGGTTTCAATCCTCTTGTTGATTATACACCTCCATATTCCCAAACTAATCGTTAGAATAATGTTGTGAGGGTCAAGAGAAAAGAAGTAGATGATAAATTCAACGACTTGTGTTTTAGACGGTTGATTTTATTCAGAAAAGATTTTGTAAGAATGGTTGGCTAAGGTTAGGCCTGAGTGTTTAAGCTTTTGTCTAAGCAAACGTTTTTCTTTGTGGATTTGCGCCTTAGCCTATTTCCATTGCTTTTATGGCTGATTGATTTCCCTAGACCGCCCTTTGGGTTTTCGAACTAGGATATTGTGTTGTGGGTCTTATCTTTTGTTTAGGTTCCTTCCTTTTTCTTTTCTGTTTAGGGAATCCTAGTGAACCTTATTTTGTAACGCTCAATTTTGCCTAGGCTATCCTTTATTTTTGTTCGGGTGTCCTAACGGGTTGACCCTATATTTTGTAGCCCCCTTAGTGGGTTTCCTACCGGGTACTTTGCCCTTTTCTTTTGGCCTTTGGCTTTGTCGCCGCCGTCCATTCCGACGTCCAGGGACATCTCGAACGTTTATGCGAGCGGTTGCGGAAAGATGGTTTTGACTCGCGTTTTATGTTTAAAATATGTTCATTGCTTCCGAGGTGCTCAACAACTGAACTATCCTCTAATAAAAGCAAGGTTTTCGAAAAGGGGTTCTTTTGGAGTCGCCACCAATGTTTTGACCATAAACATTGGAAAAGGATAAAAAGGCATTGATTTTATTAAAAACCAAACTTGGCCATTATAACCAGAGTTGGGTAAGGGAGTTAGTTACGTGTGGGGAAGGTATTAGCACCTCACAACGCCCCTTTCGGGTTCCCTATGACAGATTAATTCATTTAAGTAGAGATTACAAGAAATTACGCTATTACCCTATTTTATTCATACAATAAATATGGCTATCTACATGATTTTATTTACATTTCATAAAGCAATAAATAAAGCAGTAAAAGAGAAGAGATTTGAGAAGAACCTCCGTAGCAAGCTTTATATAGCAACTCTTTTACAAAAAGGACGCGTTTCGGCAGTCCATCGCTCTACAACGACTCTCCTCACTACAAAACTCGACTCAACTAAAATTTTCTAGAAGAATCGAATGCCGGAATATAATTCCTTAACTGATTGTTACCTATATCAGGCAATCAGAAAGATGATTCGAAAGAGGGAGAGAAGTAGACAAGTGCTCTGAGTTGTCTGGAGTGTGGAAAATGAGCAAATGAGCCTCCTATTTATAGTTTTCGCTGCCTGGCACATCTGGGACGACCGTCTGGGCCGGGACGGCCATCCCACTTTCATTTTTAACACAGAGCCAGCCCCCCTGGGACTTGGGACGGTCGTCCCACATGTGGGACGCGCGTCTCACTTGTCCTAGGTTAGTTGGGACGGCCGTCCCAACTCTGGGACGGGGGTCTCGACCTGTTTTGTCCAGTTTTTGCGTTCTGGGACCCTTGGAAGCTTTCCTTGCTTTTTTCGGACGTTGGTTGATGCCGATAGGTGTCCGTTGAAGCTTGATCTTCTTATAGGAAGTCTTCTTGACCCTTATTGAGATGCTGGACGAACTTTTATCTTTGTTATAGGAGGTCTCTTTGGCCTTTGTCGAGAAATTAGATGAACTCCGTGTGGTTGTGGGAGGTCTTCTTAGTGTTTATTGATTAGCTGGACGATCTTTATCTTCGTGTGAAGTTTCCCTAGCTTTTATTGAGAGGCCGGGCAAAATTAGGGGTCTACAACTGCCCCCCCTTCACCTGCCTAGCTAATTTGTTGGCTTGATATGCCGAAAAAATTAGTTGGTAGGGGAAGGAGTTAACCCTTTTTCCCGGTCATCCTTCGGATGCTGCTCCTTGCTGATCCTCCGGATGATAAATATTTTGATAGGTACCAACCCCTATCTGGTTTAAGCCTTCTTTTATAAGGCATTGGTGAGTATTTACCCTCACCAGGTATAAGTCTGTATTTTACTAGACTTTAGTGAGTACCTACCCTCACTAGGTTTAAACCTTGTTTTGCAAGGCTTTGGTGAGTACCTACCCTCACCCGGTACGAGTTTGCATTTTGCTAAACTCTTGTGGGTACTTACTTCCGAGGTGCTCAACACTGAACTATCCTCTAATAGAAGTAAGGTCTTTGCAACCCATTTTTGTAATGATTAGGCAAGTATTTTACTCCACCTAATGCATTCTTCTTAAGTTTTGATGAGTACATACCCTCATCCGGTACAAACCTTATTTTATAAGGCTTTGGTGGGTACCTACCCCCACCCGGTACGAATCTGCATTTTTGCTAGATTCTGATGAGTACCTACCCTCATCTGGTATAAACCTTATTTTATAAGGCTTTGGTGGGTACCTACCCCCACCCGGTACGAATCTGCATTTTTGCTAGATTCTGATGAGTACCTACCGTCATCCGGTATTAACCTTATTTTATAAGCTTTGGTGGGTACCTACCCCCACCTGGTACGAATCTGCATTTTTGCTAGATTCTGATGAGTACCTACCCTCATCCGGTATAAACCTTATTTTTTAAGGCTTTGGTGGGTACCTACCCCCACCTGGTACGAATCTGCATTTTTGCTAGATTCTGATGAGTACCTACCCTCATCCAGTATTAACCTTATTTTTTAAGGCTTTGGTGGGTACCTACCCCCACCCGGTACGAATCCGCATTTTTGCTAGATTACGATGAGTACCTACCCTCATCCAGTATTAACCTTATTTTATAAGGCTTTGGTGGGTACCTACCCCCACCTAGTATGAATCCGTATTTTGACAGATTCCGATGGGTACCTACCCCCACCGGTCCGAATCGCATTTTGACAGATTCAGATGGGTACCTACCCCCACCCGGTCCGAACCCCGTTTTGCAAGGCTCGATGGGTACCTACCCCCACCTGGTCCGAACCCCGTTTTGCAAGGCTCGATGGGTACCTACCCCCACCCAGTCCGAACCCCGTTTTGCAAGGCTCGATGGGTACTTACCCCCACTTGGTCCGAACCCCGTTTTGCAAGGCTCCGATGGGTACCTACCCCCACTTGGTCCGAACCCCATTTTGCAAGGCTCGATGGGTACCTACCCCCACCCGGTCCGAACCCCGTTTTGCAAGGCTCGATGAGTACCTACCCTCACCCGGTCCGAACCCCATTTTGCAAGGCTCGATGGGTACCTACCCCCACCCGGTCCGAACCCCGTTTTGCAAGGCTCGATGGGTACCTACCCCCACCTGGTCCGAACCTCGTTTTGCAAGGCTCTGATGGGTACCTACCCCCACCTGGTCCGAACCCCGTTTTGCAAGGCTCTGATGGGTACCTAACCCCATCTGGTCCGAACCCCGTTTTGCAAGGCTCTTAGGATGACTTTTTGATAGTCAATCCTGTGGTCATCTGGTTTTGGATATGTATTGGCGACTTATTGTTTCTGTTCACGCGCCCATTCCGTGGGGAATATTTGATTTGACTTTTTGACTTTTCTGTTATTCATCCGGTTTTACCGGGAATTCTTTGTTTTTGGCTTTTTCGTTTTTAGCCATCCAGTCTTTGCAGGGGATTTCTGATTTTTGGCTTTTCTGTTTAGCCGTCCGGCCTTTGCCGTGGATTCTTTGTTTTTGGCTTTTCTTTTTAGCCATCCGGTCTTTGCCGGGGATTTCTTTGTTTTTGGTTTTCTTGTTTAGCCATCCGGCCTTTGCCGTGGATTCTTTGTGTTTTGGCTTTTCTTTTTAGCCATCCGGTTTTGCCGGGGATTCTTTGCTGGTTGCCTCTTATTTAGGCGGGAATCCATTGGGGATTTTTGGTTTGATTGTGCCTCTTGATTAGGCAGATGCTTCAATAGTGGTGAAGGCTTTGTTGTTTTTTCGCCTCTGAATAGGCTGATGTTCTATTTGAGGATATTTGTTCTTGATAATACCTCTGAGTAGGTGGATGCTTTTTGAAAGTTTTGTGCTTGCATTGCCTCTTGTATAGGTTGATTTCCCGTTTCTTGGGGATATCGGCTCTTTGCTTGCCTTTGAGTAGGCATAGGCATTCTTGGGAGTGAAGGTTTTGCCTTTCACTGGGGATATTCATATTGGGTGTTATAGGCGATTAACTCCCTGAGGATATGAATTTGTAGTTTGCCTCTATTGGTAGGCTTGCTGGGGGATAATTTTTCTTTTTGGTGATCCACCGGGGGATTGATTTGCCCCCTGGGGAGGAATGGAGTTTTGACTCCTTGTTGGATGTTTGCTGTTTTGAGCTTGCTTTGCCTATGCTCTTATTCCATTGGGGAATGGGTTTTTGCTTTTTCCTTGCGATTGTGCTTTTTCGCGATTTTGGATTTTTGGTTTTAAATTCGTGTGCCATTTTTCTTTTGTACACGCAGGCTTTTTATCATCTGCTGGGGATGAAGAGGTTTTTCTTTTCTTCTCTTTTCTTTTTATCGGCCCTGGGGAATTTGTTGGTTTCTTGGGGGTATGATGGATTTCTGGCTCCTAGCTTTGTGAGGCCCTTTATTTAGTGGGGTAAAGATATTTTCTTCTTTTTTTCTTTCTTCTTCCTTTTCCTTCTATTGCCCCTTGGTGATGTGGAGGATTTGACTCCGTATTTTCTTTGATGGACTCTTGTGTAGTCCTTATTCTCCTTTGGTGAATGAAGTGGAGATCCTTGTATGAGTGTGCTTGATGACTCCTATGGTGATACAACTGAGTCGTGAGGTAATCTTTTTGTTGTGCCTTTGGAGTAGGCAAGGATCCGCTTGGGGATGATCAAGCCTTTCCGTTGGCTTTTCTATTTTGATGGCTTCCTTCTTTTTTTGGATGGAAGGATGGTGGTCGGATCTTTAAATGACTATGGTTGACGACTCATGTGATGATGATGTTGAGTCATGGAGTAATTTTTGTTTTGCCTCTGGAATAGGCAAGGATCCGCTTGGGGATGATCGAGCCTTTCCGTTGGCCTTTTTCTGGTTTACCTTTTTTTATTGGTGTAAAAGGTTAGAGCTAGTTTCCTTGAAGCTCTTTATTTTGCTTGAAATGGTTTGATTTTTATATAGAGACTGGATTCTGGCGCCTCTTGTTTTTAATCACAAGTATGGAGACTAGCCTCCTTATATGTATGTTTATTTGTTTGAAGAAATTTATTTTTCTTGATTTTGACAAAGTCGTATTATGCAACTGCTTTGTGTGTGGATGTCCTAAATGCAAGCTATTTGTTTATTTATTTTTGATACACTTAGAAAGTGACTGGCCTTCTCCCGTTGGCTCTTTACGAATACGCCGATGGGCTTCTCCATGATGATGGGCTCATCTTTTACTCATCTCTTGGTTTTAGCCCTATCTTTTTCCTAGACCGCCCTTTACGGGTTTTCGATCTAGCGGGCTGCCTTAATTTTTGCCTAGAATATTTCAGGGGGCTTTTGCCTTATCTTTTGCCTAGACCATTCTTTTGGGACTTCCGATCTAGCAGGCTACCCTAATTTTTACCTAAAACTATCCTAGCAGGCATTTGTTATTTTTTATATGCTTCCCTTTTTTAGATGCATGTTTGATCTTTGATTAAGGGTCTTTGCACATATTTATGATTCATCAATAAAGAGGCATTTCCATAATATTTGGTCAAGAGAAAGGAAATGAAAGGGAATTTTATTGATAAATGAGCAAAAGTTTGTTTCTTTTACAGAAGGATTTCAAGAGATATTTAGAAGAATGGGTAGTCAGGGATGGCTATACTGTATAGGCTTAAACAGTCATGTCCATGATATCTGCCCCCTGGTTCTCCTAATTGCTTTAGTTGAGATGCCTGAGCTCAGAGTGAAGACTATGCATACTGCTTGCTTCTGGAAGAATGTTACTTTAGCCGCCTTTTCGATTTTCGACTAAAGTAACCATTGCTCTTAGTTTATTTTTTTATTTACTTTTTTTTTTACCTCTTCTTTTTGCCTAGGACGTATCCTAGCGAGGAATATGGACCCTATCTTTTGCCCAGGGATGCCCTTTGCGGGTTTTCATTCCTGACGGGTCTTGAGCAATGTCTTCAAGCATAATATTTCTTCACCGTATCGGAGTTGATTAGGTGTCGAAGTTCTTTTCCATTCATATTGGCGAGGATAAGAGCCCCTTCCGAGAAAGCTCGTTTGACCCCAAAGGGGTCCTTCATAGTCCACTGCCCATTTTCCAATTTTATTGTTTTGGGCTGGAAGCAACTTATTTACCATTAAATCCTTCTTATGGTAAATATGAGGGTTGACTTTTTTCGTAAGCCTTTTTATCTTCCTTTGATAGGCTTGCTCACGACATATAACATTCAGCCGTTTTTCTTCCATAAGGTTTAACTGGTTATATCGGCTTTAAACCCATTCAACTTCTGTTAAGTTTACTTCCATCATCATGTGTTTTTGTCAACATGATTAGCTGTACCGATTTGCCGTCTCGGATCTTTGCTATAACCGAAGAGTAATCATTTTGAATGTAGAGCAATTGCCATGTCAATGCCCCTCTTCCTTTCCTTAGGGATTTCAATCCTCCTATTGATCACCATATTTCCACATTTCCCAGTCAATTACTTGAATGCTTTATGGTGAAGGGTCAAGAGAATAGAAAGAAAGGGGTTGATCACAAAGGCTTGTGTTTTAGTGAGATTCTTTTTATGAAATAATAGTTTCTGTAAGAATGGCTAGCCAAGGTTGGTCGGTGTTTAGGCTAGTTTAAACAAACGTTTTGTTTTAATGAGGTGGCGTCTTCAGTTGCCTATTTGTGACTAATTAACATTCCTAGTCCACCCTTTTGGGTTTTCAGCCTAGGATGTTGTGATGTGTCCTAACTTTTGTCTAGGTTCCCCTTTTTCATTTTTAGGGATACCTAGCGGACTTTATTTTGTCTATGACGCTTTAATTATTTTGACACATTTTGGAACAAAATGTTTGTCTAAACATGGTTATTTAATGGGGTATAGACATGTTTAGCAGGAAGAGAAGCAGATAGTAAGAATAACATTCTTTTGTAATTTCAGGGAAAATGTGTGCCCTAGAGATGCTCGGGGGCCAGGCATACCCCGAGGAGTGATCTCTAATAGTCATTGGGTTTACATCCCTTAGAATCAGAAGAAGGACATCTAATGACTAATGCTACCCTTGATGTTAATATCCCTCCTTTTTGGAAGATCGTCTTTTTAAGGTACGGAGGGGAGACTTCCCTTTTCATTGTACGACTTGATCTTTTGTAGGGTCGTACTTTAAAGGATTATCCTTAAAATCTGGTGGCTCTCTTATTCCTTGAGCATCCTTTCCAAGCCCTTGTCCGGGCTGTATCCATATCTCTTCATTATATGGGCCACTTTTAAATTGCTAGGAAGTCTTTCATATTTTCAAATGTCTTCTTCAGCCGCATCCATTTAAGGTATGGTAGACGGTTCGCTGATTCGAATGTAGTCTTTAACTTAAACCATGATCAACTTGTTGCCTACCACGAATTTGATTTTTCGGTGGAGCGTTGAAGAAATTGCCCTAGCACTGTGAATCCAAGGTCTACTTAATCTTCCCCTTGGATTCTTTTTTCCTTTTCCTCTTCGGTTTCTTTATTTTTCCTTTGTTTTTAGGAGCATTATTTTGTAGCTCCTTGGGAAATAAATTCTTTTGCTTTTTGTTGTGCCCCCAATGTCGGCTATGTTGAAGACATCTTCATCGACAGACAATTCTTCTGTGTATATCCACAGTACAGCTTTATCCGATGTATAAGGGAAAAGACGAGGCATGAATAAGCGCAAAGGTGTTATTGCCCCTTCCCTGACATTATCAATTTGGGTGCTAATGTTTACTTCTTTCTTATGGGGCTGTATCAATTAAGCTTCTTTTTCCAACAGTCTTTGCATGTCCAGGAAATGGTCCCCTCCTCACTGTATCGACTCAATCCATTCGCCTTCGGCTTTCGGATCCCGCAGAGAGTTTTCAATCACGAGACATGATCTGTTTATATGGTCCTTATTTGGGTTTATATTTTATTTATTTATTTTGGAATGAGAGAGAAAAGAATGAGAAGCATATGAATATTATGAAAAATGCCTCATTGTATTGATCAAAAGAGAAATATGTACGGAGCCCTTTTAATCAAAAGATCATGCGGTCATGGGCAGAGACCACGAGAGATGCATCGGAAGATTTTTTATTATTATGTATTTTTTTTTTTTAAACCAAAAGATGCACAAAATGGGGAGCTCTAGTTAGCTGGCCTTCTCTACCCAGGTTCACTATTCTGGTTGTGACAGAGGCATGTCATCCACTTAAGGGTCGGGAGCATTGAAAGTAATCCACCCGGCATTCAACAATTCTTGGACCTTATACTTCAAGGCCATGGAATTCTCCATAGAATGCCCAGGAGCGCCTGAATGGTAATCGCAGTTTTCATTAGGTTTGTACCATTCTGGGTAAGGTGGATCCATCTTCTTTGGAGGGACATATGCTAGGAGATGGTCCTTTATCAATTCTTGTAGTAGACTTCCATAGGAGGTTGGAATGGGAGTGCATTTCTTCTCTTGTCTGCGTGACTTCCTAGATGGTTGTGAAAAGGAAGAAGGAGTAGCAAAGTTCATGGAATTTACACTTCCCTCCTTTTTCTTGCCAAAGGGCTTCTTGAATGATGTGTGGGATTTCTTAAACTTGGGAGGGAATCGAGTATTTTTGACGAGGCGTACATTGATTACCTCTTTTACATCAAAGTTGTGTCCCTCTAATGCCCTTAATTTCTCCTCTAGGGCAGAAATTTGTTGTTTGGAAACCTCATTGTGGAGGCATTGTTGGTGTATTAGTTCCATTAAATACGCTATCTGCTCCTCTAATTGCTCCATCCTCTTGGCTTTTTGAGCGCGAGTGAGAACAGGTAGAAGACCAGCCACTTTCTAAATGATTTAAAGATTTTTATTATTATAGCTTTTTTTATTATGAATGATTAGTGTGGAATAGATATGCCTTAGACAATAGCTTTGGTATTTTCTCAAAAGCATATGTTTTAAGGGTACCATACCCACCTTAGTGTGCTAACTTCCTTTTTTTTTTTTTTAAAAAAGGTTGTCAACGTACCTTAGCGCACTTATCTCTTCTAGGAAGGTGATAAACACACTTGGGTCTCTTTCGCTATTGTCTAAGGATATCTAATGCATCCTAGAATGAATGTGCTTTATGCATGCACTACAAAAATATTTTTTATGACAGCATATATTGAAAGTGGAATAACTTTTGATTGGGTTGTCCGATTTGGACGCACAGCATGTCAAAACGAAGAGAAAAGGGTGAAGAACAAGGTTATAAATACTCGAAGGGGATTTGGACCAGTAATTTTCCCAAAAAACGTTCCTAAGACCTATTTTTTGGAGGTTTATTAAAATGATGTGCATGCTGCAATTATTTTCTCTCTTAGTTTATTGGATGATATGGTATGAATGATACGACTTTGTCAAAAAATCTTTTTATTATAAAAAGGAATTTTTATGGCTTTTATTCGTTTTTACATTTTTGATGACCCTTTATCTCTTCTGTCGGTCAACGTGGCTACTTAGCTTACAAAGAACCTGAAACCAGGCTAGCTTAACTAAAGACTGTCCGAGATAAAGGTGGTCTTATCTTATCACTTTTATGATTTTTAGGGTTTTTCATTATTTTTGTTTGTTATATGATTACCCTATGCTAATGCATCAATACAAATGCAGCAAACGAATGCACACACAATTCATTCACCCACGAGCAGAGCCACGCTTATTTAATCACGAGGTAGGGTTTTCCTGCAGAAACGTGCTTGGTTTGGGTGGTTCTAAACTGTTCTCACCAAGGCCAAAGGTCCCCAAGGTGCCCCCATTATAGGGACCTCTCAATCTCTCAGTCCTTGGGTCATGCATGGAACTCCATGTCGACATCCTTAGACCAAAAGAAGAGAGTTATCACCTTGAGTTGGTGGTTTCCGACAACGGTTGTAGCCCCGTGTGCCAACAAGCCGGTCGTATCTGCCACCCACTCCCTATAGGTATTCACTCTTGCCCCCGGGTATAGAGGGATTGTTGTGTGCAAGGGTTTTTGTGTGCAATTTATATTTCAAACAATTTGCAGAAAATAATCATACAGCAATTATTAAAGCCATACAATAAAACATACGGAAAAGGGTAAAGGCGTAATTTCAAATCTTTACTTAGTTTGAGTTTATCCGTCACTAAGTGGGATCAACTCTCTAGCTTCCCTAGTGGAGTCGCCATCTGTCGCCGCCGTTCGTTCCGACGTCCAGGGACATCTCGAACGTTTATGCAAGCGGTCGCGAAAAGATGGTTTAGACTCGCGTTTTTTGTTTAAATTGTGTTCATTGCTTCCGAGGTGCTCAACAACTGAACTATCCTCTAATAAAAGCAAGGTTTTCGAAAAGAGTTATTTTGGAGTCGCCACCAATGTTTTGACCATAAACATTGGAAAAGGATAAAAAGGCGTTGATTTTATTAAAAACCAAACTTGGCCATTATAACCAGAGTTAGGTAAGGGAGTTAGTTACATGTGGGGAAGGTGTTAGCACCCCACAACGCCCCTTTCGGGTTCCCTATGACAGATTAATTCATTTGAGTAAAGATTACGAGAAATTACGCGATTACCCTATTTTATTGCATAATGTTAAAAATGGCTATCTACATGATTTTAGTTAACATTACATACAGAAAGCAATAAATAAAGCAGTAAAGGAGAAGAGAATTGAACAGAACCTCCGTAGCAAGCTTTATATTCCAAATCTTTGATCGCAAGGATGCGTTTCGGCAATCCTTCACTCTACAAAGACTCTCCTCTCCAAATACAAGATCGACTCGACTCGATTTTACAGAAGAATCGAATGCTGGAATATGATTCCTTAACTGATTGTTACCTTATCAAGGCAATCAGAGATTTCATTCGAAGAGGGAAGAGGATAGACAAGTACTAGGAGTTGTCTGGTGTGTGGAAAATGAGCAAATGAGCCTCCTATTTATAGTTTTCGCTGCCTGGCACATCTGGGATGGCCGTCTGGGGTGGGACGACCGTCCCACTTGCATTTTTAACACAGAGCTAGCCCCCCTGGGACTTGGGACGGCCGTCCCACATGTGGGACGCGCGTCTCACTTGTCCTAGGTTAGTTGGGACGGCCGTCCCAACTCTGGGACGGGGGTCTCGACCTGTTTTGTCCAGCTTTTGCGTTCTGGGACCCCAGGAAGCTTTCCTTGCTTCTTCATGTAGGGAGTCTCCTTAGCTTTTGTCGGGTGACTGAGTGAACTCTATCTTGTTACGAGAGGTCTCCTTTTCTTTTATTTAAGAAGCCGAGCAAAATTAGGGGTTTACAAGCTTCTATGGGCTTTTTCCTTTTCTTTTTGTTTTTACACAATATTGGCGAAACACAGCTTTGTTTATGGTGAGGAAAAACCTTATTTTGTGCTTCTAATCAACCGACTTGATTATTATGGCAATGGTACATTTCACTTTTTTAGACGTGCTTTTATTATTCCTTTCTTTTTTTTTTGTTTAGACAAGGTTATTATGAGGTCTAGACATGAAGTAGTAAGAAGAGAAGAAAATAGTAAGAAATGTATTCTTTATTAATTAGTAAGGGAATATGTGCCCAAAAATGCTTGGGGGTCGGGCTAGCCCCGAGGAATAATCTCTAACAATCACTGGGTTTACATCCCTTAAGCAAAGAAAAAGATCTCCTAATGACTAGGGTAGCTCTTGACGCTTGCATCCCTCCGCTTCTGAATATCTTCTTGAGTGTGCGGAGGGGAGACTTTCCTTTTCCTCTTTCTGCTCGGCCCTTTGTAGGGTCATATCCTAGGCCATACTTAAAGGGGTTATCTTTGAATTCTGGGGGTTCCCTCATCCCTTGGGAATCTGCCCCCAGTCCTTGGCCAGGATGGTAACCATGCCTCATCATCATGTGGGCTACCTTTGTATTATTGGAAAGTCTCTCTACGCTGGCAATTTCGAGCGCTTGAAAAGGTGTTTCAAGGGCCTCTTCAGCCACATCCACATAAGGTTGGGTAGACGGTCCACTGATCAGGATGTCATGTTCTGCTTAGATTGTGACCAATTTGTCGTCCACTATAAACTTGACTTTCTGGTGGAGCGTCGAAGGTATTGCCTTAGCATCATGAATCCAAGGCCTGTCGAGGAGACAACTATATGCCAGAGTAATGTCCATTACATGGAAATCGACGTTGAAGATAGTGGGTCCAACTTGGATTGGCAGATTGACTTTCCCCACTACTTCTCGCTTGGATCCGTCGAAGGCTCGAACGATAGTGCTACTTGGGCACAGACAGGTTCCTTGGATAGTCAACTTGTCGAGTGTGCTCTTGGGCATCACGTTCAAGGATGACCCGTTAGCGATGAGGTACTCCTTGCACTTGACAGAAATGTGCAAGCGCTTGTTGTGGCTTGACCCCTCAAGGGGAAGTTCTTCCTCTGTGAAGGTGAGGTGATCGCTTGTCGTAATGTGACCGACGATCCTCTCAACTTTTTCTTGGGATATACTATGAGGTACATGTGCTTCGCTCAAGACCTTCATCACGGCGTTTCTATGTGGTTTCGAGCTCATCATTAGAGATAACAGAGTTATCTTTGCAGGTGTATGATTGAGCTGGTCAATAATGGAATACTCGTTTTGCCTTATGAACTGGAGTAATTCGTCGGTCTCCTCCTTGGATTCTTTTCCTTCTCTTTCTTCGGTCTATTTATTTTTCCCTTTTTTCTTGGGAGCATCCTCTTGTAACTCCTTGGGGGAGTAGATCCTTCCACTTCTGGTCATGCCTCCAATGCCGGCTATATTGGAGATATCCTCTTTTATTGGTGAAGATTCCCCATATCTCCACGGTACAGCTTTATTTGATTCGTAGGGGAAAGGACGTGGCATAAATAGTTGCACGGGCGTCCTTGCCCCCTTTTCCTTATTGATTTTGAGAACCAACGGTCAAGGCTTATTATCCTCTTGTGGTGGATCGACTATTGGGGAGAGTTTGATTAAGAATGACTTTCTCTCCATTCTTCAGATTTGGAAGACGTGTTAGTTAATCCTTCCTTTTTATTATCTTATTTATTAAAAGTGAAGGAGGGGAAATTATACATGTGAATGAATGATATGTATGCAAGTGGACAATCGTTGAATAAAGAAATTTCATTTACTCGTAGAAAGTGTACACTCCCCTATTCCATACTATGAAGCAACTACGAAGTAACTTTCTTCGCTTCTTGATGGATGACCAAGGCTTGCAGCTCGTTGAGCTTTGCAAGGACTCGGTCATTTTCTCGCAGTACTTGACCATACTGAGCTAGCCCATCTCATTCTTTGCAGCGTAGCTCAGTGAGACTTTTGTTAAGCCTCTTCTGGTTGGCCTCTCGCTCTTGGCATATTTCTGACTGAGTCCTTGTGAGGTCTTGTAGCAAATCCTTGATCGTCTGAGCCTGTTTTGCACATTCGGCCTCAAGGCGTGCTGATTTGGCAGTTATTTCTTGAAGTTGGCTATCTGAGCTGGTTCTAGCAGATTTAGATGCTCAGATAGCTTGCTCATTAGAATCAGCACACTGGTCCTTGAGGCGCTCTATTTCATGATCATTTTTCTTGCATTGCCTCTGTAGACCATCTATGGTGAGGATAGATTCTTGCTCTCTTTCTTCAAGGGCCCTCATCTGGGCTCCCATGATTTCTATCCTCTAGGTCAAGGTCTCGACTTGATTTTGTCGCTCTTCATTGTTTAAACATGTAGCAAGTGAGGTGAATGGTTGCGACATCCCTCTTTTTCGTCTCCATTCCTCATAGTCACTGGAGATAGCTACTCGAGCTTTTCCTAGCTCTCTATCTCCCATAAAGACTGGTTTCTCCCATGCTCTTCGCAAAGCCAGTGAATTAGCAATAATGCATGGGTCTCCGAAGAAACACAGTCCTCTGAGCTCCTCTCGGGATTTTGCAGTTTGGGTCCTCATGAGTTGTCTCAAAGCTACTCTCGGTGAATAGGTTATGCAACCACTGAGAACTATCAAC
The DNA here is from genome assembly GCA_963425845.1 of Sphenostylis stenocarpa. Lineage (NCBI taxonomy): Eukaryota > Viridiplantae > Streptophyta > Magnoliopsida > Fabales > Fabaceae > Sphenostylis > Sphenostylis stenocarpa. The sequence continues at coordinate 75,521,077 of OY731403.1, forward strand.
GGTATGCTCGGATAATTCCCACATTTGATGAGGACTGGGTCGGGTTGGAGCCAAGGGCACACCCAGGATAATCGGTTGGCATCCCATTGTTCCAACTCGACCTTCCACTCTAGGGTCAGGCGTCGGTGGAGAGGGATTTTGGAGAAGCTTCTCAAAGGGTCGGGGAACATCCCCATGTGACTAGAGGCGTAGAAGTGCATGATACCCCACACGAATAGTATTGAAGAGCAACATCAAAGTGTTTTTCCTTGCTTCTGGTGATAAAATTCCACCGAGAGTAAGGTGTCAGTAAGAAGTGCAGGCAGGGCACTCTTCGAGTTCATGTCCCAGGCGAAGAAGGCGTCCATGATGGCTTGGTCTACTGTGTCGATATGGAAGGGAAACAAGATTGTTCCAAATATGATTAGAGTCAGGGTTTTGTTAAAAGCAGCCCATTCTGCCCTTTCAACTAAAGCGGACAGGTGGTCCTCTAACATTGCGACTTTCCAACCCTAAGTATTCCCTTTCTCTATCAGGGTAGTCTACCGGAATGGCAATCGGATGATGGCAGCGACTTGTGCTGCAGAAGTGTATGCCCCGTGGCGAATGTGGACCCCGGTTAATTTGGGCAATTTTAGCATAATCTCATACTCCTCAAAAGTAGGCACCATATCAAACTGCAGGAATTTGAAGCAGTGCAAACTAGAGTTCAAAAAATGAACTAGAACCCTGATAAAAACGGGATAGACACAGATCTTTAACAGGTCCAGAATCTGTCCATAAGATTTTTCGAAGTCAGAGCGGACCTCTGGTGGCATTATCGTGCAAATGCGTCCCAGTTTCTCAGTATGGTACCGGGGAATGTCCACTTTCTTCAATTGTCTACTAGTCCCCTCCATTTTCTAGAAACCAAAAACGCATGTTTTATGAACGTGATGCTTATTGTGGGTATGCATGCGAGTGTTTATTTCTACCTAAATGTTTATCATGTTTTATTTCTACATGATGTATGATAGTATTCGTGTGTTTATTTTCAAAAAATAAACTACCTATATGGATGATTTATGAATTTAGTGTTTATGAACAAGGTCCCATTTATTTAATTTGGGTCTTTATTTGATTTTATTTTAGAGTCTTTTATCTCTTCTGTCGGACTGCGTGGCTACTTAGCTTACAAAGAACCTGAAACCAAGCTAGCTAAAAGGCAGACTGTCCAAGATAAAATGGTTTATTGCGAAAGAATAATATTAGTGTCCCTTATCTCTTCTGTCGGACTGCGTGGCTACTTAGCTTACAAAAAACCTGAAACCAGGCTAGCTAAAAGGCAGACTGTCCAAGATAAGGGCGTTTATTATAAAAGATATTTTTTTGGTTTTTTATGTTGTTTGGTTATGCTATGCAAGCAAATGCAGCAAACAAATGCACACACAATTCACTCATCCGCGATCAGGCGAGAAGTCGTTTTAATCACGAGGTAGGATTTTCCTGCAGAAAAGTGCATTGGAAAGGGTAGGTTCTAACCGTTCTTACCAAGGATTAGGCCCCCAAGGTGCCCCCATTATAGGGTCCCCACTCTCCAGCCTTCCGACCATGCTTAGCATTAAGGCCATGTAGACCCCAAATCTTGTCCGCCCTCAAAATAAGAACAGAAGACCTCCTATTCGAAGATGGAGAAAGCCTAAAAAGCCACTAGGAGAGACTATTAGGCCCCATATTAGAGTAGGAAGGCTTTCTAGTACAAAAATAAGGATTCCTGCCTTCAGGGGTCGAGACCGCCATCTCGCTCTTCGGGACCGCCGTCTCGACCAATGGTAAGTCGAGACCACCGTCTCGTTCGGCGAGACGGCCGTCTCGCCACTTACCATTGGCGAGACCCCCCTCCCGTTTGGTGAGATGGCCCTCTTGCCATTTGGCAAGTTGAGACCGCCGTCTCACCACTTATCAAAGTCGAGACCACCATCTCGACCTTGCGAGTCGAGACCGCCGTCTCGACCTGATAGGCGCGAATCCCTATAAATAGGGGGCGTTCTCCCCTTTATTTCACACGGTTCTTCCACTTCTCCTCCTGCAATTTCTCAAAATTCTTCTCTTAGAGCCCCTCCGAAGCATTTCTGGAGTTTCTGAGTGTTTAAGAGAGCTTTTTATAGCGTTTTCGAGAGAGAGTTCAAAGTTGTAAGAGCGAAGGGCTGCCGAAACGCACCTTATTTATCAAGAAAATTAATCAAAAGCTTGCTCCGGAGGTTTCTTCACCCTATCCTTCTCTTTTATTGTTCTTTTTTACTTATATTAAATTGCGCAATAGTTATTAGGGCCATGTATTCATCATTTTAATTCCACAAATAAAAGGGTAAAAGCGTCATTTCAAAAGTTTATTTATCAAATAACTGGCCTGTCATAGGGAACCCAGAAGGGGCATCGTAAGGGAGCTAATACCTGCCTTATACGTAACTAACTCCCTCACCCAACTCTGGTTTTGACGACCGAAGTTGGTTTTTCTAAGAAACCGACGCCTTTTTCTTCCCTTTTTCAATGTTTCTGGTAAAAACATCGGTGGCGACTCCATAAGAATCCTTTCAAATTTGTTCTTAGGTCAGCCCGGTTATCGGTTGATCTAAGAACGCCTTTTCAAAAAACCTCGCCCTTAGGTTCAGCCCGGTTATCAAAAAACCTAAAGGTGTTGCAACCTCACCCATAAAAACGCAAAAAATAGAAAGTTGGAACCATCGCATCGCTCTGACCGCCTCTTTTGACAGCAACGACAAATGGCGACTCCGCTGGGGAAGCCTAGAGAGTTGATTCCATGTAGTCATGGGCCAGTTTAATAAATAAACTTAAAAATTTCGCTTTTACCCTACCTTGTATTATAACATGCTTTAATTGTTTGGCTTTAATAATTGTTGTTTGTTTATTTTACGCAATTGTTTGAAATAAAAATTGTACACAAACCTTTGCACACAACAGTTCCCCCTATACCCGGGTGCAAGTGAGAAATCCATAGGGAGTGGGTGGCAGGTACAGTTTGGCGTAGTGAGGGTCATGTGCCCACCGCTATGATCTGAAACCACCACTCAAGGTGATAACCTTCCTCTTTTGGCACAAAGACTGACTATGGCCTTAGTGCTAAGCATGGTCGGAAGGCTGGAGAGTGGGGACCCTATAATGGGGGCACCTTGGGGGCCTAAGTCTTGGTGAGAATAGTTAGAACCTACCCTTGCCAATGCACATTTCTACAGGAAAACCCTACCTCGTGATTAAAACGACTTCTCACCTGATTGCGGATGAGTGAATTGGGTGTGCATTTGTTTGTTGCATTTGATTGCATAGCATAACCAAACAACAGATAAAAATAGAAAAATAAGAAAAATATCTTTTACAAGAAACATCCTTATCTCGGACGGTCTGCCTTTTAGCTAGCCTAGCTTCAGGTTCTTTGTAAGCTAAGTAGCCACGCAGTCCGATAGAAGAGATAAGGGACACTAATATTATTCTTTCGCAATAAACCATTTTATCTCGGACAGTCTGCCTTTTAGCTAGCCTGGTTCCAGGTTCTTTGTAAGCTAAGTAGCCACGCAATCCGACATTATGGCTCTAAAACGAAAAATAAAAATCAAATAAATACCCAAATCAAATAAATGGGACCTTGTGCATAAAAACATCAAGTTTATCCATATAGATAGTTCAAAAAAATATATATACATCATGTAGAAATAAAACATGATAAAGATTTAGGTAAAAATAAGCACTCGCATGCATACCCACAATAAGCATCATGTTCATAAAACATGCGTTTTTTGTTTCTAGAAAATGGAGGGGACTAGTAGACAATTGAAGAAAGTGGACATTCCCCAGTACCATACTGAGAAACTGGAACGACTTTGCACGATAATGCCACCAGAGGTCCGCTCCGACTTCAAAAAATCCTACGGACGGATTCTTGACCTGTTAAAGATCTGTGTCTATCCCGTTTTTATTAGGGTTCTAGTTCCTTTTTGGAATTCTAGTCTGCACTGTTTCGAATTCCCGCAGTTGGATATGGTGCCTACTTTGGAGGAGTATGAGATTATGCTAAAATGGCCCAAATCAGCCGGGGTCCATATTCGCCACGGGGCGTATACTTCTGCAGCACAAGTCGCTGTCATCATCCGATTGACATTCCGACAGACTACCTTAATAGAGAAAGGGAGTATCCAGGGTTGGAAAGTCTCAATGTTGGAAGACCATCTGTCCTCTTTGGCTGAAAGGGCAGAATGGGCTACTTTTAACAAAACCTTGGCTTTGATCATATTTGGAACAATCTTGTGTCCTTCCATATCGACACAGTAGACCAAGCCTTCATGGACACCTTCTTCGCTTGGGACGTGAACTCGAAGAGTCCCCTTCCTGCACTTCTTGTCGACACCTTGCTCTCGGTGGAATTTTGTCGCCAGAAGCAAGGAAAAAAACTACGATGTTGCTCTTCACTATTATTCGTGTGGGGTATCACACATTTCTACGCCTCTAGTCACATGGGGATGTTCTTTGACCCTTTGAGAAGCTTGTCCAAAATCCCTCTCCACCGATGCCTAACCTTAGAGTGAAAGGTCGAGTTGGAACAATTGGACGCCAACCAATTATCCTAGGTTTGCACTTGGTTCCGACCCGGCCCAGTCCTCATCAGATGTGGTGATTACCCGAGCATACCGTTGATAGGACTCAGGGGTTGCATAGCCTATTCACCGAGAGTAGCTATGAGACAACTCATGAGGACCCAAACTTCAATATCTCAAGAGGAGCTCGGAGGATTGTGTTTCTTCAGAGACCCATTCACTGTTGCCAATTCACTGGTTGTGCGAAGAGCATGGGAGAAACTAGTCTTCATGGGAGATAGAGAGCTAGGAAAAGCTCGAGTAGCTGTCTCCAGTGACTATGAGGAGTGGAGATGGAAAAGAGGGATGTCGCAACCATCCACCTTACTCGCTACATGTTCAAACAGTGAAGAGCTGCGAAATCAAGTCGACGCCTTGACCCAGAGGATAGAAATCATGGGAACCCAGATGAGGGCCCTTGAAGAAAGAGGGCAAGAATTTATCCTCACCATAGACGCTCTACGAAGGCAATGCAAGAAGAAAGGATCATGAAATAGAACGCCTCAAAGACCAGTGTGCTGATTCTAATGAGCAAGCTATCCGAGCATCCAAAGCTACCAGAACCAGCTCGGATAGCCAACTTCAAGAAATAACCGCCAAATCAGCACGCCTTGAGGCCGAATCTTCAAAACATGCTCAGACGATCAAGGATTTGCTACAAGACCTCACAAGGACTCGGTCAAAAATATGCCAAGAGCGAGAGGCCAACTAGAAGCTTAACAAAAGTCTCACTGAGCTATGCTGCAAAGAAGAGATGGGTTATCTCAGTATGGTCAATTACTGCGAGAAAAGGACCGAGCCCTTGCAAAGCTCGACGAGCTGCAAGCCTTTGTTGTCCATCAAGAGGCGAAAATCAAAGAGGCTCAAAAGTACAGTGAAGATATGAGCCAAGCGTCCAGAAGCAAACTAAAGCACTCGCTCGTCACGTCCAGGAAGCCGAAAGGGAATTACATAGAGATCAAGACCCGCCTGTGGGTTTCTTTAGACTTTTCCATTTCTGTCAAAAGTTGCATGCATATCATTCATTTGAATATTTAATTTCCCCTCCTTCACTTTTAATAAACAAGATAATAAAAAGGAAGGGTTAACTGACACGTCTTCCAAATAAGAGGAATGGAGAGAAAGTCGCTTTTAATCAAGCTCTCCCCAATAGTCAATCCACCACAAGAGGATAATAAGCCTCGGCCGTTGGTTCTCAAAATCAATAAGGAAGAGGGGGCAAGGACACCTGTGCGACTATTTATACCATGTCCTTTCCCCTATGAATCATATAAAGTTGTACCTTGGAGATACGGGGAATCTTCACCAATAAAGGAGGATATCTCCAATATAGCTGGCATTGGGGGCATGACTAGAAGTGGAAGAGTCTACTCCCCCAAGGACTTACAAGAGGATGCCCTCAAGAATAAAGGAAAAAATAAACAGACCAAAGAAAAAGAAGGGAAAGAACCCAAGGAGGAGACTGACAAGTTACTCCAGTTCATAAGGTAAAGCGAGTATTCCATTATTGACCAGCTCAATCATACACCTGCAAAGATAACCCTGTTATCTCTAATGATGAGCTCGAAACCGCATAGAAACGCCCTGATGAAGGTCTTGAGCAAAGCGCATGTACCTCACAGTATATCCCAAGAAAAAGTTGAGAGGATCGTCGGTCACATTACGAAAAATGATCACCTCACCTTCATAGAGGAAGAACTCCCCCTCGAGGGGTCAAGCCACAACAAGCCCTTGCACATTTCTGTCAAGTGCAAGGAGTACCTCATTGCTAAAGTTCTTGTGAATAAATGGTCATCTTTGAATGTGATGCCAAAGTGCACACTAGACAAGTTGACTATTCAAGGAACCCATCTGCGCCCAAGCAGCACTATCGTTCGAGCCTTCGACGGATCCAAGCGAGAAGTAGTGGGGGAAGTCAATTTGCCAATCCAAGTCGAACCCACTATCTTCAACGTCGATTTCCATGTGATGGACATCACTCCGACGTATAGTTGTCTCCTCGGCAGACCTTGGATTCATGACGCTAAGGCAATACCTTCAACGCTCCACCAGAAAGTCACGTTTATAGTGGACGACAAACTGGTCACGGTCCAAGCAGAAGACGACATCCTAATCAGTGGACCGTCTACCCAACCTTATGTGGATGCGGCTGAAGAGACCCTTGAAACATCTTTTCAAGCGCTCGAAATTACCAGTGTAGAGAGACTTCCCAATAATATGAAGGTAGCCTGCATGATGATGAGACATGGTTACCAACCTGGCCAAGGATTGGGGGCAGATTCCCAATGGATGAGGGAACCCCCAGAGTTCAAAGATAACCCCTTTAAGTATGACCTAGGATATGACCCTACAAAGGGTCGAGCAGAAAGAAGAAAAGGGAAGTCTCCCCTCCACACACTCAAGTAGATATTCCGAAGCGAAGCGATGCAAGTGTCAAGAGCTATGCTAGTCATTAGGAGATCTTTTTCTTTGCTTAAGGGATGTAAACCCAGTGATTGTTAGAGATTATCCCCTGGGGCTAGCCCGACCCCTGGACATTTTTGGGCACATATTCCCTTACTAATTAATAAAGAATATATTTCTTACTATCTGCTTCTCTTCTTGCTACTTCATGTCTAGACCTCATAATAACCTTGTCTAAACAAACAAAAGAAAGGAAGAATAAAAGCGCGTCCAAATAATCAAAATGTACTATTGCCATAATAATCAAACTGGTCGATTAGGAGCACAGAATAAGGTTTTACCTCACCATAAATAAAGTCGTGTTTCATCAATATTGTGAAAAAAATTAAAAAAAGAAAAGAAAATAAAAAGCCCATAGAAGCCAAAGGCCAAAAGAAAAGGGCAAAATACCCGGTACGAAACCCACAAAGGGGGCTACGCAAAAGATAGGGCCAACCCGTTAGGACACCCGAACAAAAATAAAGGGTAGCCTAGGCAAAAGTTAGGGTTACAAATAAGGTCCGTTAGGATTCCCTAAACAAAAAGGAAAAAGAAAGGAACCTAGATAAAAGATAGGACCAAAACACAATATCCTAGTTTGAAAACCCAAAGGGCGATCTAGGGAAATTAATCATCCATAAAAGCAATGGAAATAGGCTAAGGCGCAAATCCACACAAAAAAAAAACGTTTGCGTAGACAAGAAATTAAACACTCAAGCCTAACCTTAGCCAGTCGTTCTTACAACATCTTTTCTGAATAAAATCAATCGTCTAAAACACAAGTCGTTGAATTTATCGTCTACTTCTCTTCTCTTGACCCTCGCAACACCATTCTAACAATTAGTTTGGGAATATGGATGCGTATAATCAACAAGAGGATTAAAACCTCTAAAGCAAAGAAAAAGGGCACCAACATGACAAAGGGTACTTTTCAAAAAAAAAAAAAGAGAGAGAAGAGGAAAGAGTCATTCTTCGATCACATTACGTCCGGAACGGTACAGCCAAGTACAGTAGAAAAACGAAGATTAGAGGGCACCCGTCTCTACAAGACGCACCAGTTAGTCCTTCTGAAAAACTAATGAAATAGGCATTATAGGATATCAAACATGAAAAATTGCATGCATAAAATGTTTTTGAACAAGGTCCTATTTTCTTCAAAAAAAAAATAAAAAATCAGATAAAATTCAAGACCACCGTCTCGCCTTCTCAGACCACCGTCTCAACTCGCGCTGAAACGAGACCGTCGTCTAAACATTCGAGACCACCATCTCGTTTTGGACAAAAACGAGACCGCCTTCTTGCTTAGCGAGAAGGCCGTCTCGACATAGGTCCAAAACGAAACCGTCGTCTCGAAGTTCCAGACGGCGGTCCTGAGTCTCGCAAAATCGAGACCGCCGTCTCGAAATCCCAGTCGGTGGTCCCGAATTGCAGCGAGAATTCTATAAATAGGGGCCTTTCGGGGGGGGATTCCAAGCATTCTCTCCTGCACTCCTACACACCTTTCTCCGATATTTGAGCACTTTCTCACCAAAATGCATAGAGGCCAAGCTTCAAGAAAGAGAAGGGGTCCTGGCCCAAGCGCTTCCACGATCCCAATCCCTCAGGACCCGACTCAGCTCTCACCCCAACACCAGGCCCGCCTAGAGCACATCCAGGGGTACACATGGCATCCCATGCTGAAGTTGGACTTCGGCATCCTCGCCGAATTTGGATGGGAGGATGATGTGTGTGCATACCTCGACAACATTGGATGGCGCTTCCTCCTCCAGTCTCCCCCCACCCACATCTATCCACAAGCGGTGATGGAGTTTCTCGCCTCTGTAGACCCCTAATTTTGCCCGGCCTCTCAAAAGAAAAAGCTAGAGGAACTTCACCCGAAGATGGATTCCATCCGGCTTCCCAAAAACGAGGAAACCTCCCGCAACCAATACAGAGATCGCTCGTCTACACGATAACGAACAAAGGAGACTTCCTACACGAAGATAAAGCTTCAACGGACACCTATCGGCATCAACAGGCCGTCCCAAACACAACAAGTGGTCCCAAACACAACAGGTGGTCCCAAACACAACAGGTGGTCCCAAACACAACAGGTGGTCCCAAACGCAACAGGTGGTCCCAAACGCAACAGGTGGTCCCAAACATAACAGATGGTCCCAAACACAACAGGTGGTCCCAAACGCAACAGGTGGTCCCAAACACAACAGGTGGTCCCAAACACAACAGGTGGTCCCAAACACAACAGGTGGTCCCAAACGCAACAGGTGGTCCCAAACGCAACAGGTGGTCCCAAACGCAACAGGTGGTCCCAAACACAACAGGTGGTCCCAAACGCAACAGGTGGTACCAAACGCAACAGGTGGTCCCAAAACGCGAAAACTGGCCAGAACAGGTTGAGACGGCCGTCCCAAGTTGGGACGGCCGTCCCAACCCTCCAGATTCAGTTGGGACGCGCGTCCCGAAGTTGGGACGGCCGTCCCAAGGCCAATTTCAAGTGGGACGGCCGTCCCAGGTCCCCTGGTGGTCTCGCCCTGTGTAAAAATGACATTTGGGACGACCATCCCAGTCCAGACGGCCGTCCCAACCCAGACGGTGGTCCCAAAGTGCGCCAGCTGCGAAAACTATAAATAGGAGGCTCATTTGCCACTTTTTCAGACCACAGACACTCCAGAGAGCTCTGAAACACTTTCAAAAACTCAGAGCACTTGTCTACTTCTCCCCCTTTCTCGAATGATCTTTCCGATTGCCTTAAATAGGTAACAATCGGTTAAGGAATTATATTCCGGCATTTGATTCTTCTTTAAATTTTTAGTGGAGTCGATCTTGTATTGGTGAGGAGAGTCTGTGTAGAGAGAGGGGTTGCCAAAACGCATCCTCACAGTTCAAGATTCTCAATACAAAGCTTGCTACGGAGGTTCTTTTCAATTCTCTTCTCTTTTATTGCTTTATTTATTGTTTTATTTAGCTTTATTTACTGTTTGTGCCATGTAGAATCATGTAGATAGCCATTTTTATATCTCTTTTATTGCTTTATTTAGCTTTATCATGTAGATAGCCATTTTAATATTATAAAATAGGGTAATCGCGTAATTTCTCGAAGTCTTCTCTTAAAAGGAATTGATCTGTCATAGGGAACCCGAAAGGGGCGTTATGGGGTGCTAACACCTTCCCCACACGTAACTAACTCCCTTACCCAACTCTGGTTATAATGGCCAAGTTTGGTTTTTCATTAAAATCAATACCTTTTATCCTTTTCCAATGTTTATGGTCAAAACATTGGTGGCGACTCCATAAGAACCCCTTTTCAAAAACCTTTTAAAACAAATACGCGAGTCTAAACCATCTTTTCGCGACCGCTCGCATAAACGTTTCTAGACGTCCTCCAACGTCGAAAAGGGACGGCGGCGACAGATGGCGACTCCGCTGGGAAGCTAGAGAGTTGATCCCATTTAGTGACGAGATAAATTCAAACTAAGTAAAGATTTGAAATTACGCCTTTACCCTTCTGTATGTTTTTATTGTATGGCTTTATATAACTGCTGTATGATTATTTCTGCAATTGTTTGAAATATAAATTGCACACAAAAACCCTTGCACACAACAGTCCCTCTATATCCGGGGGAAAGAGTGAATATCTATAGGGAGTGGGTGGCAGATACGATCGGTTAGTTGGCACACGGGGCTACTACCGTTGTTGGAAAACCACTAACTCAAGGTGATAACTCTCTTCTTTCGGTCTAAGGGTGTCGCCACGGAGTTCCGTGCATGACCCGAGGATTGAGAGATTGAGAGGTCCCTATAATGGGGGCACCTTGGGGACCTTTGGCCTGGTGAGAACAGTTAGAACCACCTAAACCAAGCACGTTTCTGCAGGAAAACCCTACCTCGTGATTAAATAAGCATGGCTCTGCTCGTGGGTGAATGAATTGTGTATGCATTTGTTTGCTGTATTTGTATTGATGCATTAGCATAGGGTAATCATACAACAGACAAAAAGTGAAAAACCCTAAAAATCATAAAAAGAGAAAAGATAAAGGGTCAAAAAATATAAAAACAAATTAAAAATACCTTTGCAACAAAATAAAAAAAGATTCTTGGCAAAGTCGCATCATTCATACCATATCATCCAATAAGTGGTAAAACTAAGAGAGAAAATAATTGCAGCATGCTCATCATTTTAGTAAACCCCTAAAAAATGGGTCTTAGAGACGTTTTTTGGGAAAATTACTGGGCCAAATCGTTTTCATCCTTTTCTCTTTGTTTTGACATGCTGTGCGTCCAAATCGGACAACCCAGTCAAAAGTTATGCCACTTTCAATATCTGCTGTCATAAAAAAAATATTTTTGTAGTGCATACATAAACACATTCATTCTAGGATACACCAATCATTTAAAAAAAACTATAATAAAATTGTTAAAATCATTTAGAAAGTGGCTGGTCTTCTACTTGTCATCACTCGTGCTCAGAAAGCTAAGAAGATGGAGCCACCATATCCAGAATGGTACAAACCTAATGAGAACTGCGATTACCATTCAGGTGCTCCTAGGCATTCCGTGGAAGATTGCATCAACTTAAAACATAAGGTCCAAGATTTAATAGATGCAGGGTGGATTACCTTTGACGCATCTACTCCGAAGGCGGATGACCAACCTCTTTCAAAGCTCGAGTAAGAAACGTGATAAGGAAAACCAGCAATTTAGGGCTCATCATTTTTACCATCTCTAAAAATGTAATAAAAAATATATAAAAAAAAATATATATCGAAAAGCTTCCGATGTATTTCTCGTGATCCCTGCCCATGATCACGAGATTTTTGGTTAATAAGGGCTTTGTAAATATTTTGTTTCTATCAATAAAATGAGGCATTTTTCATAATATTTATATGCTTCTCATTCTTCTCTCTCTCATTCCAAAATAATTGAATAAAATCTAAACCCAAAGCATAACCATAACAGTCATGTCTGTGATTAAAAACTCTCTGTGGGATCTGAAAGCCAAAGGCGAATGGATTGAGTCAGACAGTGAGGAGGGGACCATTTCCCCGGACATGCAAAGACTGTTGGAAAAATAAAGTTCAATTGATACAGCCCCATAAAGAAAAAACTGAGGCCTTCAAGTTGGGACAAGGAGACAATAAGAAAGAAGTAAATGTCGGTACCCAAATTGATAATGTCGAGGAAGGGGCAATAACGCCTTTGTGCTTATACATTGGATAAAAGTCGTACTGTGGATATGCACGGAAGAAATGTCCGTCAATGAAGATATATCTAATATAGCTGGCATTGGGGCAGGACGAGAAGCAAAAGAATTTATTCCCCAAGGAGCTACAAGATAATGCTCCTAAAAACAAAGGAAAAATAAAGAAACCGAAGATGAGAAGGAAAAAAGAATGCAAGGGGAAGATTAAGTAGACCTTGGATTCACGATGCTAGGGCACCTCCTTCAACGCTCCACCAGAAAAATCAAAGTCGTGGTAGGCAACAAATTGATCGTGGTTCAAGTTAAAGACTAGATTCGAATCAGCGAACCGTCTACCACACCTTAAATGGATGCGGCTGAAGAAAGACATTTGAAAATATGGAAAGACTTCCTAGCAATTTAAAAATGGCCCATATAATGAAGAGATATGGATACAGCCCAGACAAGGGTACAAAGAAAAGGGAAGTCTCCCCTCCGTACTTTAAAAAGACGATCTTCCAAAAAAGAGGGATATTAGCGTCAAGGGTAGCATTAGTCATTAAATGCCCTTCTTCCGATTCTAAGGGATGTAAACCCAATGACTATTAGAGATCACTCCTCGGGGGTGCCCGACCCCCGAGCATCTTTAGGGCACACATTTCCCTGAAATTATAAAAGAATGCTATTCTTACTATCTGCTTCTTTTCCTGCTAAACATGTCTATACCCCATTAAATAACCCTGTTTAGACAAATGTTTTATTCCAAAATGCGTCAAAACGCCATACACAAAATGAAGCCAAAGTTAACATGATTGATTAGCTAGAGACACAAATAAGAAAATCGTGTTTCGACAATGTTTGAGAAAAGAAATTATTATTAAAAGAAGCCCGTCAAGGTCAAAGGCCAAGACAAAAAGATAAAAGGGCAAAATCCTAGGCAGACTAGGAATGTTAATCAGTCATAAAGTAATCAGCTGAAGACGCTACCTCATTAAAACAAAACATTTGTTTGAACTAGCCTAAACACTGACTAACCCTGGCTAGCCATTCTTACAAAAACTATTATTTCAAAAAAAAAAAATCTCGCTAAAACACAAGCCTTTGCAATAAATCCCTTTCTTTCTATTCTCTTGACCCTTCATCATAAAGCATTCAAGTAATTAAAGGGGAATGTGGAAATATGGTGATCAATAGGAGGATTGAAATTCCTAAGGAAAGGAAGAGGGGCATTGACATGACAATTGCTCTACATTCAAAAGGATTACTCTTCGGTTATAGCAAAGATCCGAGACGACAAATCGGTACAGCTACTCATGTTGACAAAAGCACATGATAATGGAAGTAAACGTAACAGAAGCTAAACGGGTTCGAAGCCGATATGACCAGTTAAACCTTATGGAAGAAAAACAACTGAATATTATATGTCGGGACAAGCCTATCAAAGGAAAGTCAAAAAGGCTTACGAAAAAAGGTCAACCCCCATATTTACCATAAGAGGAATTTAATGGTAAATAAACTGCTTCCAGCCCAGAAGAACAAAATTGGAAAATGGGCATTGAACTATGAAGGACCCCTTGGGGTCAAATGAGCTTTCTCGGAAGGGGCTCTTATCCTCATCAATATGGATGGAAAAGAACTTCGACACTTAATCAACTCCGGTACGGTGAAGAAGTATTATGCTTGAAGACATTGCTCAAGACCCGACAGGAATGAAAATCCGCAAAAGACATTCCTGGGCAAAAGATAGGGTCCATATTCCTCGCTAGGATACGTCCTAGGCAAAAAGAAGAGGTAAAAAAAAGAGAGAAGAAACTAAGAGCAATGGTTACTTTAGTCGAAAACCGAAAAGGCGGCTAAAGTAACATTCTTCCAGAAGCAAGCAATCTACATAGTCTTCACTCTGAGTTCAGGCATATCAACTGAAGCAATTAGGAGAACCAGGGGGCAGATATCATGGACATGACTGTATAAGCCTATACAGTATAGCCAACCATGACCACCCATTCTTCTAAATATCTCTTGAAATCCTTCTGTAAAAGAAATAAATTTTTGTTCATTTATCAATAAAATTCCCTTTCATTTCTTTTCTCTTGACCAAATATTATGGAAATGCCTCTTTATTGATAAATCATAAATATGCGCAAAGACTTTTAATCAAAGATCAAACATGCATCTAAAAAAGGGAAGCATATGAAAATAATAAAGGAATAAGGGCCTGCTAGTATATTCTTAGATAAAAACTAGGGTAGCCTGCTAGATCACAAACCCCAAAAAGACGATCTAGGCAAAAAGATAAGGCAAAAGCCCCCTAAGGTATTCTAGGCAAAAATTAAGGCAGCCCGCTAGATCGAAAACACGTAAAGGGCGGTCTAGGCAAAAGATAGGGCTAAAACCAAAAGATGAGTAAAAGATGAGCCCATCATCATAGTCATAAAGAAGAAGTACATCAGCTTATTCATAAGAAGCCAACGGAAGAAGGCCAGTTACTTTCTAAATGCATAAAAAATAAACAAACATTAGACTGCATTTAGGGCATCCACACACAAGGCAGTTGCATAATACGACTTTGTCAAAATCAAGAAAAAATAATTTTCTTCAAACAAGAATGAACATGCATATAAGGAGGATAGTCTCCATGTTTGTGATTGGAAATAAAAGGCGCCAAAATCCAGCCTCTAAATAAAAATCAAAATCGCGAAAGGCGAAATCAAAACCATTTCAGCAGAATAAAGAGCTTTAAGAAAACCATAGCTCCAACCATTCTCCTCAAACACCAATAAAAGAAGGAGAAGAAAAGCCAATAGAAAAGGCTTGATGGTCCCCAAGCGGATCCTTGCCTACTATAGAGGCAAAACAAAAAATACTCCCTGACTCAACACCACCACATGAGTCATCAAACATAGTCATTCAAAGCTGCAATCAGCATCCTTCCATCCAAGAAAGAAGGACACCATCAAAATGAAAAAGCCAAATGGAAAGGCTTGACCATCCCCAAGAGGATCCTTGCCTACTCCAAAGGCAAAACAAAAAGACTACTTCACGACTCGGCTTCATCGCCACATGAGTCATCAAACACACTCATGCTAGAGTCTCCGTTACTTCCCCAAAGCAGAATAAGGAGAATAAGGAGAATAAGGACTACATAAGAGTCCATCAAAGAAAATACGAAATCAAATCCTCCACATCATTAGGGGGCAACCAAAGGAAAAGAGAGAAAAACTTTTTATCCCCTAACGGAGGCCACCACAAGAAAAAGGTCAAATAAATGTCTCCTAACAGAGCATATCAAGAAACGTCTACAAAAAGAGGAAAACAAAAGATTTTTTCCATCTTCCAACTCAAATAAGAGCTTCACAAAAGTCGGAGCCAAGACTCCATCATAAAAAATCAAACCAAGGATTTGATCCCCAAGAAACAAAGAAAAATTCCCCAGGGATCACCAAAAAGAAAAGAGGAAGAAAAAATATATATCCTTTCTCATCCAAAGATCAAGCCAATGTGCATAAAAGGAGCACATATACAACAACTAAATCGCAAAAAAAAAGAGAAATTGCAAGAAAAGGGTAGAAACCCATTCCCAGCGGGAATAAGAGCATAGGCAAAGCCAGCTCAAACAAATAAATGGTCAAAACCTCCATTCCTCCCTTAGGGGCAATCGAAAATAAGATCTCCGGAATGAAATCAATTCCCCGACGAGATCACCGAAAAGAAAATCCCCATCGAGCCTACCAAATGAAGGCAAAACTACAAAGTTTATATCCTCGGGGAATCGCGTATAAATTCCCAAATACATATATCCCAGTGAAAAGCAAAGTCTGCACTTCCAACAGGCAAGCAGAAAGCCATTATCCCCAAGAAATGGGAAATCAGCCTATGCAAGAGGCAATCCAAAACCTAAGTCTTCACCACTATTGAAGCATATGCCTAAATCAACAGGAACAACCAAATAGAAATCACATCCCCAAGTGGGTTCTTGCCTAAACAAAAGACACAATCAACAAAAAGCTCAAATCCCCAGAGGATTTCCGCCTGATCAAGAGGCGCAACCAAACAAGAATCTCCCCAAGTGAATTTCCGCCTAACCAAGAGGCGCAACTAATAGAAAACAAATCCCCAGAGGATTCCTGTCTAAAAAAGAGGCAATAAAAAATCCTTGGCAAAGACCGGATGGCTAAAAGAAGAAGCCAAAAAAATGAAATCCCCATGGCTAAACAGAAAAGCCAAAATCAAAGAATCCCCGGCAAAAGCCGGATGGCTAAAATAAGAAAAGCCAAAATACAGAAATCTCTGGTAAAACCAGATGACTAAAATAGAAAAGTCAAAAAGAAAAAATTACTCCCCAGAGACGCATGACCAAAAACGGTAAGCCGTTAACTCATCTCCAAAATAGATGATCATAGGATTGACACCGGGTGGGGGTATGTACTCACCTAAGCCTTGTGAAAAAGGCTTATCATTCACACCGGGTGGGGGTGTGTACTCACCTAAGCCTTGTGAAAAAGGCTTATCATTCACACCGGGTGGGGGTATGTACTCACCTAAGCCATGTGAAAAAGGTTTATCATTCACACCGGGTGGGGGTGTGTACTCACCTAAGCCTTGTGAAAAAGGCTTATCATTCACACCGGGTGGGGATATGTACTCACCTAAGCCTTGTGAAAAAGGTTTATCATTCACACCGGGTGGGGGTGTGTACTCACCTAAGCCTTGTGAAAAAGGCTTATCATTCACACCGGGTGGGGGTGTGTACTCACCTAAGCCTTGTGAAAAAGGCTTATCATTCACACCGGGTGGGGGTGTGTACTCACCTAAGCCTTGTGAAAAAGGTTTATCATTCACACCAGGTGGGGGTGCGTACTCACCTAAGCCTTGTGAAAAAGGGTTATCATTCACACCGGGTGGGGGTGTGTACTCACCTAAGCCTTGAAGAATGAGGCTTATCATTCACACCGGGTGGGGGTGCGTACTCACCTAAGCCTTGAAGAATGAGGCTTATCATTCACACCGGGTGGGGGTGTATACTCACCTAAGCCTTGAAGAATGAGGCTTATCATTCACACCAGGTGGGGGTGCGTACTCACCTAAGCCTTGAAGAATGAGGCTTATCATTCACACCGGGTGGGGGTGTATACTCACCTAAGCCTTGAAGAATGAGGCTTATCATTCACACCGGGTGAGGGTGCATACTCACCTAAGCCTTGAAGAATGAGGCTTATCATTCACACCTGGTGGGGGTGCGCACTCACCTAAGCCTTGAAGAATGAGGCTTATCATTCACACCGGGTGGGGGTGTATACTCACCTAAGCCTTGAAGAATGAGGCTTATCATTCACACCGGGTGGGGGTGTGTACTCACCTAAGCCTTGTGAAAAAGGCTTATCATTCACACCAGGTGGGGGTGCGTACTCACCTAAGCCTTAAAGAATGAGGCTTATCATTCACACCGGGAGAGGGTGCATACTCACCTAAGCCTTGAAGAACGAGGCTTATCAAAAATGCATCAGGTGGAGTAAAAATACTCACCGGGAGCATTGTAAAAAAATGGGTACAAAGACCTTACTTCTATTAAAGGATAGTTTGGTGATTGAGCACCTCGGAAGTAAGTACCCATAAGAGTTTAAGCAAAACGTAAACTCATACCAGGTGAGGGTAAGTACTCACCAAAACCTTGCAGAATAAGGTTCATACCTAGTGGGGGTAGGTACCCACTAAAGTCTAGTAAAAATACGAGACTTATACCGGTGAGGGTAAGTACTCACCAAAGTCTTAACAAAAGGAGGCTCAAACCGGATAGGGGTTAGTACCTATCAAAATATTTATCATCCGGAGGATCGACAAGGAGCGACATCAGAAGGATGACCAGGACAAAGGGTTAACTCCTTCCCCTACCAACTAATTTTGTCGGCATATTAAAACCAACGAATTAGTTAGGCGGGTGAAGGGGGGCAGCTGTAGACCCCTAATTTTGCCGGCCTCTCAAAAGAAAAAGCTAGAGGAACTTCACCGAAGATGGAGTCCATCCAGGCTTCCCAAAACGAGGAAACCTCCCGCAACCAATACGAGAGATCGCTCGTCTACACGATAACGAACAAAGGAGACTTCCTACATGAAGATAAAGCTTCAACGGACACCTATCGGCATCAACGAGCCGTCCCAAACACAACAAGTGGTCCCAAACACAACAGGTGGTCCCAAACACAACAGGTGGTCCCAAACACAACAGGTGGTCCCAAACACAACAGGTGGTCCCAAACGCAACAGGTGGTCCCAAACGCAACGAGATGGTCCCAAACACAACAGGTGGTCCCAAACGCAACAGGTGGTCCCAAACGCAACGGGTGGTCCCAAACACAACAGGTGGTCCCAAACACAACAGGTGGTCCCAAACACAACAGGTGGTCCCAAACGCAACGGGTGGTCCCAAACGCAGCAGGTGGTCCCAAACACAACAGGTGGTCCCAAAGGCAACGAGTGGTCCCAAACGCAACGGGTGGTCCCAAAACGCGAAATCGGCCGGAACAGGTTGAGACGGCCGTCCCAACCCTCCGGATTCGGTTGGGACGCGCGTCCCGAAGTTGGGACGGCCGTCCCAAGGCCAATTTCAAGTGGGACGGCCGTCCCGGGTCCCCGGTGGTCTCGCCACTGTGTAAAAATGACATTTGGGACGGCCATCCCAGTCCGAGACGGCCGTCCCAACCCGGACGGTGGTCCCAAAGTGCGCCGAGTGCGAAAACTATAAATAGGAGGCTCATTTGCCACTTTTTCGGACCACACGAGACACTCCGGAGAGCTCCGAAACACTTTCAAAAACTCGAGCACTTGTCTACTTCTCCCCCTTTCTCGAATGATCTTTCAGATTGCCTTAAATAGGTAACAATCGGTTAAGGAATTATATTCGGCATTTGATTCTTCTTTAAATTTTTAGTGGAGTCGATCTTGTATTGGTGAGGAGAGTACGTGTAGAGAGAGGGGTTGCCAAAACGCATCCTCACGGTTCGAGATTCTCAATACAAAGCTTGCTACGGAGGTTCTTTTCAATTCTCTTCTCTTTTATTGCTTTATTTATTGTTTTATTTAGCTTTATTTACTGTTTGTGCCATGTAGAATCATGTAGATAGCCATTTTTATATCTCTTTTATTGCTTTATTTAGCTTTATCATGTAGATAGCCATTTTAATATTATAAAATAGGGTAATCGCGTAATTTCTCGAAGTCTTCTCTTAAAAGGAATTGATCTGTCATAGGGAACCCGAAAGGGGCGTTATGGGGTGCTAACACCTTCCCCACACGTAACTAACTCCCTTACCCAACTCTGGTTATAATGGCCAAGTTTGGTTTTTCATTAAAATCAATACCTTTTATCCTTTTCCAATGTTTATGGTCAAAACATTGGTGGCGACTCCATAAGAACCCCTTTTCAAAAACCTTTTAAAACAAATACGCGAGTCTAAACCATCTTTTCGCGACCGCTCGCATAAACGTTTCTAGACGTCCTCCGACGTCGAAAAGGGACGGCGGCAACAGCCTCCATCACATACTACGAGCTCCCCACGATGGTACCAGAACTCCCGCCAGTCAAGATGGTGTCCTACTACATGAATGGGTCGTACCAGACGACGACCCTAGACGAATTCAACGTGTCTAATGGCTTTGTCCAACCCGAGGACATCCTGACCCAGGAATACCGAGGGGCCATCTGCGAGTGCCCCCCTACCCTCATAGTCGGTGAGATGTGGGAGGACCTCACTGGGATGCGCACCTTGCCATCCCTGCTGAAAGGGTCCGCGCTCACTCCCGATCTCCGCATCTGCCACAAGCTGCTGGCAGGAACTCTCCATGGGCGAAAGGAGAGTTAGGGGAAGGTCACTTACCCAGACCTCTTCGCCCTCCACTGCATGAGCCAAGGGCGCCGGTGCAACCCCAGCTACTTCTTCGTGAAGGTCCTCAAGGATTTTGGGTGCCGCCCTGTGGGAGCCATCCTTATGGCTCCCCTCATCACCCCGCTGGCAGAAATATGGGGGTGCAGTGGAGGAGAGAACCTCTCCTTTGATCTTCGACCCGAGTCTATCAACGGGTCCATACTTGTCAGCATGGGGATGCTGATCCGCCAAAGATCTCAGTTGGCCCTCCACCCCTCGCTAGCCATGACTCTAGACCTCCAGGACCTGGTGGCAATGCAAGATCTTCAGACACCCCCGGAGTTCCGGCAACAACAATAGCAACAACAGTAGCAACAACAACAACAATATGGGGACGACTTTGCTAGCATCAACCGTAACATCTACAGCTTGTGCTAGCAATTCGACCAGATATCCCTAAGGCAGGATGTCTTTGAGACGCGGATGGAGACCTTCAGCCAGGTACAAGAAGGGATGAGACAAGACCTGACACTGCTCCATCAAGAACATCTCGATGCAGTCCAAAACCAGGAAGAGTTTCAGAGACATATGTAACGACAATTTCCTCCTCCCGGATCATCTCTCGGCTCAAGCCCACCGTCTTAGGGATAGTACCCCAAAAATAAATGCTTTAATCAAATTTTACCATAAATAAAAATTTCTTTCATTCATTTTTGTTCTCTTCCCGAAGATAAGTCAGCGTAACAAAAAAGGGACTAAAAAAAGTAAAAAGACTTACGCTTAATCCCGGAAAAGCCAAAATCCAAAATCGCGAGAAAAAAGATAAAACCGCGAAAAAAATGCAGGATTAAAAACAAGACAAGTCAACCACATTGACCAAGAGTTTTTCGACGACCAGCGGAGTCTAACTACAAAAAAAAACTCCCCAACAACCAACAAGCTGGATGACCACCGGAAGGGTCGAAATAATCCCTGGCGAACACTGCATGACTATCCCAGAAAAGTAAAAAAAAAAAATACAAGAAAGCAAAAGAACGCATCTCAACAATTGGCACATGAGCTAGAGCAGTAAGCCGCCACCATAGTCAAAGGATCAGCTACCGTATCGAAGGAGCATCCTGAGGTAGCTAACCAGATGAGGGTTCGTACTCATCAACCAAGGGGTTAGCTATCGTATCGAAGGAGCATCCTGAGGTACCTAACCAGATGATGGTTCGTACTCATCAACCAAGGAGTCAGCTATCGCATCAAAGGAGTATCCTAACGTTTCTCACTCAGCGCATGAGCTAGAGCAGTAAGCCACCACCACCAGCAGTCCTACAAAATGGACTCAACACCAGATGGGGGTGTGTACTCATCAGGCCTTACAAAAGGGGGCTTACCAGACGGGGGTTCATACTCATCAAACACCAGATGGGGGTGTGTACTCATCAGGCCTTACAAGAAAGGGCTTAGCGGACGGGGGTTCATACTCGTCAAACCAGATGGGGGTTCGTACTCATCAACCGAAAGGATCAGCTACCGAGCATCCTGAGGTACCTTACCAGATGAGGGTTCGTATTCATCAACCAAAGGGGTCAGCTACCGCAAGAAGGAGCATCTCGGAAGCATACACTTTTTCCCAGAGGATTAGCCACCGCAAGACGGAGCATCCGAAGGACAATCGGGCAAGAGGGTCAACTCTTTCACCCTCCAACCGATCCTTTTGGCATATTGAGCCAATAGTGGGCTAGTCAGGTGAAGGGGGGGGGCAGCTGTAGACCCCAAATCTTGCCCGTCCTCAAAATAAGAACAGAAGACCTCCTATTCGAAGATGGACAAAGCCTAAAAAGCCCCTAGGAGAGACTATTAGGCCCCATATTAGAGTAGGAAGGCTTTCTTGTACAAAAATAAGGATTCCTGCCTTCAGGGGTCGAGACCACCGTCTCGCTCTTCGGGACCGCCGTCTTGACCAATTGTAAGTTGAGACCAACGTCTTGTTTGGCGAGACGGCCGTCTCGCCACTTACCATTGGCGAGACCCCCCCTCCCGTTTGGCGAGACAGCCGTCTCGCCACTTATCAAAGTTGAGACCGTCGTCCAGAATGGCGAGACCGCCGTCTCGACCTTGCTAGTCGAGACTACCATCTCGACCTGACAGGCGTGAATCCCTATAAATAAGGGGCGCTCTCCCTTTCATTTCACACAGTTCTTCCACTTCTCCTCCTGCAATTTCTCAAAATTCTTCTCTTAGAGCCCCTCCGAAGCATTTCCGGAGTTTCTGAGTGTTTAAGAGAGCTTTGTATAGCATTTTTGAGAGAGAATTCAACGTTGTAAGAGCGAAGGGTTGTCGAAACGCACCCTATTTTTCAAGAAAATTAATCAAAAGCTTGCTCTGGAGGTTTCTTCACCCTATCCTTCTCTTTTATTGTTCTTTTTACTTATATTAAATTGCACAATAGTTATTAGGGTCATGTAGTCATTATTTTAATTCCTCAAATAAAAGGGTAAAAGCGTCATTTCAAAAGTTTATTTATAAAATAACAGGCCTGTCATAGGGAACCCGAAAGGGGCATCGTAAGGGAGCTAATACCTCCCTTATATGTAACTAACTCCCTTACCCAACTCTGGTTTTAACGATCGAAGTTGGTTTTTCTAAGAAACCAACACCTTTTTCTTCCCTTTTTCAATGTTTCTGATAAAAACATTGGTGGCGACTCCATAAGAACCCTTTCAAATTTGTTCTTAGGCCAGCCCGGTTATCGGACGATCTAAGAACGCTCTTTCAAAAAACCTCGCCCTTAGGTTCAGCCCGGTTATCGGACAACCTAAAGGGGTTGTAACCTCACCCATAAAAACGCAAAAAATTGAAAGTCGAAACCATTGCGTCGCTCTAACCGCCTCTTTTGACGGCGGCGACAGGCCATAGTCAATCTTTGTGCCAAAAAAGGAAGGTTATCACCTTGAGTGGTGGTTTCCGATCATACCGGTGGGCACATGGCCCTCACTATGGCAAACAGTACCTGTCACCCACTCCCTATGGATTTCTCACCTGCCCCCGGGTATAAAGGGAACTGTTGTGTGCAAAGGTTTGTGTACACTTTTTATTTCAAACAATTGCGTAAAATAAACAAATAACAATTATTAAAGCCAAGCAATTAAAGCTTGTTATAATACAAGGTAAGGTAAAAGCGAAATTTCTAAGTTTATTTATTAAACCGGCCCATCACTAAATGGGATCAACTCTCTAGGCTTCCCCAGTGGAGTCGCCATGCCATCAAAAGAGGCGGTCGGAGCAACGCAATGGTTTCGACTTTTTGTTTTTCGTGTTTTATATGGGTGGGGTTACAATGCCTTTATGTTGTCCGATAACCAGGCTGAGCCTAAGGGCGAGGTTTTCAAAAGTGCGCTCTTAGATCGTCTGATAACCGGGCTGACCTAAGAGAAAGATTGAGAGGGTTCTTATGGAGTCGCCACCGATGTTTTAACCAGAAACATCAAAAAAGGAAAGAAAAAGGTGTTGGTTTTTAAGAAAAACCATCTTTGATCGTTAAAACCAGAGTTGGCTAAGGGAGTTAGTTACGTGTAAGGGAGGTATTAGCTCCCCTACGACGCCCCTTTCGGGTTCCCTATGATGGGCCAGTTATTTTGTACATAAACTTTTGAAATGACGCTTTTACCCTTTTATTTGCGGAATTAAAAAATAATGACTACATGGCCCTAGTAGCTATTGCACAATTTAATGTAAGTAAAAAGGACAATAAAAGAGAGGGAGAGAGTGAAGAAACCTTCGGAGCAAGCTTTGATTAATTCTCGTAAAAATTAGGGTGCATTTTGGCAGCCCTTCGCTGTACAATGCTGCTTTTTCGCTATAAAAGCTCTCTTAAAACACTCAGAAACTCCAGAAATGCTTCGAAGGGGCTCTAGAAGAGGAATTCTAAGAAAATGTAGAAAGGAGAATGGAAGAACTATGTGAAATGAAGGGGAGAGTGACCCCTATTTATAGGGATTCACGCCTATTAGGTCCAGACCATCATCTCGCCTGGCAAGGTCGAGATGGCGGTCTCGCCATTCGAGACGCCGGTCTCGACTTGCCATTCAGCGAGACGACGGTCCCGAAAAGTGAGACGGCGGTCTCGACTCCTTAAGGTGGGAATCCTTATTTTTTGTACAAAAAAATCCCTCCTACTCTAATATGGGGCCTAATAGTCTCTCCTAGTGGCTTTCTAGGCTTTGTCCATCTTCGAATATGAGTCTTCTGCTCTTTATTTTGAGGCGGGGCAAGATTTGGGGTCTACATTATTTGATTCAAAATAAAATTGATTTCATTAAAACTTTGAAATTGGTATTATGTAATTAAAAGTTGCAAAATCTTTTATTAGATCAATTCACCCCTTGTGTTGATCTCAAGTTGTATTTCTAACATCAATCCATGGTAAGATAAACCATTTCTTTCAATCTATATTTTTAAGATCATATGAATTGTGAACTTGAGTTTTGCATTAATTGATTCACACACTCTAAGTTTATTCAACATTTCTCTAATTCTTAAAATGGAAAATTTTTCTATGTTTTAGAATTCAAATTAGGTTTTGAGTGAAGTTTGGTTGTTACTCAATTGCAAATAGGTTACATGATTTGTTGATTTAATTTGTATAAATTGTTCAAATTCTGTTTGATGTTCATTATACATAATAATATTGGAATTCATGTGCATCTAGATTTGTAAATTGATTATTTAATTCCATTTATTAAATAAATTCAATTCTATTTTTCTGCGCTTATATTTTATATCAATTCGATTTGAATTATATTTTTTGCATTTACATTTTATTGCATTTTCTTTCTTGTGTTCTTGGGTCTTTCAATTCAACTTTGGGGTTTCATTTCTATTTTAGTTTCAATTCATTTCTATATTTTCTAAAAACCCTAAAACACCAAATTTCCCTTTACTTAGAAAACATTACAAGATGAATATAATTGATATGTGTTATTATGTGAATCGACCTAGGTTATTTACTATATTGCAAACATTTTTTGGAAACTTAGAATATTTTGAACTCATTACGACTTTTTATTATTAGTTTTTTGCACCTCATGCTTCCATACCACAAAAATGCTTCCATACTCACTAAGCGAGAGTTGAATCCACTTAGGGAAAATAAAGTAGAAACATCTCTAGTTACTATATTTGAAGTTGGTGCTGATTAAAAGCTTAATTTGTTTAGTGAAATTGAGACTGTACCATGTGTCAGAGAAGAGAGAGATGAAAACTTAAAGCAGAAGCTGAATTTGCTTAGTGAAAATCTTCTAGTTGCTCTAGTAAAAAATAGAGTTGAGTGAAAGTGTAACTCATTAAGCGAAAATTATGCAAAAACTAATGGAAGTAGTTTTTTTCAAGAAGCTGATGCTGAATTCTGTTAACAAATATCTTATAGAACATCCAACTCAAATAGTTGATATTAAGTGAAAGTTGAATTCATTCAGTGAAAATTCTATAGTGCTTCAAGTTTAGTTTGACAAAAACATTGAGAAAAAGCTAAATTTGCTCGGTGAAAGGCTCCAAAATTGAAAAAAATTTGAGAATTCAAAAACAAAGGGAATGGCTAAGCGAATTTTAATTTTTCTCAACGAAAAAGAGTATGAAAAGAAAAAAATTTAAAAGTTGAAAAACTTTAGAAAAAAGATTTTGATTTATTTTGAAAATAAACCTAATTTAAATCATTCTTTAACTGATTTACAACCTTTATCTTCTAATTTAAAGTATGTATTCTTAGGAGATAATAATCTTTTTCCTATTATTATTTCTAACTTTTGAATGTTCAATAAGAAAATAAATTAATTTTTGTAATTAAGAAAATAAAAAGAAAATTAGTTGGACATCAATGATATTCAAGGTATAAGTCATTCTTTACATATGCATAGGATTGTTAGAAGAAAATTCTAGGACTATTTGATAACATAAAAAAAGGGTTAATCCCAAAATTTTTTTATGTAATTAAAAAGGAAGTTACTAAATTATTGCAAGCACATATTATTTATCCTATTTTTGATAGAACTTAAGGAAGTCTTGTATAAGTAGTTCCTAAGAACCAGGTTCAATTATTATTAAAAATGAAAAAAAGGTGAATTAATTCCATAAAGAGTTCAAAATAGTTAAAGAGTATGTATTGATTATAAAAGGTTAAATCAAGTCACCAGAAAAGACCATTTTCCTTTATCTTTTATTGATCAAATATTAGAAAGATTAGCATGTAAATCTCATTGTTGTTTTCTTAATGGTTTTTCTAGTTATTTTCAAATATATATCGCACTTGAAGATCAACATAAAACTATATTTGCTTGTTCTTTTGGTACATTGGCTAATAGAAAATTTTCATTTGGATTATGTAATGCTCTTAGCACTTTTCAAAGATTTATGTTAACTAATTTTTCTAATTTGTTGGAGCAATGCATTCAAGTATTTATGGATAATTTTCTATTTATTGTTCCTCTTTTGATATTTTTCTTGATAATTTAAATGAAGTATTGCATAAATGAGTTGAAAATAATTGTGTTAAATTATGAAAAAATTAATTTTATAGTTAAACAAGATATTGTATTAAGACATACTCTATCCAAAGAAGGTATTTAAGTTGATCCCACAAAATTAAATATTATTTCTCAATTATCTTATCCCTTTTCTATTGAAGAAGTTTGTACTTTTCTTAAACATGCAAGTTTTTATGGAATATTTATTAAGGATTGTCACCGCCGTCCCCGTGTGGTGCAATGTGGGGAACGAAAAGTGCGAGCAGTCACGAGGTAATGGCTGAATCTCGCATTTTCGTAAAATAGTTTGATCATCACCTTTAGGATGCTTAATAACTAAACTAACCTTAAAAGTTAGGTTTTCAAAAATGGGTTCTATGGAGTCGCCACCAATGTTTTAACCATAAACATTGAAAAAGGATAAAAAAGGCATTGGTTAAAAAAACCAACTTTGGCCATTATAACCAGAGTCGGGTAAGGGAGTTAGTTATGCGTGGGGAAGGTGTTAGAACCCCACAACGCCCCTTTCGGGTTCCCCACGATGGATTAATTCATAAAATAAATATTTTTTAGAAATTATGCTTTTACTCTTTTCGTTTATTTATTTGCGATATTTATCTAAATGTTTACATGGCCCTAATTTCTAATGCACACAAAGGAAAGCGATAAAGATTAAGGGTTTGAGAAGAACCTCTGAAGCGAGCTTTTATAAACCTTTAAACTTGAGGATGCTTTTTGGCAATCCTCTCGCACTACACAAGAACTCCTCCCTCGAACAAATGAAAATTTAAACTGCCGAGAGCCGGATGTCTCAAAGGAGACTTTCTTAACCAATTTTTTGCCTAAAAGGACAATCAGAATGATCAGTCGGAGTCTGGAACAGTGCCCAAGGGTGAAGAGGTGTCTAGAGATGTCTCCAGGTGTGTATAAGTGTGTAAAATAGTGAGGTCTGACGTCCTATTTATAGGCATGCTCACCAAGGAGGTTGGGACGCTCATCCCAAATTTTGTCAAGCGAGACGACCGTCTCAACGGAAAAAGTGCCTCGGACGACTCGTCTGGATTTTGGGACGAGCGTCCCGGACGACCAAGGAGGTCGGGACGGGCGTCTCGAGTCTACAAATCAGGTGGGACAGCCGTCCTAAATTTTCAGAAAAAATTTTATTTTTTTATTTTTTATTTTTTCTAAGAAAACTCTCCTTTTCTTACATGGAGCCTAGTAAACACTACTAGGGGCCTGATGAAGCCTTCTCCATCTTCAAAAAAGAGGATTTCAGAATTTTTTTGTAAGGTCGGGCAAGATTCGGGGTCTACAGCTATCCCCCCTTCACCTGACTGACCTGTTGGCGAATGTAACGTAAAACCGGTTGGCGGGTGAAGGAGTTAACCCTCTTGCCAGGTCGTCCTTTGATGCGGTAGCTGACCCTCTAGACGATGAATGTGAATGTCTTCATGTCTTCTCCAAGGTTGTCAACAGGATGTTCCCTTCGACCTTGTGGTGATGAGTATGAACCCCCATCTGGTTTGAGTCCTCTTTTGTAAGACTCGTTGATGAGTACGAACTTTGAGTCCCCTTTTGTAAGACTCATTGATGAGTATGAACCCTCATCTAGTTTGATGAGTACCAACCCCCATATGGTTTGAGTCCCCTTTTGTAAGACTCGTCCTCAGGATGCTCCTTTCGACCCTGTGGTTGATGAGTATGAACCCCCATCTGGTTGAGTATTTCCTTGGACTGAACTGTGTGATAGCGACTTACTGATCTTGGTCACACGCTAACTCCATGGGGAGTATTTCTGCTTGAAACTGTTTTTGACTTTTTTGTGTAGTCATCCGGTGTGTCGGAGATTCTTTGATTTTTGGGCTTTTACAATAGCCATCCAGCTTGTTGATCGTTGGGGATTCTTTGATTTTGGGCTTTTACAATAGTCATCCAACTTGTTGATTGCCGTGGATTTTCAGTAACTGCCTCTAAGGTAGGTAGGAATCCACTGGGGATTTGTTGATTTTGATTATGCCTCTAAGTAGGCAAATGCTTCATTGGAAGTGAAGACTTTTGGTTGCACTGTTTTGCCTTTGAATAGGATGATATTCCATTTGGGGATGTTGGATCTTGCTTGCCAGGTCTTGCCTATTCATAGGCAAACGACTCTCTGAGGATATGAGTCTGAAGATTGCCTTTGCAGTAGGCTCACTATGAATACATTTTTCTTTTTATTGATCCACTAGGGAATTAGTTGGCTTCCTAGGGATCTGATTTTGATTGCTCTTTGGGGGATAAAGTCTTGGTTCCTTGATTGATGCTGATGGGAGCTGGCTTCGTGAAGCTCTTATTCCACTAGGGGAATGGAATTTCTGATTCCTTGGTTTGGTTGCTTTATTCCTTCTTTGATGTGACCCACTTGGGGATTTATTGGCCTTCATTTGTCATGGCCTTTTTTCTTTTTGGGTATCCGCTGTGAATGAAGGGTTTTCTTTTCTTTTTCTTCTTGTTGAGCCCTTGAGATTACGGAGGTTTGACTCCTTGACAGTTTGATGATGGGCTTTTGTGAATCCTTTACTCTCCATTGAGGAATGTGGCGGAGATTTGATTGAGTATACTCGATGACTCATGTGGTGGCTATGTTGAGCCTTAGGATACTATTTTTTTTTATTTGGCCTTTGGAGTAGACAAGGATCCGCTTGGGGATGATTGAGCCTTTTCATCAGCTTTTCTTTGTTGATGGTTGTGCTTTCTCTTTCTTGGGTAAAAGAATGGTGGCTGGAGCTTTGGGTTCTGGAAGCTCTTATTTTGCTTTGAGTTGTTTGATTACCTAAAAGTTAGGATTTTTATTTAATTTCGCCTTTTTCTGCTATATTTTTTTCGCGTTTTGAAATTTGGCTTTTTTTCGGGATAATGCATGTGCCTTTTTTTGCGATTCGAAAGAGAGGAAAGGAAAATGGGAGTAGATAAATGAAAGTGACAGAGATTTCATTTATTAAATTTGTAAGGTTCGGGGTACAACCGACCTATCGAAAATAGGAACTAACAACTAAAACCCTAAGCTACTGTGCTAAGAGTAATAAAAAACATCATAGCATCTCAACCCTTTGGCTCCGAGCTAGACACTGAAGAAGGTGTTGGCAAGGGAAACCAGTGAAGCATATGACGCTAGAATTCCTCTTGGCTCTGAATCAAGTTGTTTAAACTATGGCCGAACCCATCCATCCTCTGGCTAAAGTTGTTCATCCTGTGGCTCAACCCCTCCTATCTCTGATCATACTGCTCCTACCTCAGAGTCAGTCGATCATATTGTTGGTGCATAACCTGGAATATCCTCTCCATATAGGCATGCTCGTCATCCATACACCGGTAGACACCATCGAAGTCATGATCATAGTGTCGCTGCTGCTGGAACTTTGGAGGTATGGGGATCTCCTGCGACTCTGATGAATCCATATCATGAAAATCGAGTGCCATAGATAGGAGGGGGTTTAAGACAAACCCAGTCCCTTGTCGGGCAAGGATACCCATATGAGTGAGCATCGACCCATCTATAAACTCTAGTCGAAGGGTGGCGAGAATGTCCTCTCCATCGGGGAATCTCCAATGCTCAGCCAGGGGAATGATGAGAAGTGCCATCATAATGGACCCTGTGGGCCCCGGGTCCCAAAATCCTTCAGCGCCCTCAAAAAGAAATATTCAAGGTTGCATCGAAACCCTTAATGCATGCAATAAATAGCAAATAGATCAGGCTGGGTAACCTTGTCCTAACTCTCCTTCCTGCTATGGATAGTACCCGCCAGCAGCTTGTGACAGATGTAGAGCAAAGGGAGAAATGTTGCACCCTTTTAATGGGCAAGAACATGCTGGGAACCAGTGATCTCCTCCCATATCTCGCTGGTGGTGAGGGTGATCGGTCTCTCACAGTGCGCGTTCCTGTACACTGCAGTCTAGAGCTCTTCATACTGATGAAAACCTATAAGGACATTAAACTCGTCCAACAATGTAGTCTTGTAGGCCCCATTCATCTAATACGAGACCGCCTTGACGGAAGGGACCCCAGGAACCATAGATGGTAGGTCCACTAGTGTGACGGAGGCGAGGAACGCTGTGGTGGCAGTGCGGTAGATGCAGGAAGGCGGCTCTCGGAGCAGGAAGTCCAACCCTATGCCCTGGATGTATCTCCTCACATCTTGATCCCAACCAAAGGTTGTTAGGATCCCAAAATCCAACCGGAGCATAGGATGCCAAGTGTACTGGTGGATGTTGGCAAGTCTAGCTTGATGCTAATCCATTAACTGTATAGGGTCTTGAGGAGTAGGAGCTTCCATGGCGGGTCCCCAAGAACGCTTACGTCGAGATGAGGATTCCCCACGATTCATTATTGCCCAAATACACTCAAATATGCAAAGAAAAGGGGGGAAGGAAGAGAGAATGTGAAAATGGGATGAAATGATCAATCTGGACAACCTATATATATAGGAAAAATTTCGTAGGTTGGGACGGCTGTCCAAAATTTGGGACGGCCGTCTCGACCCAACGGTCACATCGGGACGACCGTCTAGATTTTGGGACGACTGTCTCGCCATGCTTTTTGCCCGAGATGGGCGTTTGAGAGTGGGGACCCTATAATGAGGGTACCTTGGGGGCCTGGCCTTGGTGAGGAAATTTAGAACTACCCTGAATATGCACTCTTCTACAGAATACCCCTACCTCGTGATTAAAAACTTTGTCCTACTTGTTCGCAGATGAGTGAATTGTGTGTGCATTTGTTTGTTGCATTTGATTGTTGCATACCATAAACATACAATAGAAAAATAAAAGAAAAATCTCAAAAAATCTTTTCACAATAAACACCCTTATCTCGAATAGTATGCCTTTTAGCTAACTTGGTTTTAGGTTCTTTACAAGCTAAGTAGCCACACAGTCCGACAGAAGAGATAAGGGACGTTAAAACTATTCTTTTGCAATAAACCATTTTTATCTCGGACAGTCTGCCTTTTAGCTAGCCTGGTTTCAGGTTCTTTGTAAGTGAGGCAGCCACGTAGTCCGACAGAAGAGATAAAAGGTTATAAAATAAAAACAAATAAACCAAATAAATGCAATAAATCAAATAAAAATGGGACCCTGTTCATAAGCATTAAACTCATGAACATCCATATAGGTAGTTTATCTTTCTTTTGAAAAAATACAAAAAACCAAACATTATCATGCATCATGTAGAAAATAAAACATGATAATGTTTAGGAAAAATAATCACTTACATGCATGCCTGCATTAACATCATACTCATGAGCATGCATTTTTGGTTTCTAGAAAATGGAGGGGGCTAGTAGACAGTTGAAGAAAGTGGATATTCCCCGATACCAATGGGAGAAGATAGAATGGCTATGCGCATTGATGCTACCAGAGGTCCACTCCGACTTTGAAAAATTCTATGGATGGATTCTCGACTTATTGAAGATTTGTGTCGACCCCATTTTTGTCAAGATTTTGGTCCATTTTTGAAACTCCAGTCTACATTGCTTCGAATTCCCATAGTTTGATATGGTACCCACTTTGGAGGAGTATGAGATTATGTTAAGATGGCCCAAGTCATCCGAGGTCCATATTCACCATGAAGCGTATATTCCTGCAGCCAAGGTCGCTGCCATCATCCGATTGCCACCTCAATAGACTGCCCTGATAGAAAAAGGGAATATCCAGGGTTGGAAAGTCGCAATGTTAGAAGACCATTTGTCCTCTTTGGTTGAAAGGGCAGACTAGTTCGCTTTTAACAAAACCCTAGCTCTAATTGTGTTTTGGACTATGTTGTTTCCCTTTCACCTCGACACAGTGGATCAAGTCGTCATGGACGCCTTCTTCGCCTGGGACGTGCACTTGAAGAGTCCCTTGCCTGCACTTCTTGCTAACACCTTACTTTCGGTCGAATTCTGTCACCAAAAGCAAGGGAGAACACTCAGATGCTGCTCTTCACTGCTATTCGTGTGGGGTATCACCCATTTCTACGCCTCTAGTCACATGGGTATGTTCCCTGACCCTTTGAAGAGCTTCTCAAGAATCCCTCTCCACCGACGTCTAACCATGGAGTGGAAGGTCGAGTTGGAACAATGGGATGCCAACCGCTTATCCTGGGCATGTCCTTGGTTCCGACCTGGCCCTATCCTCATCATATGTGGAGATTATCTGAGCGTACCGTTAGTAGGTCTCAGAGGTTGCATAACTTATTCTCCAAAAGTGGCTATGAGACAACTTATGAGAACCCAAACCGCATTATCATGGGAAGAGCTCGAAGGACTGTGTTTCTTTGGAGACCCATGCAATGTTGCGAACTCACTTGTTGTACGGAGAGCATGGGAGAAACCAGTCTTCATGGGAGATAGAGAGCTAGGCAAATCTCGAGTAGCTGTCTCCAGTGACTATGAGGAGTGAAGGAGAAACAGAGGGATGTCACAACCATCCGCCCCACCTACTACACCTCCATCCAGTGGAGAGCTCCAAAGCCAAGTCGATGCCTTGACCCAGAGGATAGAAATCATGGGACCCCAGATGAGGGCCCTTGAAGAAAAAGAGCAAGAATTTATCCTCACTATAGACGATCTCCAAAGGCAGTGCAAGAAGAAAGATCAAGAGATAGAACGCCTCAATGACCAATGCGCTGATTCCAATGAGCAGATTATTCGAGCATCCAAAGTTTCCAAATTAAACTCGGATAAACAACTTCAAGAAATAACCACCAAATCAGTACACCTTGAGGTTGAATGTGCAAAACAGGCTCAGACGATCAAGGGAATGCTACAAGATCTCGCAAGGACTCGATCTGAGATACGTCAATGATGGGAGACTACCTAGAGACTTAATAGAAGTCTTACTGAGTTGTGCTACAAATAAAGAGATGGGTTAGCTCAGTATGGACAAGTGCTACAAGAAAGAGACCGAGCCCTTGAGAGACTCGATAATTTACAAGCGTTGGTCGTCCATCAAGAGGCGAAGATCAAAGAGGCTCAGAAGTATAGTGAAGACATGAGCCAGGCGGTCCACCAGCAGACCGAAGCACTCGCTCATCATGAATGGGAAGCCGAAGAGGAATTACATAGAAACCAGAACCCGCCTGTGGGTTTCTTTAGGCTTTTCCATTTCTGTCAAAAAGTGCTTTGTAGCATGGTGTAGGGGAATGTACACTTTCTATAAATAAATAAAATTTCCTTTTGTCCCGACCTTATCAAGCGAGATGGCGGTCCCGACCTGACAGGTGAGAATTCCTATAAAAGGGGGGGGGGGACTTTCTCACTCTTTACACACTTCTACCACTTTCCCTTCTGTAATATCTTCGAATTGCTCTCCTAGGACCCCTCTGAAGCATTTCCAGAGTTTCTTAGAGTTCTTAGAAAGCGTTCTATAGTGTTGCGAGAAAGAACGATCATCATTATAGAGCGTGGGGATTGCCAAAAAGCACCCTCTTCTAAGAACATACTATAAAAGCTTGTTTCGAAGGTTCCTATATACTCCCTTCTCTACTTTACTGCTTTTTAGATAGTATTGTTGTGCATTAGTCATTTAGGGCCATGTAGTCAATAACAAAATTTCCGCAATGAATAAATAAGGATAAAAGCGCAATTTAGATTTATTATTTCTTTATAAAAACGGTCCATCATAAGGAATCCGAAAGGGGCGTTGTAGGGAAGCTAATACCTTCCCCACACGTAACTAACTCCCTTACCTAACTCTGGTTATAATGACCTATTGAAACATACAAGGACATGAATGTTGAACTTACATGGACATAAAACTTGTTGATTTTGATGATGATTCAAGAACAATGGACTTAGAGAG
The DNA here is from genome assembly GCA_963425845.1 of Sphenostylis stenocarpa. NCBI lineage: Eukaryota > Viridiplantae > Streptophyta > Magnoliopsida > Fabales > Fabaceae > Sphenostylis > Sphenostylis stenocarpa. The sequence continues at coordinate 75,555,485 of OY731403.1, forward strand.
TTGAAGACTTGTATTCTTGTGTAATAACTCTGTTTTGATGATTTTGAGTTTGTAATATTAGAGTCTAAGATAGTCAGCACATAGTCTACTCTTTAGAAGCTTCAAAAACTCATGTTTATCAAAAACACACTGGTTTAATCGATTAAAAGCCAAATAATCAATTATTACAGAGAGAAAAACCATTTTCTGTATCAGCTCTCTGGAGAAAAACCAAATAATCGATTAACAGCTGAAATAATCGATTAAAAGGTTGTTAATCGATTAACAGCCCAAATAATCGATTAAAACAATGCGTTATGGGTTCCTTTTTGTAGACCCTTAATTTTTCCCGGCCTCTCAATAAAGGCTAAGGAGACTTCCTATAACAAGATAAAGCTTGCCTGGCATCTCAATATAGGCCAAGAAGACTTCCTATATGAAGATAAAGCTTCAATGGACATCTATCGACATCAATCGATGTCCGAATAAAGAAAGGAAACCTTCCCAGGGTCCCAGAACACAAAATCTGGCAAAAACAGTCGAGATGGTCGTCCCAGAAGTTGGGACAACCGTCCCAGAAGCCCAGACGACCGTCCCAACTTCCCCAGACGACCATCCCTGATTTCCAAGCTCCAGATGACCATCCCAAGCTGCCAGGCTGCGAAAACGATAAATAGGAGGCTCATTTGCCACTTTTCCACACTCCAGACACTTGTCTTCTCTCCCTACTTCGAATGAACTCTCCGATTGCCTTAAAAAGGTAACAATCGGTTAAGGAATTGTATTCCAGCATTTGATTCTTCTTTAAAATTTAGTCGAGTCCATATTGTATTCTGGGAGGAGAGTCTTTGTAGAGCGGGGGATTGCCAAAACACATCCTCACAGTTAAAGATTTGTAATACAAAGCTTGCTACGGAGGTTCTTTTCACTCCTCTTCTCTTTTATTGCTTTATGTATGAAATATGAAATAAAGTCATGTAGATAGTCATTTTTCAATATTATGCAATAAAATAGGGTAATAGTGTAATTTCTCATAATCTTCACTTAATGAATGAATCTGTCATAGGGAACCCGAAAGGGGCGTTGTGGGGTGCTAACACCTTCCCCACACATAACTAACTCCCTTACCCAACTCTGGTTATAATGGCCAAGTTTGGTTTTTATTAAGATCAACGCCTTTTTAATCCTTTTCCAATGTTTACGGTCAAAACATTGGTGGCGACTCCATAAGAACCCCTTTTCGAAAACCTTGCTTTTATTAGAGGATAGTTCAGTTGTTGAGCACCTCGGAAGCAATGAACATATTTTAACATAAAAACGCGAGTCTAAGCCATCTTTTCGCGACCGCTCGCATAAACGTTCGAGATGTCCCTAGACGGCGGAACAGACGGCGGCGACAGATGGCGACTCCACTGGGGAAGCTAGAGAGTTGATCCCATTTGGTGACGGATAAACTCAAACTAAGTAAAGATTTGAAATTACGCCTTTACCCTCTTCCGTATGTTTTATTGTATGGCTTTAATAACTGCTGTATGATTATTTTCTGCAAATTGTTTGAAATATAAATTGCACACAAAAACCCTTGCACACAACAGTCCCTCTATACCCGGGGGCAAGAGTGAATACCTATAGGGAGTGGGTGGCAGATATGACCGGCTTGTTGGCACACGGGGCTACAACCGTTGTCGAAAACCACCAACTCAATGTGATAACTCTCTTCTTTTGGTCTAAGGATGTCGACACGGAGTTCCGTGCATGACCCGAGGACTGAGAGATTGAGAGGTCCCTATAATGGGGGCACCTTGGGGACCTTTGGCCTTGGTGAGAATAGTTTAGAACCACCTAAACCAAGCACGTTTCTGCAAGAAAACCCCACCTCGAAAATAGTGTGGCTCTGCTCGTGGATGAATGAATTGTGTGTGCATTCGTTTGCTGCATTTGTATTGATGCATTAGCATAGGATAATCATACAACAGACAAAATAGTGAAAAACCCTAAAACCATAAAAGTGATAAGAATAAACCAACTTTATCTCGGACAGTCTTCAATTAAGCTAGCCTGGTTTCAGGTTCTTTGTAAGCTAAGTAGCCACGTTGACCGACAGAAGAAATAAAGGGTCACAAAAAATATAAAAACAAATTAAAGCCATAAAAATATCTTTTACAATAAAAGATTTTTGACAGAGTCGTATCATTCATACCACATCATCCAATAAGTGGTAAAACCAAGAGAGAAAATAAATGCACTAAGAAAAGTATGCATAAACATCATTATAATAAAGTCTCTCATAAACACATTCATTCTAGGATTTATTAGATATCCTTAGATAATAGCGAAAGAGACCCAAGTGCGTTTATCATCTTCCTAGAAGAGATAAGTGCGCTAAGGTATGTTGGCAACCTTTGAAAAAAGGAAGTTAGCACATTAAGGTGGGTATGATACCCTTAAAACATAGGCTTTTGAGAAGATACCAAAGCTATTGTCTAAGGCATATCTATTTCACACTAATAATTTGAAATAAAAAAGCTATAATAAAAATCATTAAAATCATTTAGAAAGTGGCTGGTCTTCCGCCTGTCCTCACTCGTGCTCAGAAAGCTAAAAAGATGGAACAACTAGAGGAACAAAACCGAAAGCTCACCACTGAGCTTAATACGCTGAAAGAGCAAATGGCTCAGATGTTAGAAATGATGTGCCAACAGAATTTCCATAAAGAGGGTCCTCAGAGTGGACAAGCCTCTCACCAAGAAGAAGAAGAGGAACCTCACGATGAGCATGATCAATCTGATACAAGAGCAGTACATATTCATGCTCCGGAAATATCAAAGCAACAAATTACTGCCCTAGAGGAGAGGTTGAGAGCCATGGAAGGGCATAACTTTGATGTTAAAGAGGCAGCTGATATGTTCCTCGTTAAAAATATCCAATTCCCTAACAAATTCAAAACTCCGGACTTCCCAAAGTACATGGGAATAACTTGCCCCAAAAGCCATATTACGATGTACTGCCGTAAGATGGCTGCATATGCTGACAATGAAAAACTCCTGATCCATTGCTTTCAGGAGAGCTTAGCTGAATCAGCCCTAAACTGGTATATGCAACTGCAAGGAGGGAAAGTCCAAACATGGAGACATCTGGCAGATGCTTTTCTTCGTCGCTATAAATACAATATTGATCTGACCCCTTAAAGAGCAGATCTACAATTACTAAGCAAGAAAAACGATGAATCCTTTAAGGCATACGCCTAAAGATGGAGGGAATTGGCAGCACAAGTAGAACCTCCTCTGTCTGACAAAGAAACCACATCCATGTTCATCAATTCTCTAATTGATCCCTATTATGACAAAATGATAGGGAACACATCAACACTCTTTGCGGATGTGGTAATTATAGGAGAAAGAGTAGAGCAAGGTCTGAAAAGAGGAAGAATTGCACAAAATACTTCCTCCAATTCCTCTACTCCAAACGTTAAAAAGAGCTTTGGAAAGAAGAAGAAAGGAACCGTGAATGCAATCAATATTGCCACTCCTTCTTCCTCCTCGCAGCAGACCAAGTCACGCAGATCGGAAAGGAAATTCACTTCCATTCCAACCTCCTATGGAAGTCTGCTTTTAAAATTGTTGGATGCCAAACTCCTCGTGCGCATCCCTCCCAAGAAAATAGAGCCACCATATCCAGAATGGTACAAGCCTAATGAAAATTGTGATTACCATTCAGGCGCTCCGGGACACTCCGTTGAAAACTGTGTGGCCTTAAAGCACAAGATCCAGAATCTGATAGATGCAGGGTGGATTACCTTTGACGCATCTACTCCAAAAGTAGATGATCAGCCTCTTTCCAAACCCGAATGAAAGATGGGCTAAGGAAGATCAGCAAATTAGGGCTCATCATCTTTACCATTTCAAAAAAAAAATATAATAAACATAAAAATATATCGAAAAGCTTCCGATGTATTTTTCGTGATCCTCGCCCATGATCACGAGATTTTTGGTTAAAGTGGGTTTTGTAAATATTTTCTTTTTGTCAATACAATAAGGCATTTTCCATAATATTCATATTCTCTTTCATTATTTTCCCTCTTTCAGGGAAAGACTGATACAATTATTAAGAGAATATGTGGACGTATTCGCATGGTCCTACCATGATATGCCTGGAATTGATGAAAGTATAGTGGAACATAGATTACCACTAAAAGAGGGATTTCGGCCTGTTAAGCAGAAGCTCAGAAGAGTAAAGCCAAAATGGTCCTTGAAAATTAAGGAAGAAGTAGAAAAACAGTTGGATGCCAATTTTTTAATCGTGTCAAAATACCCTGAATGGTTGGCAAACATCGTGCCGGTTATAAAGAAAAATGGAAAAATCAGAGTATGCATAGATTACAAGGACTTAAATCGTGCAAGTCCAAAAGATGATTTTCCCTTACCACATATTGATATGCTGGTAGATCATACCTCTACAAATACTCTCTATTCTTTCATGGATGGATATGGAGGGTATAACCAAATTAAATTGGCTGTTGAAGATAGAGAAAAAACTTCCTTCATTACGTCGTGGGGTACATTCTGTTATAGAGTAATGCCTTTTGGACTTAAGAATGCAGGGGCTACTTATCAAAGGGCTATGGTTACATTATTTCATAATATGATCCACAAATAAATCGAAGTATATGTGGATGATATGATCACCAAGTCCAAAAATGAGATGGATCACCTCCAATACTTAAAGAAATTATTCAATCGGCTTCGGAAATACCAGATTAAGCTCAATCCGGCTAAATGCACATTCGGAGTACGATCAGGAAAACTCCTTGGGTTTATTGTCAGTAAAAAAGGAATTGAGGTAGACCCTGATAAAACAAAGACAATCGTAGAAATGCCCCCACCAAGAACAGAAAAAGAAGTCAGAGGGTTCTTGGGCCGAATAAACTACATCGCACGGTTCATCGCGCAATTAACAGACAAGTGTACGCCCATCTTCAAGTTATTGTGTAAAAACCAAACGAAAGTTTGGAATGATGAATGTCAACAAGCTTTCGAAAAATCAACATTTGCCTAACCAATCCCCCAGTATTGGTACCACCTGTGGAAGGAAAGCCCTTGATTCTTTACCTTTCAGTACTCGACGAGTCCATGGGATGTGTGCTCGGTCAACAAGATGATACGGGTAAAAAAGAACAAGCCATATATTACCTCAGTAAGAAATTTCTAAACTATGAGACCCGTTATACACCACTCGAAAAAACATGTTGTGCATTGGTGTGGGCAACTCAGCGCCTTCGACAATATATGGTCAGACACACAACTTGGTTGATTTCCAAAATGGACCTAATCAAATACCTGTTTGAAAAACCTGTCTTGACCGGAAGGATAGCCAGGTGGCAGGTACTCCTCTCAGAGTTCGACATTGTTCATGTCACTCAGAAGACTATCAAAGGCAGTCCTTTAGCGGAATACCTGGCACATGGGCCAACCGACGAATATCAATCCCTCCAAGATGATTTTCCGAGATGAGCACATAATGCACATCCAACATGAAGAGCTTGAAAATAATAAGTGGATCATGTTTTTCGATGGAGCTTCAAACTTATTGGGACATGGGATCGGAGCTATTTTAATATCTCCGAAAAGAAGTATATCCCGATAATGACCGGATTAAACTTTGATTGCACAAACAATATGGCGGAATACGAAGCTCTGTGCTCTAGGTATTCAAGCAGCTCTGGATCATGGGGTGACTAGACTTAAAGTATTCGGTGACTCATCCCTTGTTATTTACCAACTCAAGGGTGAATGGGAAACTAGAAATTCCAAATTAATCCCTTATCTGGAGCACATCCGTAATATGACTTCAAAAATGGAAAACATTAGTTTCGAGTACATCCCTCGGGAAGATAACTAGATTACAGATGCACTGGAAACATTATCATCCATGTTCGCATTAGGACAAGAACATGAGATGCCCATCATCCAAGTCAAAAGGCACAATAAACAAGCCTTATGTATGACGGTGGACAGTGAAAAAGATAAAACCCCTTGGTATCAGGACATAAGGCAATACTTGACAAAGGGTGAATACCCCGAGGGAATCAGTGACAATGACAAAAGGATCATTCGGAAAAGGGCCATAGGGTTTATGTTGATAGGAGAAACCCTTTATAAAAAGAATTTTGATTCCACTTTGTTAAGATGCATCAATCTCGAAGAAGCCCAGATATTGATTAAAGAAATACATGAAGGAACCTTCGAGACTCATGCACCAGGGCATATCATGGCTAGGAAAATCCTCAGTGCAGGATATTTTTGGTCCACAATGGAAAATGATTGTCATCAGTATGCCAGAAAATGTCACAAGTGTCAGGTACATGCGAACAATGTACATGTTCCACCGGTACCTCTCAATGTTATGGCTATCCCTTGGCCATTTGCTATGTGGGGCATGACTAGAAGCGGAAGAATATACTCCCCCAAGGAATTATAAGATAATATTCCTAAAGATAAGGCAAAAAATAAGGCTGAAGAGGAAAAAGAATCCAAGGAGGAGATAGATGAATTACTCCAGTACATAAGACAAAGTGAGTACTCCATCATCGATCAACTCAATCGCACTCCTGCAAAGATAACCTTGTTATCACTCATAATGAGTTCGGAGCCGCATTGAAACGCACTGTTAAAGGTTTTGAATGAATCATTCGTTTAACATGCAATATCCCAAGACAAATTTGAAGGAATCATTGGTAACATTACAACCAATGATCATCTTACCTTCACAAATGAAGAACTCCCTTTAGAAGGGTCAAATCACAATAAGCCCTTGCATATTTCTGTCAAATGCAAGGAATATCTCATTTCCAAAGTTCTTGTGGATAATGGGTCATCCCTAAACGTTATGCCTAAAGGCACACTTGACAAGATAACAATGCAAGGAACCCACATGCGCCCGAGTAATACAATCGTTCGAGCCTTTGATGGATCAAGACGTGAAGTAGTAGGAGAGATTAGTCTACCAATCCAAATTGGCCCTACTATTTTTAACATAGACTTCCACGTGATGGATATCACGCCGACATATAGTTGTCTCCTTGGTAGACCTTGGATTAATAGCGCTAAGGCAATACCTTCAACGCTCCACCAAAAAGTCAAGTTTGTGACAAATGATAAACTCGTCACAGTTCAAGCTGAAGAAGACTTTCTAATTAGCAAACCGTCTGTCCAAGCATATGTGGATGCGGCTGAAGAGGCTCTTGAAACATCCTTTCAAGCGCTCGAAATTGCCAACATAGAGAGACTTCCCAGTAATACAAAGGTGGCCCATATGATGAAAAGATATGGATATCGCCCAGGACAGGGGCTCGGAAAGAATGCTCAAGGAATAAAAGAGCCACCAGATTTCAAAGATAATCCTTTAAAGTATGGTTTAGGGTACGACCCTACAAAAAATCAAACCATACGGAAAACAGGGAAGTCTTACCCCTCAAAGATGATATTCCGAAAAGAAGGGGTATTAGCGCAAAGGGTAGCATTAGGTGTCCTTCTTCCAATTCTAAGGGATGTAAACCTAGTGACTATTAGAGATCACTCCTCGGGGTATGCCCGGCCCCTGAGCATTTCTAGGGCACACATTTCCCTGAAATTACAAAAGAATGCTATTCTTACTATCTGTTTCTCTTCTTGCTAAATATGTCTATACCTTTTTAATAAACAAGGTTTAGATAAACGTTTTGTTCCAAATGCGTCAGAACAATCAAAGCGTCACAAAGCAAAGTCAAATATGATTAATTAACTAGGAACACGGATAAAATCTATCTCGATAGAATCAAGTTTCGACAATGTTATGCAAAAAATATATATATACAAAAAAAAAGGAGAGCCCATCAAGGCCGAAGGCCAAGGCAAGAAAATAAAAGGGAAAAATACCCGGCAGGAAACCCACAAAAGGGGGTTGCACAAAAGTTAGGGTAAACCCGGCAGGAGACCCGAACAATAATAAAGAGTGGCCTGGACAAAAGTTAGGGTTACGAAAAGTCCGCTAGGTATTCCTAAAAAGTAAATACAAAAAGGGAAACCTAGACAAAAGTTAGGACATAATCATAACATCCTAGGCTGAAAACCTGAAAGGGCGGGCTAGGAAAGTTAATCAATCACAAAAAGGCGCCACAAATCAGTAAAGTAAAGACGCCACATCATAAGAATGAAACGTTTGCCTAAACTAGCCTAAACACAGACCAACCTTGGCTAGCCATTCTTACAGAAACCTCTATTGAAAAATATATATCCCTCTAAAACACAAGCCCTTGCTATAAATCCTTTTCTTTCTCTTCTCTTGACCATTTCACTATAAAGCATTCAAGTAATAAGGGGAATGTGGAAATATAGTGATCAATAGGAAGGTTGAAATCCCTAAGGAAAGGAAGGGGGGCATTGATATGGCAGTTGCCCTACGAACAAAAGATTGCTCTTCGGCTATAACAAGAAAATTCCGAGACGGCAAATCAAGTACAGCCAAGCTTGTTAATCAAGAAACATGATGACAGAAAGGTACAGTACAAAGAATGCACCCGAAGTCAAAGCACATCAGTTAAAACTTTCAAAATATTAACTGAAATAGATCATAGGATGCATATCATGAAACATTACATGCATTAAAACATCAATGAATGGAGTCCTATCCTCCTTCTCCTAAAAAAACATGAAAACCAACTTGAAAAGCTTGAGACAGCCGTCCCAAGGGTCGAGACAGCCATCCCAAATAGGAAATTTCAAATGGGACGCCCGTCCCAAGTTTGAGACGCCCGTCTCAGGACCAAATTTTCAAGTGAGACGGCCGTCCCACTCCTCAGTTGGCTGTCCCAAAGGAAAATTTTCAAGTGAGACGGTCGTCTCAACCCCAGACGGTCGTCCCAACTCTCCTGGCTCCTCCTATATATGTTAGGCGCGGATCCTTGCTTTGGTATCCCATTCCAAGCATTCTATCTTGCTTCTCCTCCCTTTCTACACACTTCTAGCATCCTTAAGTGAGTAAGGCATACAATGGAATGTGGAGAGGCTTCATCCAGGAGAAAACGCACCAGGACCTCTGCTAGAGGAACTCCTGTCACCAACACTCTGCTGGCAGAACCACATCAACAAAGGTTGGCAAATATCCAACAATACTCCTGGCATCCCATGCTACGTTTGGATTTTGAAATCCTAACCACATTCGGCTGGGATCAAGATGTTAGAAGGTTCATCCAAAACATAGGATGGGATTTTCTGCTTCGTGAGCCACCTACTCGAATCCACCGTACTGCTATGCTAGAATTCCTTGCCTCCGTCAATCTGGTGGAGATGCCGTCCATGACTCCCGGAGTGCCACCTACCCAAGCCGTCTCCTATTGGATGGATGGGGCATACCGGACCACTTTTCTGGATGACTTTAATGTCATAATGGGCTTCTGTCAACGAGCAGACACAAGAACACCAGAATATAGGTCTGCATATCTCGAGAAACCCGCTGCTCTCACTACCACCAGCATGTGGAAAGAAATTACCGGAGCACATACATTGCTATCACATATGAAAGGTGCAGCTTTTTCTCCGCCACTCTTCATATGCCATAAACTGCTAGCTGGGACCATACATAGCCGGAAGGAAAGCCAAGGGAAGGTAACGCTGGCTGACCTTTTTATTGTCTATTGTATGCATCAAGGGCATCGATGCAACCCAGGATATGCCTTCCTGAAAGCTGTAAAGGATTACGAAACTTGTGGCTCAGCAGGAGCCATCATGGTGGCTCCCTTTCTCACCCCTTTAGCTGAATATTGGGGATGCACTGACGGAGAAGACCTCCCAGCTAGCCTCCAACCAGAGCCGATTAACGGAGGAACACTGGTCCACATGAACATCCTTAGTCGACAAGGATCAGGGTTTATTTTAAACCCCATAATCTCGATTTCACTAGATATGTGTGATTTCGACACACCACAGGACATTCCTGTGACTTTGGAATCCCAGCAGCAATCATACGATCCAGACTTTGCCGGCTTATACCGACGTATAGATGATGAACACGCCTACATGGAAGGGAAGTTCCAGTTCATGCGACAGCAGTTCAGTCAGCTGACCATGAGGCAAGATAGGACCGATCGTCAAATAGAAAATTTGGTCCAGACTCAGGCAAGGTTGCAGCGCTGCATACTCCACCGCATCCCTTCGCCAGCACCATCCTCCCATTCCAGCCCAGAAGCAGATGATTAGGAGGTCTTTAGATATTTTCTAGTAGTTTAAAAATGCTTGAATGTATCACCAAGAAAAAAAGAAGTAATAAATAAAAGTTGTTATTTCTGTTTACATTTCAAAAAGCCCACGTGTACAAACAAATTATAAAATAAAAAGGCACACGTGATATATTAAAAAGCCAGATTTCAAATAACTCGCGATAAAGATCAAAATCGTGAAAGAAAAAGGCTAAATCAGAACTATTTTAGCAGAATAAAGAGCTTCAAGGAAACTAGCTCTAATCTTCTATCCCAATAAACGAAGATGCACTAGAAAAAGGGCCAACGGAAAGGCTCGATGATCCCCAAATGGATCCTTGCCTACTCCAAAGGCAAAACAAAAATTTTCTTCGCGACTCAACATCACCACATGAGTCGTCAAACAGAGTCACTTAAAGATCCGACCACCATCCTTCCATCCAAGAAAGAAGGAAGCCATCAACATAGAAAAGCCAACGGAAAGGCTCGATCATCCCCAAGCGGATCCTCGCCTACTCCAAAGGCAAAACAAAAATTACTTCATGACTCAGCACCACCACATGAGTCGTCAAAAAAGAGTCATTTGAAGCTTCAATCAACATCCTTCCATCCAAGGAAAAGGAAGTCATAAAAATAGAAAAGCCAAGGGAAAGGCTTGATCATCCCCAAGCAGATCATACCTACTCTAGAGGCAAAACAAAAATATTACCTTGCGACTCAGCTTCATCATCACATGAGTTATCAAGCACACTCATCCAGAATCTCCGCCACTTCTCCAAAGGAGAATAAGGACTACACAAGAGTCCATCAAAGAAAATATGGAGTCAAATCCTCCATATCACCAGGGGGCAACAGAAAGAAAAGAAAAACTTTTCATTACCCAATAGAGGCCACAACGAAAAAAGGCCGAATAAAAAATCTCCAAGTAGAGCATATCAAGAAAAGTCTACAAAAAGAGGAAAACAAGAAAATTTCCATCTTCCAACTCAAATAGGAGCTTCACAAGGCCATGAGCCAAGACTCCATCATCAAAGTTAGATCCCCAGGAAGCCGACAAACTCCTTGGCAAATCTGCAAAAAAGAGAAAAAGAAGAAAATCTCTTCATTCCGCTCAATAAAGAGCTTCCCAAAAGTCAGGAGCCAAGACTCCATCATAAAAAATCAAATCAAAGATTGGATCCCCAGGAAGCCAATAAACTCCCCGGGATCGCCAAAAAGAAAAGAGAAAAAATAAATCTCATCATCCAGCAGATAACAGAAGAAAAAGTCAGTGTGCATAAAAGGCGCACACATTTAAAAACCAAATTTTCAAAATCGCAAAATCGCGAGAAAAAGATAAAAACCCATTCCCCAGCAGGAATAAGAGCATAGGCAAAGTCAGCTCAAAACAATAGCATCCAACAAGGAGTCAAAAACTCCATTCCTCCCTAGGGGGCAAGTCAAAATAGATTTCTGATGAATCATCAAAAGGGAAAAACTACCCCAGTGAGCCTACGACAGAGGCAAACTACAAATTCATATCCTCAGGGAGTTAATCGCCTATAACACCCAATATGGATATCCCTAATGGAATGCAAAGCTTCCACTTCCAATGAAACCTCTGCCTACTCAGAGACGAGCAAAGAGCTAATATCCCCAAGAAATGGGAAATCAACATGCAAGAGGCAATATAAGCCCAAAGCATAAAAGTCTTCACCACTGCTGAAGCATTTGCCTAAAAACAAGAGGCACAATCAACAAGAAATCAACAAATCAACAATGGATTCCTGCCTAAATTAAGAGGCAATCATCAATAAACCCCGGCAAAAACCGGACGGCTTAATAGAAAAGCCCGAAACCACAAATCCCCAGGAGATTCCTGCCTAAAATAAGAGGCAACCAACAAGAAATCACCGGTAAAACCGGATGGCTAAATAAAAAAGCCAAAAACAAAAATCCCCGGCAAAGACCGGATGACTAAAAAGAAAAGCCAAAAACAAGAATCCCCGACAAGACCGGATGGCTAAAAAGAAAAGCCAAAAATAAAGAATCCCCGACAAGACTGGATGGCTAAAAAGAAAAGCCAAAAACAAGAATCCCCGGCAAGACCGAATGGCTAAAAAGAAAAGCCAAAAACAAGAATACCCGGCAAGATCGGATGGCTAAACAAAAACAAAGAAATCCCCGATAAAACCGGATGACTAAAATAGAAAAGTTAAAAAGAAAGAAAATCAATCACTCCCCATGGAATAGGCGCATGATCAAAGACAATAAGCCGCCAACACATCTCCAAAAACTGGATGAGGGTTTGTACTCATCAATCAAAAGACTGAATGTCAAAAAAGAGCATCCCAAGAGCCTTATAAAATAGGGTTCGTACCAGGTGAGGGTAGGTACTCACCAGAGCCTTATAGAATAGGGTTCGTACCAGGTGGGGGTAGGTACCCACAAGAACCTTATAGAATAGGGTTCGTACCAGGTGGGGGTAGATACCTACAAGAGCCTTATAGAATAGGGTTCGTACCAGGTGGGGGTAGGTACCCACAAGAGCCTTATAAAATAGGGTTCGTACCGCGTGAGGGTAGGTACTCACCAGAGCCTTATAGAATAGGGTTCGTACCAGGTGGGGGTAGGTACCCACCAGAGCCTTATAGAATAGGGTTCATATCCACAAAAGCCTTATAAAATAAGGTTTGTACCGGATGAGGGTAGGTACTCATCAAAATCTAGAAAAATGCAGATTCGTACCAGGTGGGGGTAGGTACCCACCAGAGCCTTATAAAATAAGGTTTGTACCAGATGAGGGTAGGTACTCATTAGAATCTAGCAAAAATGCAGATTCATACCAGGTGGGGGTAGGTACCCACCAGAGCCTTATAAAATAAGGTTTGTACCAGATGAGGGTAGGTACTCATCAGAATCTAGCAAAAATGCAGATTCGTACCAGGTGGGGGTAGGTACCCACCAGAGACTTATAAAATAAGGTTTGTACCGGATGAGGGTAGGTACTCATCAGAATCTAGCAAAAAATGCAGATTCGCATCAGGTAGAGTAAAATACTCACCAGAGCATTACAAAAAACGGGTTGCGAAAACCTTACTTTTATTAGAGGATAGTTCAGTTGTTGAGCATCTCGGAAGTAAGTACCCACAAAGAACCTTGCAAAACGGGGTTCATACCAGGTGAGGGTAAGTACTCACCAAAGCCTTACAGAACAAGGTTAAGACCGGGTGGGGGTAGGTACCCACAAAAGCCTTGTGAAATAGGGTTGGTACCTATCAAAAATATTTATCATCCGGAGGATCAGCAAATTTCAAGCGAAGGAGCATCTGAAGGATAACCGGGCAAAAAGGGTTAACTCCTTCCCCTACCAACTCACTTTGTCGGCATATTAGGCCAACAATTAGCCAGGCAGGTGAAGGGGGGCCAGCTGTAGACCCCTAATTTTGCCCAACCTCTCAATAAAGGCTAAGGAGACTTCCTATAACAAGATAAAGCTTGCTCGGCACCTCAATATAGGCCAAGAAGACTTCCTATATGAAGTTAAAGCTTCAATGGACGTCTATCGGCATCAATCGACGTCCGAATAAAGAAAGGAAAGCTTCGCGGGGGTCCCAGAACACAAAATCTGGCAAAAACAGTCGAGATGACTGTCCCAGAAGCCCAGACAGCCGTCCCAACTTGTTTTGAGGCTCGGGACGGCCGTCCCAAATCCCAGACGGCCGTCCCAACTTCCCGAGACGACCATCCCTGATTTCCAAGCTCCAGACAGCCGTCCCAAGCTGTCAGGCTGTGAAAACTATAAATAGGAGGCTCATTTGCCACTTTTCCACACTCCAGACACTTGTCTTCTCTCCCTACTTCGAATGAACTCTCTGATTTCCTTAAAAAGGTAAGAATCGGTTAAGGAATTGTACTCCAGCATTCGATTCTTCTTTAAAATTTAGTCGAGTCGATATTGTATTCTGGGAGGAGAGTCTTTGTAGAGCGGGGGATTGCCAAAACGCATCCTCACAGTTAAAGATTTGTAATACAAAGCTTGCTATGGAGGTTCTTTTCACTTCTCTTCTCTTTTATTGCTTTATTTATTGCTTTATGTATGCAATATGAAATAAAGTCATGTAGATAGTCATTTTTTCAATATTATGCAATAAAATAGGGTAATAGCGTAATTTCTCGTAATCTTCACTTAATGAATGAATTAGTCATAGGGAACCCGAAAGGGGCGTTGTGGGGTGCTAACACCTTCCCCACACGTAACTAACTCCCTTACCCAACTCTGGTTATAATGGGCAAGTTTGGTTTTTATTAAAATTAACGCCTTTTTAATCCTTTTCCAATGTTTATGGTCAAAACATTGGTGGCGACTCCATAAGAACCCCTTTTCGAAAACCTTGCTTTTATTAGAGGATAGTTCAGTTGTTGAGCACCTCGGAAGCAATGAACATATTTTAACATAAAAACACGAGTCTAAACCATCTTTTCGCGACCGCTCGCATAAACGTTCGAGATGTCCCTAGACGTCGGAATGGACGGCGGCGACACTGTTGATTTTGGTCGATTAACACTCAAGATAATCGATTATCTCAGTCAGATATGCATTTTAAACTTCAAAATTAGACAAACTTTTGAAAACCCTAGTCCCAATACACCAGGTTTCGAAAATCCCCAATTCCCAAACCCTAATTCATCTACTTAAGGTTCTCTAAGGCTCTCTTCAAAGTGAAAAATCTTTTTCAAACAAAAGTTGAGATCTGTGATTGCTAGAGAACTATTTGTTGGAGGAAAAAGGGCCTTTTGGAACCTAGTGTGGGCTAGAAGCGATAAGAATCACTAGGTGGAGTTCTTGGTGGATTGTGTGTTGTGCCGTCTCTAGGGAAAGGTGTTCTTCATCTCTTGTGTGACTCAAGAGAGGTGTTTTCGTTACCTTATCTTTTCATTTGTAATCTGCTTGTATAACTTTGATTATAGTGATAGCGTTAATCCTCTGTTTGAGTGATTAACAACTGGACATAGGGTCTTTTTATCCGAACCAGTATAAATCTTCTGTGTAAGACTCTATCCTTATTCTATTTACATTTACATAGCATTTTTGATCGGGAAAATTTGGGGAAAATTTTTAAAACCTAATTTTTGTTAAGAAACCAATTCACCCCTCTCTTGGTTTTTTGTCCATTCACGCAAACATTCCGCTGCGCGATTCTAACAAGTGGTATCAGAGCTTGCTTTGATAGTCATTCAAATTTTTCGAAAATGGTCGGACAAAATCAAACGTTTGCCGAAGGTGCTTCTATCAATAGACCCCCACTTTTTGCGGATCAAAATTATCCTTTCTGGAAAGTTAGAATGCAAATCTTTTTAGAGTCTGTTGATAGAGGCGTTTGGGGCGCTATTTTAAACGGTCCCTACATTCCTAAAGTTTCTGAAAACGGAGTAGATGTTCCTAAACCATTTTCTATATGGACGACGGAGGAAAATAGAAAAGCTCAATTTGACATTAGGGCTAGAAATATTATTTCATCTGCGTTAACCCTTGATGAGTTTTACAGGCTCTCCGTTTGTAAAAGTGCTCAAGAGATGTGGGAAATGTTGAGAGTGACCCACGAAGGTACCAATGACGTTAAGAGAGCATGGAAAAATTCTCTAATCCAAGAATATGAGATGTTTCGAATGCAACAAGGAGAAATGATTTTTGACGTTCAAAAGAGTTTCACACACATTGTGAACCATCTCACTGGATTAGGTAAAATTTTTTATGTTGATGAATTAAATGTGAAAATCTTGAAATCTTTGGATAGGAAATGGCAACCTAAGTTGACGACCATCTCGGAGTCACAAAACCTTGCCACAATGTCTATGGCGGTGCTCTTTGGAAAGTTGAGAGAGCATGAGCTAGAACTAGGAAGGCTAAATGATGAAGAAGGTCAACACCAAAAGAGGAACTTAGCCTTCAAAACTGAAATTTCGAAAGGTAAGAGTAAAAAGGAAGAAGAAGACTCGAAGAATGATGAAGAAGAATTGAGTCTCATGATTAAGAAATTTACCAAATTCATGAAAGCTAAAGGAAGGAATCCATTCAAAGGTAAGGGAAAGGTAAGAGAAAATACTTCCTTAAATATCAAATGCTATGATTGTGGTGAAACAGGACATGTGAAGACCGAATGTCCAAACAAGAAAAATGAAGATAACAAAGGCAAAAAGTTCTTCAAGAAGAAGGCCTACATCGCCTGGGACAATAGTGATTCGAGTTCGGAGTCAAGTGATTCGGAAATAGAAGCTAATATTTGCTTAATGGAAAATGACAATATATCTTCAGATTTTGAGGTAAGTGATTCTGACTCATCTTCAAGTGATGATGAAAATAATTTTGATGAATTGCAAAATGCATATAATGAATTGTTTAATGCTTTTAAGGACTTGAAAAATGAATACAAAGCTGTGAAAAAGTGTTTAAACAAATCCGAAAAGGAAGTGGAGTCCTTAAAAACGAAAATTGCATGTTTAGAAGAAAAGGAAACCTTAGAAATGAAAATTGTATGTATAGATGAAAAAGATGATAAGAATATAGCATGTGCATCATGTAAAGACTATGAATATCACATTGATATACTTAATCATTTGCTTGATAAAGCTGAAAAGGAATTTAAGTAATAATAATAAGGATAAAGTTGTTATTGCTCAAAATAGTGTAAACCATCATGTTCCTTTGAAAAAGCCTAAAATTAAAAATAGAAGAGTATGAGTTGAAAAAGGAACTAAAGCATCTATTGTTAGAAATGTATCATATTCAAAAGCTACATCTAAAGCATGTTTTTATTGTATGAAACATGGTCATACTTCAAATAGATGTAAAATCAAACTTTTTGGTTTTTCTAAAGGAAAATATATTTGGGTTCCTTTAGTTAAATGAATTGTTTGTCTCTAACCCCAAGGACCCAAAAGTTATGGGGACCTAAGTTTACTATGTTCTTGTTTTGTAGGAAACTTCCAAATCAAAGAAGTCTATGTGGTATCTTGATAGTGGATGCTCAAAACATATGACCGGTGACAAAACGAAATTTGTAAGTTTCAAAAAGGTAGATTATGTGATGCATGTCAAAAAGGTAAACAAGTAAAATCATCATTTAAATCAAAGAATGTTATTTCCACATCAAAACCCTTAGAATTATTACATTTAGATTTATTTGGTCCTTCTAGGATAAAAAGCTTTAGTGGAAATTATTATGCTCTTGTGATTGTTGATGACTTTTCTAGATATACTTGGACATTTTTCTTAACATTGAAAAGTGAAACTTTTAAGGTCTTTAGGAAGTTTGCAAAGCAAATTCAAAATGAAAAAGACTTAATAATTAAGGTATTAAGAAGTGACCATGGTGGAGAGTTTCAAAATGAAAGGTTTGAAAATTATTGTGAGGAAAATGGTATATTGCATAATTTTTCTGCACCTAGGACTCCCCAACAAAATGGTGTAGTTGAAAGGAAGAATAGGTCATTAGAGGAACTTGCTAGAACAATGCTAAATGAATCAAATGTTCCTAAATATTTTTGGGCTGATGCTGTAAGTATTGCATGTTATGTTTTGAATAGAATGCTCATTAGGCCAATTATAAAATCAACTCCCTATGAATTGTTAAATGGTAGAAAGCCTAATGTTGCTCATTTGAAAATATTTGGATGTAAATGCTTTGTATTAAATAATGGAAAGGACAACTTAGGAAAATTTGACTCAAAAGCCGATGAGGGCATTTTCTTAGGTTATTCACTAACTAGCAAAACATATAGAGTGTTTAATAGAAGAACTTTAAATGTTGAAGAATCTATACATGTTACTTTTGATGAAATTGTAGACCTTGGGGGAAATCCTCTTGAGTCAAATAAAGAACTTGCAGGTGATGCTGAGTACATAAGAGAGGCTCTTGATGAATTGTATTTGGAAGAAAAGGAGCCTTCTCAACCGGCTGAATTAGCTAAAGAATGGCAATCACCAAGGGGACTTTCAATGGACAATATTATTGGTGATATCTCAAAAGGGGTAAGAACTAGAAATATGACTAATTTCTGCATGTCTGTAGCTTTTGTGTCACAGATAGAACCCAAAAATGTTGAGGAAGCGCTTAAAGATGACCAATGGTGCATAGCAATGCAAGAGGAACTTAATCAATTTGAAAGGAATCAAGTCTGGGAATTAATAACAAGAGAAGAATCACATCAAGTAATTGGAACTAAATGGGTATTTAGAAACAAACTTGATGAAGACGAAAATATAACAAAGAATAAAGGCAGACTTGTTGCCAAAGGTTATTGTCAGGAGGAAGGTATTGATTATGATGAAACTTATGGTCCTGTTGCCAGGTTAGAGGCTATACGCCTACCTCTTGCTTATGCATCATTGATGAAATTTAAATTATATCAAATGGATGTTAAAAGTGCATTTTTGAATGGGTTTATTAAAGAAGAAGTATATGTAGAGCAACCCCTTGGATTTGAAGATTTTAGTTATCCTAATCATATTTTTAAATTAAAGAAAGCATTATATGGTTTGAAACAAGCTCCTAGGTCTTGGTGTGAAAGATTAAGTAGTTTTCTAACTTCAAATGATTTTTCTAGAGGAAAAATTGATTCTACTTTGTTTATAAAGAAAGTAAAAGAACATATGTTATTGGTTCAAGTATATGTTTATTATATCATTTTTGGATCAACTGATAATTCTTTGTGTGTAGAATTTGCTAAGATAATGCAGGGAGAATTTGAAATGTCTATGATGGGAGAATTAACATTCTTCCTAGGACTTCAAATCAGACAACTTAAAGATGGCTTTTTTGTCTCTCAAACCAAATACTACAAAGAGATTCTCAAAAAGTTTGAAATGGACACTTCAAAGGAAGCTAACACACCCATGGGAACTTCACGCTATTTAGACAAGGATGAATCAGGTTTGGAAATTAATCAATCTATGTATAGAGGTATGATCAGTTCACTGTTATACTTAATTTCAAGTAGACCTGATATTATGCATTCTGTCTGTGTGTGTGCTAGATTTCAAGCATGTCCAAAAGAATCTCACCTAACTGCAGATATCATAGACATGACTGTTTAAGCCTATACAGTATAACCAACCCTGACCACCCATTCTTCTAAATACCCTTGAAATCCTTCTATAAAAGAAATAAACTTTTGCTCATTTATCAATAAAATTCCCTTTCATTTCCTTTCTCTTGACCAAATATTATGGAAATGCCTCTTTATTGATAAATCATAAATATGCGCAAAGACCTTTAATCAAAGATCAAGCATGCATCTAAAAAAGAGGAAGCATAAAAAATAATAAAAGAATAAATGCCTGCTAGGATATTCTTAGGTAAAAATCAGAGTAGCCTACTAGATCAGAAACCCCAAAAGAACTGTCTAGGCAAAAGATAAGGCAAAAGCCCCCTAGGATATTCGAGGCAAAAATTAAGGCAGCCCGCTAGATCGAAAACCCGTAAAGGGCGGTCTAGGAAAAAGATAGGGCTAAAACCAAAAGATGAATAAAAGAGGAGCTCATCATCATGGTCATAAAGGAGGAGTCCATCGGCGTATTCATAAGAAGCCAATGGGAGAAAGCCAGTTACTTTCTAAGTGCATCAAAAATAAAAAAAATAAATAGATTGCATCTAGAACATTTACACACAAAGTAGTTGCACAAAACGACTTTGTCAAAATCAAGAAAAAAAATAATTTTCTTTAAATAAGAATAATAAACATGCATATAAAGAGGCTAGACTCCATACTTGTGATTGAAAATAGGAGGCGCCAGAATCCAGTCTCCAAATAAAAATTCCCTCAAGAAAGAGAAGGCGAAATAAAATCACTCCAGCAGAATAAAGAGCTTCAAGAAAACCATAGCTCCAACCATTCTCCTTCTACCCCAATAAAAGAAGGTACATCGAAAAAATAGGCCAACGGAAAGGCTTGATCGTCCCCAAGCAAATCCTTGCCTACTCCAAAGGCAAAACAAAAATTACCCCATGGCTCAGCATCACCACCATACGAGCCACCAAACATAGTCATTTAAAGCTCCAACTACCATCCTTCCATCCAAGAAAGAGGAAGCCATCAACATAGAAAAGCTAACGGAAAAGCTTGATCACCCCAAGTGGATCTTCGCCTATTCCAGAGGCAAAACCAAAATATTACCTCATGACTCAGCTTCATCACCACATGAGTCATCAAGCACATTCATCTAGAATCTCCGCTACTTCCCCAAAAGAGAATAAGGACTACACAAAGATCAACCAAAGAAGATATGAAGTCAAAATATCCATATCCCCAGGGGTTCAAAAAAAAAGAAAGAAAAACCTTTCATTACCCAATAGAGGCCACAACAGAAAAAGGCTGAATAAAAATCCCCAAGTAGAGCATCTCAGAAAAATCTACAAAACGAGGAAAACAAGAAAATTCTCATCCTTCAGTTCAATAAAGAGCTTCATAAAGCCAGGAGCCAAGAATCCATCATCAAAAAAATCAAATCAAAGTTGGATCCCCAGGAAGCCAACGAACTCCTGGGTGGATCGCCAAAAAAGAAAAAGAAGAAAATCTTTCATCCCTAGCGGATACTAAAAAAAGAAGAAAAAACCTGCGTGCATAAAAGAAATTAAAATGTAAAAAGGCGTACGCATTATCCAAAAAGCCAAATTTCAAAATCACAAAAAAGAAGAAGATAAAATCGTGAGAAAAAGGCAAAAAATTAAATAATTAAACACATTCCACAGTGGAATAAGAGCATCGGCAAAGCTAGCTCAAACTAACATCATCCAACAAGGAGTCAAAAAACTCCAAATCCCCGGGAAGGCAATCAATTCCCCGGTGGATCATCAAAAAGAAAAAAAAAACTATCCCCAGTGAGCCTACCAGCAAAGGCAAAATTACAAATCCATATCCTCAAGAAGTTGATTACTTATAAATATATAGGCAAGACCTGGCAAGCAAAAGAGCCAATATCCCTAAAAAGGGAAATCAACCTATGCAAGAGGCAATACAAGCCCAAAGCATAAAGTCTTCATCAGTGAAGCATCTACCTACATAAGAGGCAGAATAAGCAAAAATAAAAAATCCCTAGTGGATTCCTGCCTAAATAAGAGGCAACCAACAAGTAATCCCCGACAATTAACATGTCGGATGGCGAAAAAGCCAAAAACAAAAAAATCCCTGGCAAGACCAGATGGCTAAATAGAAAAGCCAAAAACAAAGAATCCCCGGCAAGACCGGATGACTAAAACAGAAAAGTAAAAAACAAAATCAATCACTCCCCATGGAATGGGTGCATGATCAGAAACAGTAAGCCGCCAACACATCTCCAAAACCGGATGAGATTTCGTACTCATGAACAACAGGATTAACTATCAAAAGAGCATCCTGAAAGCCTTGCAGAACGGGGCTCGTCAAGAATCTAGCAAAAGCAGATTCGTACCTGGTGGGGGTAGGTACCCACAAGAGCCTTGTAGAACAGGGCTCCTCAAGAGTTTAGCAAACGCGAACTCGAACCTAGTGGGGGAAAGTACCCACAAGAATCTAGCAAATGCGGATTCATACCTGGTGGGGGTAAGTACCCACAAGAGCTTAGAAAATGCGGGCTCGTACCATGTGAGGGTAAGTACTCACAAAGAGTTTAGCAAACGCGGACTCGAACCTAGTGGGGGAAAGTACCCATAAGAATCTAGCAAATGCGGATTCATACCTGGTGGGGGTAAGTACCCACAAGAGCTTAGCGAACGCGGGCTCGTACCATGTGAGGGTAAGTACTCACAAAGAGTTTAGCAAATGCGGAATCGAACCTACTAGGGGAAAGTACCAAAAAGAATCTAGCAAATGCGGATTCATACCTGGTAGGGGTAAGTACCCACAAGAGCTTAGCAAACGCGGGCTCGTACCGTGTGAGGGTAAGTACTCACAAAGAGTTTAGCAAACGCGGACTCGAACCTAGTGGGGGAAAGTACCCACAAGAATCTAGCAAATGCAGATTCATACCTGGTGGGGGTAAGTACCCACAAGAGCTTAGCAAACGTAGGCTCGTACCGTGTGAGGGTAAGTACTCACAAAGAGTTTAGCAACCGCGGACTCGTACCTAGTGGGGGAAAGTACCCACAAGAATCTAGCAAATGCGGATTCATACCTGGTGGGGGTAAGTAACCACAAGAGCTTAGCAAACGCAGGCTCGTACCGTGTGAGGGTAAGTACTCACCAAGAGTTTAGCAAATGCAGACTCGTACCTGGTGGGGGTAGATACCCACAAGAGCCTTGTAGAACGGGACTCGTCAAGAGTTTAGCAAACGCGGACTCGAACCTAGTGGGGGAAAGTACCCACAAGAATCTAGCAAATGCGGATTCATACCTGGTGGGGGTAAGTACCCACAAGAGCTTAGCAAATGCGGGCTCATTTTGTGTGAGGGTAAGTACTCACAACGAGTTTAGTAAACGCAGACTCGAACCTAGTGGGGGAAAGTACCCTCAAGAATCTAAGCAAATGCGAATTCATACTTGGTGGGGGTAAGTACCCACAAGAGCTTAGCAAACGCGGGCTCATACCATGTGAGGGTAAGTACTCATAGAGAGTTTAGCAAACGCGGACTCGTACCTGGTGAGGGTTTGTACTTACTAGAATCTAGCAAATACGGATTCATACCTGGTGGGGGTAGGTACCCACAAGAGCTTAGCAAATGCTGGCTCGTACTTGGTGAGGGTAAGTACTCACTAGAATCTAGCAAACGCAGATTCATACCTGTTGGGGGTAGGTACCCACAAGAGCTTAGCAAATGCGAGCTCGTACCTGGTGAGGGTAAGTACTCCCTAGAATCTAGCAAACGCAGATTCATATCTGGTGGGGGTAGGTACCCACAAGAGCTTAGCAAATGCGGGCTCATACCTGGTGAGGGTAAGTACTCACAAGAATCTAGCAAATGCAGATCCGTACCTGGTAAGGGTAAATACTCACAAGCATTTAGCAAATGCGGACTCGAACCTGGTGGGCGTTTGTACTCACAAGAGCCTTATAGAAGGAGGTTCAGACCAAATGGGGGTTCATTCTCATCAAACCAGATAGGGGTTGGTACTTATCAAAAATATTTATCAGCCAAAGGATCGACTACCTCTCCAAAGGAGCATCCTACAAATTGAAGGATTGGCTACCTGACCGAAGGAGCATCCTACAAATCTAAGGATCGGCTACCTCACCGAAGGAGCATCCTACAAACCGAAGGATCGGCTACCTCTCTGAAGGAGCATCCTGCAAATCAAAGGATCGACTTCCTCACCAAAGAAGCATCCTACAAATTGAAGGATCGGCTACCTCTCCGAAGGAGCATCTTACAAAATTGAAGGATCGGCTACCTCACTGAAGGAGCATCCTGAGGCTTCACACTCGTCAGCTACGGGGTCAGCTACCGCATCGAAGGAGCATCCCAAAGCTACGGAATTCATACTCATCAACCACAGGATCAGCTACCGCATCGAAGGAGCATCCTGGAGGTTTACATTATTGTCCGAGGGGTCAGCTACCGCATCAAAGGAGCATCCTAAGGGAAAAATCTTCATCACTAGCTGAAGGGTCAGCTACCGTATCAAAGGAGCATCCTGAAGCTTCACACATATCGTCTGAGGGATCAGCCTCCCCAGCAAGGAAGCATCCTGAAGACAACATCATACTGCATTTATCATCTAGAGGATCAGCAACTTCCACAAAGGAGCATCCGAAGGATGACCGGGCAAAAGGGTTAACTCCTTCACCTACCAACTAATCTTGTGGGCACATTAGGCCAACAGTTAGTTAGGCAGGTGAAGGGGGGGCAGCTGTAGACCCCTAATTTTTCCCGGCCTCTCAATAAAGACCAGAAAACTTTCTCTCTGAAGGTGGTTAAAGCTTCGGTGGACGTCCATCGGCATCAACCGGCTTCCGTCTGAAGAAAGGAAAGCTTCCCTGGAGTCCTAGAACACAAAATTTGGCCAGAACACTCGAGAGAGCCGTCCCAGAAAGCAGGACAGTCGTCCAGACAGGCCAGACGCACGTCCTAGATGTGAGACACGCGTCTCACCCAAAAACACCACCTGAGACGGCTGTCCCAAATCTCAGACAGTCGCCCTAACCTTTACAGACCATGGTCCCTATTTTCTGGACCCAGACGGCCGTCCCGAGCTGGCTGGCTGAAAAAACTATAAATAGGGGCCTCATTTGCGACTATTACACACACCTGACTCCTCTCTTCTCTCCCTCTTTCGAATGATCTCTCCGATTGCCTATAAGGTAACAATCGGTTAAGGAAGTTTCTTCCGACATTCAATTCTTCTTAAAGTTTTGTAGTGTCGGTCCTGTATTCGGGGAGGAGAGTCTTTGTAGTGCGGGGGATTGCCAAAACACATCCTCATAGTTGAAGATTTGTAATAAAAGCTTGCTACGGAGGTTCTTTTCACTTCTTTTTCTTTTATTGCTTTATTTACTGCTTTTTGTATGCAATAGAAAATAGAATCATGTAGATAGCCATTTTTTAATATTGTATAATAAAATAGGGTAATAGCATAATTTCTCTTAATCTTTACTTTATGAATTAATCCGTCATAGGGAACTTGGAAGGGGCGTCATGGGGGTGCTAACACCTTCCCCACGTGTAATTAACTCCCTTACCTAACTCTGCTTATAATGGCCAAGTTTGGATTTTCTTAAAAACAAAGCCTTTTTTATCCTTTTCCAATGTTTATGGTCAAAACATTGGTGGCGACTCCATAAGAACCCTTTTACGAAAACCTTGCTTTTATTAGAGGATAGTTCAGTTGTTGAGCACCTCGGGAGCAATGATCCCATTTTTAAATAAACACGAGTCTAAACCATCTTTTCGCGACCGCTCGCATAAACGTTTGAGATGACCCTAGACGTCGGAACGGACGACGGCGACATCTTAAATGATTATTTTATGGCGCTCATCATGACCGATTAACTTCCCCTTTTTCTTGCTTTGGGAAGCCTAGCGGACTTTATTTTGTAACCCTAATTTTTTCTTAGGTTACCCTTTAATATTGTTCGGGTTTCCTAGCGGGTTACCCTAATTTTTGCGCAACTCCCTTAGTGGGTTTCCTGCCGGGTATCTTGCCCTTTTCTTCTTTTTTTCTTGGCCTTTGGCTTTGGCGGGCTTTTTTTTCTGATTTTTACTTTAATTTCCCCCCTCTTTTTTGTTTTCTTTTTGCAAAACATTGGCGAAACACGATTTTATTATGAGGTAAAACCTTATTCGTGTTTCTAGTTAATCAGTGATGATGATTTTAACTTTACTTTTGTAAATGGCATAGTTTGATTATGTTGACGCATTTTGAAAATGTTTACTTAAACATGGTTAAAATAAGGCATAGACATGAATAGCAAGAATAAAAGCAAATAATAAGAATGACATTCTTTTTAATTAGAAGGGAAATATGTGCCCTAGAAATGCTTGGGGGCCAGGCTCGCCCTGAGGAGTAATCTCTAACAGTCATCAGATTTACATCCCTTAGAATTGGAAGAAGAACACCTAATGACCAAAGTCGCTCTTGACGCTTGGACCCTTATACTTTGGAAGGTCTAATTCAAGGTGCGGAGGGGAGGCTTCCCTTTCTTCGTGTAACTTGATCCTTTGTAGGGTCATATCCTAGGCCATGCTTCAAAGGATGGTCTTTGACAACTGGTAGCTCCCTTATTCCTTGAGAGTCTCTACTGAGTGCTTGGCCACGACGGTATCCATACTTCATCATCATGTGGGCCACCTTCATGTTGTTGGGAAGTCTTTCCACATTGGCAGTTTCTAGCGCTTGAAAAGATGTTTCAAGGGTCTCTTCAGCCGCATCCACATAAGGTAGGGCAGACGACTTGCTGATCAGAATGGCGTCTTCAACTTGGACCGTGACCAGCTTGTCATCTACCACAAACTTGACTTTTTGGTGGAGCGTTGAGGGAATTGCCTTAGTGTCGTGAATCCAAGATCTACTAAAGAGACAATTGTAAGCAGGGGTGATATCCATCACGTGGAAACCCAAGTTCAAGATAGTGGGGCCAATTTGGATTAGTAGGTTGATCTCCCCTGCCACTTCACGCTTTGATCCATCGAAGGCTCGAACAATAGTATTACTTGGTCGCATGTGGCCTCCTTGGACTGTCAGCTTATCGAGTGTACATTTGCGCATGACATTCAAGGATGACCCATTATCCACAAGAACTTTAGCGATGAGATATTCCTTGCACTTGAAAGAGATGTGTAAGGGCTTGTTGTGGCTTGACCCTCCGAGAGGGAGTTCTTTACCAGTGAAGGTGAGGTGATCATTGGCTATAATGTTACCAACAATCCCCTCAAACTTGTCTTGGGATATGACATGTGGGACATAGGCTTCATTTAAGACCTTTAGTAGGGCGTTCCGATGTGGTTCTGAACTCATTATTAGTGATAACAAAGTTAACTTTGCAGGTGTGCGATTGAGTTGGTCGATGATGGAGTACTTGTTAAACAAATGGCATCTAGAGGGGGGGTGAATAGATGCACAAATTAAAATATATGTCAAATTAAAAATTTATTTTAAGATGTCTAATAATTTTTTAATTCAATTTTAATTATCAGATAAAATACAGATAAAGTGGGAGCGATATAATCAGCAAGGTATAGGGAAATCAAAAGCCAAAGAGTGATGCCACTGCCACAAAAAAGTGGTTGGATCGATGTGATGGTTTTGATGACTTGCATTTGTTTTTAAAAATATGGTCATCACTCTTAGAGTGTCTGATAATCGAACTACCCCTAAGAACGAGGTTTTCGTAAATGAGTTCTAGAGTCGCCACCAATATTTTTACCATAAACATTGGAAAAGGAAAAAAGAAGGTGTTGGTTTAAGAAAAACCAACTTTGGCCATTATGACTAGAGTTAGGTAAGTGAGTTAGTTACGTGTGCGAAAGGTATTAACATCCCCACAACGCCCCTTTCGGGTTCCCTATGATGGAATATTCTTAAAATAAAGACAGTAAAATTATGCTTCTACCCTATTTATTTACTACTGAATTTAAATAGTTATCTACATGGCCGTAATAACTAATGCCTACAAGGAAAGCAATAAAATAAAGCAATAAGGAGAAGAGATATGAAGAAGAACCTCCGAAATGAGCTTTTATAAATCTTTGAACTAAAGGATGCTTTTTGGCAGTCCCGCACTCTACAACGATGCTCCTCACTCAAACAAAAATTATTAACTAACTCCCCGAGTGTCAAAAAGATCACTCGTACTCTGTAAAAATATTCAGAGTTGCTTAGAAATCCCAAAAATGAGTTCTCACAACAAAGGAGAGTGGAGAAGGTGTCTGGAATGAGGTGAAATGAGCCCCTATTTATAATAAATCGCGTCAAACAGGCTAGGACGGTCGTTAGAAACATTGTCAGGTGGGACGACCATCTAGGAAAGTGGGACGACCGTCCCAGGTTCAAGGAATGGTGAGACGACCATCTGGGAAAGTGGGACGGTCGTCCCAGAGTCAAGGAATGGTGAGACGACCGTTTGGGAAAGTGGGACGGTCATCCCAACTTAAACAATAAGTGGGACGACCGTCTGGACATGTGGGACGGTCGTCCCAAATTTCTGATTTTTAATGAATTTTTTATTTTTTCAAATATCTCTCCTCTTCTTAAATGTAGCCTAGTGAATGCTACTAGGGGCCTGATGGAGCCTTAACCATCTTCAAAATGGAGGATTTCTGAGGTCTATTGATTGGCCGGGCAAGATTTGGGGTCTACAGCTACCCCCCGTTCACCTACCATAACGGCTGTTGGCGAATGTTGTAAGACCGGATGGTGGGTGAAGGAGTTAACCCACTTGCCCGGTTGTCCTTCGGATGCTCCTCTGATGCGGTAGCTAACCCTCTGGACAAATATTTGTATCTTCTTGTGAGTTGACCACAGGGTATCTACTTTGACCCTGTGGTGATGAGTACGAACCCCCACCTGGTTTGAGTCTTCTTCTGTAAGACTTGTCTTTTGGATGATCCTTTGGAATGGTATTTGACCCTTCGGACGATGAATGTGAACCTTCAGGATCCTCCTTTGATGCGGTAGCTAACCCCTTCGATTGATGAATGTGAACCTCCAGGATGCTCCTTGGATGCGGTAACTGACCCTTTGGTTGTAAGATTTGATTGAAGCCCCCCTTTTGTAAGGCTTGATGAGTACGCACCCCCATCTGGTTTGATGAGTACGAACCCCCATCTGGTTTGGCTTTTAGTCCACTTCGTAGGACTGGATGAGTACGCATCCCCATCTGGTTTGACAAGTAGGAACCCCTGTTGGGTTTGCCTTTCAGTCCACTTTGTAGGACTGGATGAGTACGCACCCCCATCTAGTTTGATGAGTACGAACCCCTTTTGGTTGGCAGTCCACTTCGTAGGGCTGGATGAGTACACACGCCCATCTGGTTTGACGAGTACGCACCCCCATCTGGTTTGCAGTCCTTTCCTTGGACTAAATTGTGTGGTAGTTGTTGAACATTCAAGGACTTGATGTTGCACTTGATGGACATGAAGATTGTTGATTTTGATGATGATTCAAGAACTCAAAGACTTAGAGTGTTGAAGACTTGTTTTGTATTGTAATAACTCTATTTCAATTAGATTGAGTCTGTAATATTAGTGTTTAAGATAGCCGGTACATAGTCTGCACCTTAAAAGCTTCAAAAAGCTCAAATTTATCATCCAGGCTCGGCTTTAATCGATTAAATAGGGAAATAATCGATTAAAACAGTGAGAAAAACCATTTTCTGTATCTGCTCACTAGTTTAATCGATTAAAACTCCTGTTAATCGATTAACAGGCGGTTTAATCGATTAAAACCCCTTTTAATCGATTAAAACAGTGAGTTTCAGGGTTCTGTTGATTTTGGCTCTGTAATAATCAATTAACTCTTGATTTAATCAATTATTTCAGTCAGATTTCGAATTTTAACTTCAAATCAACCCTATTTTCGAAAACCCTTTTCCCAAGAACCCTAATTCCAAAATTCCCAATTCCCAAACCCTAATTTCTCTACTTAAGCTTCTCTATGGCACTCAGAAAATAAGAACAACCTTTTTCATACAAAAGTTAAGTGTTGTAGTGCCAGAGAACTGTTTGTTGCAAGAAAAAGGGGCTTTTGGCACCTGGTGTGGGCTAGAAGCGATAAGAATCACTAAGTGGAGTTCTTAGCTGATTGTGTATTGTGCCATCTCTAGGGAAAGTTGTTCTTCATCTCTTGTGGATTTCAAGAGAGGTGTTTTCGTATCTTTATCTTTTCAATTGTAATTTGTTTGTAACAACTTGATTATAATGACAACGTTAATCCTCTGTTTGAGTGATTAGCAACTGGACGTAGTGTCTTTTGATCCGAACCAGTATAAATTTCCTGTGTAAGATTATCTTCTCTTCTCTATTTACATTTACACAGTTTTTAATCAGTAAAATTTGGGGAAAATTTTAAAAACCTAATTTTTATTAAGAAACCAATTCACCCCCCCTCTTGGTTTTTGTCCAACCACGCGAACATTCTGCTGCGCGATTCTAACAAGTGGTATCAGAGCTTGCTTTGATAGTCATTCAAATTTTCGAAAATGGCCAGACAAAATCAAACTTTTGCCGAAGGTGCATCTATCAACAGACCCCCACTTTTTGCGGGTCAAAATTATCCTTTTTGGAAGGTACGAATGCAAATCTTTTTAGAGTCTATTGATAGAGGCATTTCAGACGCTATTTTAAACGGTCCATTTGTTCCTAAAGTTACAGAGAACAGTGTTGACGTTCTTAAACCTTTTTCTAGATGGACTGCAGAAGAAAACAGAAAAGCACAATTTGACGTTAGGGCTAGAAATATAATTTCATCTGCTTTAACGCTTGACGAGTTTTACAGGATTTTTGTTTGTAAAAGTGCCCAGGAAATGTGGGAAATGCTTAGAGTGACCCACGAAGGTACCGGCGACGTCAAAAGAGCAAGGAAAAATTCTCTAATCCAAGAATACGAGATGTTCCGGATGCAACAAGGCGAAACGATTTTTGACGTTCAAAAGCGTTTCACTCATATTGTGAATCATCTCACTGGATTAGGTAAAATATTTGACGTTGATGAATTAAATGTTAAAATTTTAAAATCTTTGGATAGGAAGTGGCAACCTAAGGTGACGACCATCTCGGAGTCACAAAATCTTTCCACAATGTCAATGGCGGTACTATTTGGAAAGATAAGAGAGCATGAGCTTGAGCTTGGTAGGCTACATGATGAAGAAGGACAATTTCAAAAGAAGAATCTAGCCTTTAAAACCGAAATCTCCAAAGGTAAACATAAAAGGGAAGAAGAAGACTCAAACGATGAAGAAGAAGAGTTGAGTCTAATGATAAAGAAGTTCACCAAATTCATGAAAGCTAAAGGAAGGCATCCTTTCAAAGGTAAGGGAAAGGTAAGAGAAAGTACTTCCGTAAATATAAAATGCTATGGTTGTGGTGAAGCAGGGCATGTAAAGACCGAATGCCCAAACAAGAAAAACGATGAAAACAAAGGCAAAAAGGTCTTCAAAAAGAAAGCGTATATTGCTTGGGACAACAGTGACTCAAGCTCGGAATCAAGTGACTCAGAAGTAGAAGCAAATATTTGCTTAATGGCAAATGACAACATATCTTCCGATTTTGAGGTAAGTGATTCCGACTCATCTTCTAGTGATGATGATAATAATTATGATGAATTGAAAAATGCTTATAATGAATTGTTTAGTGCTTTCAAGAATTTGAAAAATGAATATAAAGCTGTAAAGAAGAATCTAAGTAGATCCGAAAAGGAAATTGAGTCCTTAAAAATGAAAATTGCATGTTTAGAAGAAAAGGAGTTATTAAATACGAAAATTGTATGTTTAGATGAGGAAAATGATAAGAACCTAGCATGTGCAAATTGTAAAGAGCATGAATATGACATAGATATTCTTAATCATTTGCTAGAAAAAGCCGAAAAGGAAATAGATGATCTTAAGAAGCATGAATTGATGTTTGCTCAAAATAATGTAAATCATCAAGTTCCTTTGAAAAAGCCTAAAAGGAAAAATAAAAGAGTATGGGTAGAAAAAGGAACTAGAGCATCTATGATTAGAAATGCATCATTTTCAAATGTTACATCTAAAGCATGTTTTTATTGCATGAAACAAGGTCACACGTCAAATAGATGTAAAATTAAACATTTTGGTGTACCTAAAGGTAAATACATTTGGGTTCCTATAGCTAAATAATTTGTTATGTCTCTAACCCCAAGGACCCAAAAGTTGTGGGGACCTAAGTTTACTATATTCTTGTTTTGTAGGAAACTTCCAAATCAAAGAAGTCTATGTGGTATCTTGATAGCGGATGCTCAAAACATATGACCGGAGATAAATCTAAATTTGTGAGTTTCAAGGCTAAGGAACAAGGATATGTAACTTATGGGGACAACAACAAAGGGAAGATCCTTGGAATTGGAAACATAGGTGGTGTAAACACTTTTGAGATCAATGATGTGCTACTTGTTGATGGACTTAAGCATAATCTCCTTAGTATAAGTCAATTATGTGACAAAGGCTTTAAGGTAACATTTGAAAGTCAATTTTGCACCATTCACTTGATAGATTCCGAAAATATAGAATTAAAAGGTATTAGGCATAACAACATATATTTGATTGATTTGGATTGTTTACATGATTCTAGCATAACATGTTTAGTTGCTAAGGAAGAGAACCCTTGGTTATGGTATAAAAGGGCTGCTCATATAAATATGCATCATTTGAATAAATTGATATCAAAAGACTTAGTTATTGGTTTGCCTAAGTTAAAATTTGAAAAAGATAGGTTATGTGATGCATGTCAAAAAGGTAAACAAGTAAAATCATCATTTAAATCAAAGAATGTTGTTTCCACTTCAAAACCCCTAGAATTATTACATTTATATTTATTTGGACCTTCTAGGATAAAAAGCTTTGGTGGAAATTATTATGGACTTGTGATTGTTGATGATTACTCTAGATATACATGGACATTTTTCTTAACTACGAAAAGTGAAGCTTTTAAGGTCTTTAGAAAATTTGCAAAACAAATTCAAAATGAAAAAGACTTAAGAATTAAAGTTTTAAGAAGTGACCATGGTGGTGAGTTTCAAAATGAAAAGTTTGAAAATTATTGTGAAGAAAATGGAATATTACATAACTTTTCTGCTCCTAGGACTCCCCAACAAAATGGTGTGGTTGAAAGGAAAAATAGGTCATTAGAGGAACTTGCTAGAACTATGCTAAATGAATCTAATGTTCCTAAGTATTTTTGGGCTGATGCGGTTAGTAGTGCATGTTATGTTTTAAATAGAATGCTCATTAGGTCAATTATTAAATCTACTCCATATGAATTGTTTAATGGTAGAAAACCTAATGTTGCTCATTTGAAAATTTTTGGATGTAAGTGCTTTGTGTTGAATAATGGAAAAGATAACTTAGGAAAATTTGACTCTAAAGCCGATGAGGGCATTTTCTTAGGTTATTCATTAACTAGTAAGGCTTACAGGGTGTTTAATAGAAGAACTTTAAATATAGAAGAATCTATTCATGTTACTTTTGATGAGATTGTAGACCTTGGGGGAAATCCTCTTGAGTCAAATAAAGAACTTGCAGGTGATGATGAATATATAAGAGAAGCTCTTGATGAATTATATTTGGAAGAAAATGAGTCTTCTCAAACGCCGGAATTAGCAAAAGAATGGCAATCACCTAGAGGACTCTCAATGGACAATATCATAGGTGATATCTCAAAAGGGGTAAGAACTAGAAATATGACTAATTTTTGTATGTCTGTAGCTTTTGTGTCACAGATTGAACCCAAAAACGTTGAGGAAGCGCTTAAAGATGAATAATGGTGCATAGCCATGCAAGAAGAACTTAACCAATTTGAAAGGAATCAAGTCTGGGAATTAATCCCAAGGGAAGAATCACATCAAGTTATTGGAACCAAATGGGTGTTTAGAAATAAGCTTGATGAAGATGGGAACATAACAAAGAATAAAGCTAGACTTGTTGCCAAAGGCTATTGTCAGGAGGAAGGTATAGACTATGATGAAACTTATGCTCCTGTTGCCAGGTTAGAGGCTATACGCCTACTTCTTGCTTATGCATCTTTAATGAAATTTAAATTATATCAAATGGATGTTAAAAGTGCATTTTTGAATGGTTTTATTAAAGAAGAAGTTTATGTGGAGCAACCCCCTGGATTTGAAGATTTTAGTTTTCCTAATCATGTTTTTAAATTAAAGAAAGCATTATATGGGTTGAAACAAGCTCCTAGATCTTGGTATGAAAGGCTAAGTAGTTTCCTTACTTCAAATGATTTTTCTAGAGGAAAAATTGATTCTACACTTGTTTATAAAGAAAGTTAAAGAACATATCTTATTGGTCCAGGTATATGTTGATGATATTATTTTTGGATCAACTGATAATTCGTTATGTGTAGAATTTGCTAAGATAATGCAGGGAGAGTTTGAAATGTCTATGATGGGAGAATTGACGTTCTTCCTTGGACTACAAATCAAGCAACTTAAAGATGGCATTTTCATCTCTCAAACCAAATACTGCAAAGAGATCCTTAAAAAGTTTGGAATGGACACCTCTAAGGAAGCTAACACACCCATGGGAACTTCATGCTATCTAGACAAGGATGAATCAGGTTTGGAAGTTAATCAATCTATGTATAGAGGTATGATAGGTTCACTGTTATACTTAACTGCAAGTAGACCTGATATTATGCATTTTGTATGTGTGTGTGCTAGATTTCAGGCTTGTCCAAAAGAATCTCATCTAATTGCGAGTAAAACATATTTTAAAATATTTAAAAGGAACTAGTGGTTTTGGTTTATGGTATCCATCTGATGCTTGCACTAGTCTAATAGGATATTCGATGCTCGATTATGGTGGATGCAAAATTGATAGGAAAAGTACTAGTGGTACATGTCATTTGTTAGGTTCATCCTTAGTATCTTGGAATTCTAAGAAACAAGCTTGTGTTGCTTTATCTACCACTGAAGCTGAATATATTGCAGCTGGTAGTTGTTGTGCTCAAATTCTGTGGATGAAACAACAGTTAGAAGATTACAATATATTTTTAAATGACATACCCTTGATGTGTGATAATACGAGTGCAATTAATCTTACTAAGAATCCAGTAATGCACTCTAGAACTAAGCACATAGAAATTAGGCATCACTTTTTGAGAGATCATATCAGCAAAGGGAACTGTAAAATAGAATACGTTGATACAAAGCATCAATTAGCAGATATCTTTACTAAGCCTCTACCCAAGGATAGATCTTATGATCTTAGAAGAGACCTAGGGATATTAGAAATAGCTTAAATTCTGCTTAATAAGATAGTTTTTGGATGTTTATGATGTTATAATTCATTGTGTAGGATGTTCATAGTTAATCATGTGTAAAAACCTCAAAAATTTGATGTACTCTTTGGAATAATCGATTAATTGGAGTTATAATCGATTATTTGCATCCAAAACACTCAAAATAGGGCATTCCTCTCTGGATTAATCGATTAATTCGATAATTAATCGATTAAATACAGAATTAATCGATTATCTGCTCAATTTAATCGATTAAATGGTTCTGGCACTGGTTTAATCGATTAATCTGAGTTTTAATCGATTAAACCTGGCAAGTTTGGCCTCCTAGTCATTGCCAACGGATCTCTTGACCTATATTCACTTCCAAATGACCGTTGGACATGCTTGATTATAAAGAGGGGCCTCCATTTCACTTCTACTCAATAGGGGACAAGCTTTCTTGCCTTATTATAGAAATCTTGCCCTCTTCTCAATACATTTAGCTTTCTAAATCTTCTTGTTATTCCTCAAATCTTTCAATGGCCTCATCTTCTCGTGCGAAAATCCCTACTAGAAGAAGATCTGCACCCTCATCTCGTCCCCGTCCTAATTCTGTAGAAGGATGGATTTCTGATACAGATGGCCAACAAGAATTTCTGACCTACTGGAAGGAACGTGCCATTATCTCTCCAAAGTTTCTTATTGGTGAGCAATTCATCAATAGGGGATTCAACTTTCCCAACCTTCTTGAAATTCAAGGAGTTCTTCCCTTCATCCAAATGCAAGGTACGTATTATCCTGACCTTGTTAGGGTATTTTACTCTAGATTTAAATTTAGAGATCAAATTGCTACCTCTAGAGTAAAAGGCGTCACAATTATTCTTGACGATGATATTTGGTAGAATGTTGCCCACTTTCCAATTAGAGAAGATGCTATTAACATTTATGGTGAGTTAGATGATTTTGACAGGTTCTTAGCTTACTGTTCTTTTCTGCGAAATCCCTCCATGGAGATTGGGCGTCTCCTTCTTGCTGGACCTTTAAAGAAGGAGGAACGCATGATTCTACATCTAATTGTCTGGATTTTTTGTCCCTAGGCTACGAATCATGCTCAATGTTCTTCAATTGATCTTAGGATTATTCATGCCATAATGAATAAATGAGCCCTTAGATTGGGGCGTTCTTGTCACCATGACAATGTTAAAAGCAAAATGCCATCCCAACTTCAAAATTCCATATGCCCTCCTTGTCTCTCGGATTCTTGAATATAAGGGAGTCAATGTCGAAGGTGAACAAACAGTAAGAACAAATAACTTGAATCGCATGCTTGACAGCACATTGATCCAACTTCAAATGGTGTGTGTCAACGACATTTAAGTTCACAAGGATGACGTTCCGAATCAAGGTGGTGACAATGAAGATTCTGATGAAGATATGCCTCCTGCTGCTGAGTTTCCCTCTGATCAAATCCAAAGTGTTGGAACTTCCTCTACTCATCATGAAACCCAATAATCCATGGAAGACATGTTATCTGACATGAATCAGAGGATGCAGTCATTCTTCACTCTTTCTGGAGTACGGCATGAGGAAATAATTCGCCATATATCTGATGTAGATGATAAAGTGTGCCGTTTAGAAAATAGATTTGATGCACACTTTCATAGTGATGATAGTGAAGAATTTTAAAATTTGTAATTTTTCTCTTATATTGTAATGAATGCTTTTATCTGAAATAAAATGTGAAGTTCTGTTTTTGCTATGATTG
Organism: Sphenostylis stenocarpa; assembly: GCA_963425845.1. NCBI lineage: Eukaryota > Viridiplantae > Streptophyta > Magnoliopsida > Fabales > Fabaceae > Sphenostylis > Sphenostylis stenocarpa. The sequence goes on from OY731403.1 coordinate 75,591,813, forward strand.
AGGGGGAGTTTTCTCTAAGTTATGCATATTTTGAGGGGGAGCTCTTATGTTTGTCATAGAAGAATTATTTTTGATTATAATCAAAATAGGGGGAGAAATATTTAAAGCCTAATATTATTGTTTTAAATATTATCTGGTATGTTTAATGTGTTTGTTAGTATGACAGATAAAACAGGTTATTACAAGGCTTTAAAAGATAATTTTGATCATCATCAAAAAGGGGGAGATTGTTGAACATTCAAGCACTTGATGTTGCACTTGATGGACATGAAGATTGTTGATTTTGATGATGATTCAAGAACTCAAAGACTTAGAGTGTTGAAGACTTGTTTTGTATTGTAATAACTCTGTTTCAATTAGATTGAGTCTGTAATATTAGTCTTTAAGATAGCCGGTACATAGTCTGCACCTTAGTGAAAGAATTAATGGTTGAGTTCAAGAGGGGGGGTGAATTGAACTTAAAAACTTTTTCGCAAAACTTTACTTTCTTTTGGAAGAATGAGTTATCTTTATTCAATTCTTGAAAAGATGATTTGATTTAAAACACAGCAAGATTATATTCAGAATTTAAAAGAGATGATAGAAAGAAATCAACACACAAATTTATACTGGTTCACTCTAATCCGGAGCTACGTCCGAGTTCTTGACAAAACCTGTCAAGTTTTCACTAATACCAAGTGACAATTACAACCCGTAGATCCTCACCAATCTACACCAAGAACTATCTTTTCAACCTATAAGATAGAATCTTGAAAAACACCCGATAACCAAATCCGATTCATTGTACCAAGTGTAGATTACAATCCAATCTACACAATTCACACGATACAAAAGAATAAGGAAAGAAGAAACCTGGACTTTGAATTCTAATTGCCCGACACCAATTCTAAAGCACTCTCTCGTCGTGAATGACCACAATGTTGATCAAAGCACCTTATGATATGACAAAATCTTGAATGCGAGAGAAAAACGTAGATGAACGATTCACAGATTGATTTCTCAAGTTTTCTCAAGTAGTGTGTTGTATATATTTTAAAAGATAGATCAATACTTGTTTATATAGAGTAAAACAAAGTTTCGATACGTGTTCTCTATCAAAATCCATTACGAGAGAAAAACAATCAATTAAATTTGAAGTATATCGGATAAAAAGTGATTACGACCGATTAGAATAGAAGAATAATCGATTAGACTGAATTATGATCGATTATATTTAAACTATGATCGATCAGAATATATTTCAAGCTGATTGAAACCGCGATTCAATCGATTGATTTCACTTAAAGGTTCATTCAATCGATTGATTCGAGTTTTCAATGGATTGAAACAGACTTTATGAAAAATAATAGCTCTCTGTTTCAACCGATTAAAAAACATTTCAAGCTGATTGAAATCCTGCAGACTTTTAAGACTCGAAAATGACTTTCGTTTCAACGAGGTTGAAAACCATTTCAACATATTGTTTTTCGAAAACATTTAGACTTAAAAAATATCTTTATTTTAACAGATTGAAAAAGCGTTTCAAGCTGATTGTTTTTTAGAAAACTCTTAGATTAAAAAATATCTTTCTTTTTCAACAGATTAAAAAGTATTTCAATTGATTGTTTTTCCGAAACCTTCATATTGAGAAATTTACTAAGTTATTTTAACTTGTTGATTCTGCGAATCAATCAATTGAAAATACGATTATATAGAACCACTTATTCGTTAAGTGATTTTAACAGATTGAAAATCTTTTTCAACAGATTGAAAAACTTAGTTTGTTCTTTTAATGCAGAAAATGATTTTCAATGCTATGCAGAAGATTAAGGCGCTTCATCACAACATATAATGACCTATCAAGGAATTAAGTGCTCAAGTTAAAAAACCTAATCATCTACACACCCACAACCTAAACTAAATTTATGTCTTCATCAAATTATATCTAAGTCTTCATCAAATCCACCAAGTCCACCAAGTGCTTCACTTAGAAGCTTCAAAAAGCTCAAATTTATCATCCAGGCTCGGCTTTAATCAATTAAATAGGGAAATAATCGATTAAAATAGTGAGAAAAACCATTTTCTGTATCTTCTCACTGTTTTAATCGATTAAAACTCCTGTTAATCGATTAACAGGCGGTTTAATCGATTAAAACCCCTTTTAATCGATTAAAACAGTGTGATGTGGTGTGTGTGTAGTGGCAGTTTTAATCAAAATAATTCTCCCCCTATTTGACTGCATCAAATAGATTGTCATGGATATAGTCCAATGGGGCCACTTGGGAACCCCCAAATAAAAATCGAGAATATAAAACCAACTAAGAAAAGAAAAAAAAAACAGAATTATCGGCGAGACATTGATCGAGTAAACTTCAATCATCTCCGGGACCTGGGTTGAATTGTATTTCCACAATTCTGTTGTAAATGTCTTCAAGTTGATTATCGATGTGCTTGGAACCTTGCAATAAAATTCTCATCCAAATAGTGCTTGTCGAGCCCTTATAGTCTGTAGTCATATTCATATGCCTCCTTTGTTCAGCTTGAAGTTGATTCATTTGTCTGCAGCATTGTTCTTTCAAAGCTGTGACGGAGGTGTGCCACGGTCGGGGGTGAATTATATGGAATCATCTCCGGCGGGATCACTTCTTCCATAGGATCGGATGGATGAGCTCCAGAAGTGCCGGGAATATCGGTGTTGATATTTTCTTCCTCTTGTCCATCTTCATCACTTTCTTCATCTCTTCCGAGCATCCTCCTTGGAGACCCACTCACCATCAACTTTCATAAATCCCATTTTGTGAAGCATAGAGTTATTTATTTCGTTTGTTGAACGAAGCTGTCTCGACAAGTTCTCCTTCAAGATCAACACCAAAATATGTTAAAAAAATTGGAAATCGGTATAGCATAGGGGTACTCGAAATCACTGAGTCTTTTTGCCTTGATCATGTGGTCTTTGATGACAAAAACCCAGTTCACCCGAATCCTGTGGTGAATGCAATACATTAGTACTAAATCTCCCTCATTTAGCACCGCATGATTGCTCCCCCTCGGAGTGAGCTGCCAAGACACAATGCGAGGCAAGCAACCTTTCTTCCAATTTTAGTTTCCCGGTATTGAGCAGTGACGAGTCATGCCTATTCTTCATGCATGACCGAAAATATTGAACCTTATTAAATTCCTCCACATCGAAGTACACCCTTTGGTGACTTTCACTCCTAAATCCTTTAAACCGAGCAACCTCCTTCCGGATGTTAGGAGTAATCTCAATGTCCACACCTTTAACTTGGGTTTTCAAGGTGGAACCTTCAAAGGACAAATTTGTGAAGAAAACTTTGATCAAGTCGGGATAAATCCTACCAGTCCAACTCCGGAAACTTACGAAGCTTTTGATGTTGCGGCGACTTTACGATGCCTCTAAATCCTTCGACATCAAACCAAGAAAACTTTAACGACTTTGGTATGTTGACTTGTTTTACGCTCAACTCATGGATAAACAGATTCATTTGCTCTTGGTCCCAGTTGAACCAAGTCTCAATCCTTCCTTCAACATTTTGTTCTCGTCGAACAGAAGACGACTCGCCTACGCTTGATTTCTTTCTTCCGGACTTCGATCGTTTGAACATGCTTGATGAGCAAAACGAGAGGAACATAGAAAGAAAGAGTTCAAGTTAAGGAAATAGGAATACGAAAATCGTTCGACTTCAGGATTTTGTCTTTAGTCTTTTTGTGATCTTGCACGGTGATGATAAAGGTGGAGAGAGAAGAGTTTGATACGAAACACTTAATTACCTTCGCGAGTATGTATCCAATCGAGTCAATCAGTATTAAAGGAAGTGGTTGAGATTTTATCTCATTGTAAATGAGTTCAACCTAATCTGCAGAAATTACTTGTGTGCGAGCCAATTCATTTAATTTCAATTAATCAATTGATTTTTCCTGTAACCAATTGATTTCGCACTTCGCAGAAATTCATAAGTGAAATAAACCAATTGAATCGATGAATAAATCGATTGTTTTTGCAAAGGAAATTTAAGCAAAGTACCATTAGTGAATTCAATCGATTGAATCGAAGATTTAATCGATTGATTTATAGAAGAAAATTTGCGAGCTACGGGGTTAGTGAAATAAATCGATTAAAAGTGTATCTAATCGATTGAACTAATAACATATCAATACCAGAGTAAGAATCGGGAAATCAACAGATTATTTCGCAGTTTCAATCGATTAAAACAAATAATATCAAGTTATTCATGCAATTATTAATCGATTGAACTTGTTATCGACTTGTTAAAAGACATACAATTACTATAAAGAATCGGTTATACAATACTAGATATATCTAGAATTCCTAATTCAGATCCTAAGCATATTAAGTCTATCTCTAGGAAGTGGTTTAGTGAATAAATCGACTAACTGTTTTTCAGATTCAACAAATAATATCTCACAGTCACCCCTAGATACGTGTTCTCTAATAAAGTGATGTCTAATTTCAATATGCTTAGTTCTAGAGTGTTGAATAGGATTCTTAGTTAAGTTTATCGCACTAGTATTGTCACAAACCGGAGGTACCTTGTTTAGAGTCACTCCATAATACTGGTAGTTGTTGCTTGAGATAAATGCTTTGAGCACAACTGACTCCAGCTGCAATATATTCAGCTCTACTGGTTAATGAGCAACACACGCTTGCTTTTTGTCGTGCCACGATATAAGACTGCTCCCGAGTAAATGACAAGTACCGAGGTACTTTTTCACATCTAATCTACATCCTGCAAAGTCGGAATCGAGAAAATCCAACAAGCTTAAGGGACGCACCTTCGAGGATACCATAGTCCAACATTGATTGTTCCCTTAAGGTACTTGAGAATCCTTTTAGCGACGATAAGATGTGATTCCTTTGGATTTGCACTGAAATCTTGCACACGAGACATACACTAAACATAATGTCGAGCCTACTAGCGAGTTAGATAAAGCGAGAGAACCAATCAAACCTCTATATTTAGTTTGATCAACAGATTTCCCTTTTTCATCTAAATCTAAACGGCAGTTAGTAGACATTGGTGTAGAGGATTCCTTGCAATTGTGCATATTAAATTTCTTTAACGAGTTCATTGCGGTATTTAGATTGACTAAGAAAAATGCCATTTGTTAATTGTTTAACTCTGTAGACCAAGGAAGAAATTCAATTCTCCCATCATAGACATTTCAAATTCACTTTGCATTTCTTTTACAAACTTATTACACATGGCATTATTGGTGGAACCGAAAATGATATCATCTACATACACCGCACTAGAATAATATCGGTTCAGATTTCTTAATGAACAGAGTTTTATCAACCTCACCTCGCTTGTACCCTTGATCAATTAGAAAATTACTTAACCTCTCATACCATTGTCTAGGTGCTTGCTTCAAGCCATAAAGAGCCTTTTTCAATTTGTAGACATGGTCGGGATGCTTGTGATCTTCAAACCCAGGAGGTTGAGAAACATACACTTCTTCATTGATAAGTCCATTAAGAAAGGCACTCTTTACATCCATCCGTAGTAATCTGAAACCACTTAAACGAGGCATAAGCTAATAATAATCTAACGACTTCAAGCCTAGCTACGAGTGCAAATGTTTCATCAAAATCAATGCCCTCTTGTTGGTTATACCCTTTGGCTACCAACCTAGCTTTATTCCTAGTGATAATGCCATGTTCATCTAGCTTGTTTTTGAATACCCACTTAGTACCAATTACATTGATATCATCGATTTTAGGAACTAATTCCCATACATTATTCCTTTCAAATTGATTGAGTTCATCATGCATGGCACTAACCCGGTATTCATCATTCAATGCTTCTTTAACGATTTAGGTTCTGTTTGTGAAATGAATGCCATATGATTACGGAATTGGTTAAGAGAATGTCTAGTAGATACTCCCTTATTGATTTGCCCGATGACATTGTCTAGAGAGAGATCTCTTGGGACAATCCACTCTTTAGGAAGCTCTTCCAGAACATCTTCTTCTGTTCTTCGGTAATTGTTGGTGGATCGGCTTTTGCAAGGTCCACGAGATGGATCACCCTCTTCAACGAGTATGCTGATCTGTGCTATCTGGGACATTTCAGCTGATAAGAATTATCGGTTAAATCTTCTTCATCGGCGAGTACTGTTGATCTATTCCGCACAACTCGAGGAGACTCATTAAACACAACATGTACAGATTCTTCAACTGATTTCAATCTCAAATTATAAACTCTATATGCATGGTCGTGAGTTGAGTAACCAAGAAAAATTCCTTTGTCGGATTTTTCATCAAACTTGCCAATGTTTTCTTTCCCATTGTTTAAAACAAAACATGTACATCCAAAGACCCCGAAATAGTTTATGTTGGGTTTTCTTCCTTTGTACGGTTCATATGGGGTTTTCTTAAGCATGGGTCTAATCAAGACTCTATTCAAAACATGACAAGCGAGTGTTGATCGCATCAGCCCGAAGTATTTTGGTAAAGAATTTTCACTCAACATTGTTCGGCAAGCTCCACAATTGATCTGTTCTTTCTTTCCACAACACCATTACGTTGAGGAGTTCTTGGAGCGAGAGAAATTGTGTTTTATACCAAACTTTTCACAAAATGATTCAAACTTCTCATTTACAAATTCTCCACCATTGTCACTTTGAATAGATGTAATGAAATATCCCTTTTCATTATGTAAAACCTTGGCAAGCCTTTTGAAAGATTTGTAGGAATCGATTTAGCTTTAAGAAAAACAGTCCAAGTAAATGCGGAAAAGTCATCAACAATTACCATGATATAAAGATTACCACCTAGGCTTTTATTCCTTGAAGGACCAACCAAATCCATGTGAAGCGGTTCCAAAGGTCCGGAAGTTGAAATAATGTTTTTGTTTGAAAAGAATTTTCTAGTTTGTTTGCCTTTCAAACAAGCTTCACGATTTTGTCTTTCGAGATTAGAAGCTTAGGTAGCCCGAACCTAAATCGATTAAAATCCAGAATTTAAATCGATTAAAACGAAAATGAATCGATTAAATTTGATACCATAGTGATTTTAGTTGATATAAATTCATTCTAATCGATTAAAACAGTTAAACTCAAATCCTGAGAACATTTTAATCGATTGATTCGCATTTCAATCGATTAAAGCTGTACGGACAAATTTATTAATATCTTACGTAAGTTATTTTAATCGATTAATATTGGTTTATATCAATTAAAACAATCAGTTTAGGAAAAACGAACCTGATTCGCAGCTACGAACTTCAAGGGATTCCCGGACTTTGTCCACGCAAACAAATTAAGCGATTAAAACGAAAATGAATCGATTAAATTTGATACCATAGTGATTTTAGTTGATATAAATTCATTCTAATCGATTAAAACAGTTAAACTCAAATCCTGAGAACATTTTAATCGATTGATTCGCATTTCAATCGATTAAAACTGTACGGACAAATTTATTAATATCTTCCGTAAGTTATTTTAATCGATTAATATTGGTTTATATCAATTAAAACAATCAGTTTAGGAAAAACAGAACCTGATTCGCAGCTACGAACTTCAAGGGATTCCCGAGACTTTGTCCTCGCAAACAAATTAAGCATTTTTCGGTACCCTTAAGTATTTTGGGTCCTTAGGAGTCAAATTTTACGTTTAACATGTTTTGGAACCCATCTTTTCTTACCTTGCGGCACAAAATATTTTCTAGCATGACGAAATTTTATAGTATGTCCTTTCTTCATGCGGTAATGACAGGATGAGAAAGGGGATGCTTGTTGTTTTTCTATATGAAAAGAAGTTCAAATATTTCTTAGTTTTTACCCCATTCCTAGGTTTGTACCCGATTCCGAACGTTCAAACACACGGTTTTGAGATCCAAGCGAGTGCATCTAAATTCTCTTTACCTTGAGTAAATTTTGTTAAGGTTTTAGTTAAGTAATCAACCTTATTTTGTAAAACGAGTACACTTTTCACAATTCTTATTAACGACAACATTATCTGCGAGATGAATAGATAATATCTAGATGTTCTAAATGCTGTTTTGCTTTCTAGCGAGTTCTTTTCCGGAGTTTTAACTCTATTTTCTAACTAGTTATTTAGCCCTTTCAACCGATTATTTGTATGAGATAAATTTACGGCTTCACTATGCATTTCATTGAAAGCATTCGGTAATGTCTTGTAATTCATTTCATTTTACGTAGGAGTTGAACTTACATGTGATGAAGAGGATTCACGACCGGCCATCAAACACAAGTTCACCTCTTCACCTTCGGATTCGGAAGCTGGAAGAAGATTCATTGTCTTGCCAAGCTATGTAGGCCTTTTTCCCTTTGTATCTTGAATCTTTCTTGTTACGATTCTTGGTCTTTTACGGACGAGTCGCTCCTTATGTGACCACTGTTTACCACAAGAATAACAAGTAATATTATTTTGAACAGATTCGGTCTTTCTATCATTGTACCTTTTTACTTGACCAGTCTTGTTCTTTCTTCTCGAAATTTCCCGAATTTCTTAACCAATAAAGTCGAGTTCTCGGACTCATCTTCTTGAGAATCACTTGTTTTCTTCAATCGTCTTGAGAACAATATTTCTACTTTTCTTTTCTGCATTCTCTTGTTCTTTGAGCCGATTGATTTCCAACTCGTGTTCCCTTAACTTACCAAAAAGTGAGGCGGTAGTCATTTCGGTCAAATCTCTTGATTCGGATATTGCTTGTCACCTTTGGTTGCCAAGTTCTGTCCAAACACTTCGGTATTTTGATATTCAACTCCTCCTTGTCAAAGGTCTTCCCTAGCCCGATCAAATGATTAACTATGTGCGTGAATTTTTACTGCACATCTGCAATTGTCTCCCCTTGCTGCATTTTAAACAACTCATAGTCCCTGATTAACTCATGCTTTCTTGCCCTTTTCACATCGAGATGTTCCTTCATGTGTGACCTCTAGAATTTCCCACATCTCTTTGGCGAAGCACACTTGAGACACCACGAAAAACTCATCAAGATTTAAGGCAGAGGTAATAATATTCTTTGCGAGTATAATCATATTGCACTCTCCTATTTTACTGCATCAGTCAACTCACTCCAACTTTTCTCAACAGTTTTACCATCTACTATATGAGTTGGTTTAAAAGGACCATTAACAATTGTTTCCCAAATGCCTCTATCAAGGGATTCAATAAAGATTTTCATTCTAACCTTCCGAGAAAGAATAATTCACACCGGCAAAAAGTGGAGGCCTGTTTATGGAGGCTCCTTCGAAAAATTCATCTTTCCCTCAGCCATTGGACCGATTACTTGAGTAACTTACAAGAACCGGCTACGATGCCAATTGAAAGAATTAATGGTTGAGTTCAAGAGGGGGTGAATTGAACTTAAAAACTTTTTCGCAAAACTTTACTTTCTTTTGGAAGAATGAGTTATCTTTATTCAATTCTTGAAAAGATGATTTGATTTAAAACACAGCAAGATTATATTCAGAATTTAAAAGAGATGATAGAAAGAAATCAACACACAAATTTATCTTGGTTCACTCTAATCCGGAGCTACGTCCAGTTCTTGACAAAACTTGTCAAGTTTTCACTAATACCAAGTGACAATTACAACCCGTAGATCCTCACCAATCTACACCAAGAACTATCTTTTCAACCTATAAGATAGAATCTTGAAAAACACCCGATAACCAAATCCGATTCTTGTACCAAGTGTAGATTACAATCCAATCTACACAATTCACACGATACAAAAGAATAAGGAAAGAAGAAACCTGGACTTTGAATTCTAATTGCCCAGCACCAATTCTAAAGCACTCTCTCGCTGTGAATGACCACAATGTTGATCAAAGCACCTTATGATATGACAAAATCTTGAATGCAGAGAGAAAAACGTAGATGAACGATTCACAGATTGATTTCTCAAGTTTTCTCAAGTAGTGTGTTGTATATATTTTAAAAGATAGATCAATACTGTTTATATAGAGTAAAACAAAGTTTCAGTACGTGTTCTCTATCAAAATCTGTTACAGAGAGAAAAACAATCAATTAAATTTGAAGTATATCAGATAAAAAGTGATTCTGACCGATTAGAATAGAAGAATAATCGATTAGACTGAATTATGATCGATTATATTTAAACTATGATCGATCAGAATATATTTCAACTGATTGAAACCGCGATTCAATCGATTGATTTCACTTAAAGGTTCATTCAATCGATTGATTCGAGTTTTCAATGGATTGAAACAGCTTTATGAAAAATAATAGCTCTCTGTTTCAACCGATTAAAAAACATTTCAACTGATTGAAATCCTGCGGACTTTTAAGACTCGAAAATGACTTTCTGTTTCAACGAGGTTGAAAACCATTTCAACATATTGTTTTTACGAAAACATTTAGACTTAAAAAATATCTTTATTTTAACAGATTGAAAAACGTTTCAACTGATTGTTTTTTCAGAAAACTCTTAGATTAAAAAATATCTTTCTTTTTCAACAGATTAAAAAGTATTTCAATTGATTGTTTTTCCGAAACCTTCATATTGAGAAATTTACTAAGTTATTTTAACTTGTTGATTCTGCGAATCAATCAATTGAAAATACGATTATATAGAACCACTTATTCGTTAAGTGATTTTAACCGATTGAAAATCTTTTTCAACAGATTGAAAAACTTAGTTTGTTCTTTTAATGCGAGAAAATGATTTTCAATGCTATGCGAGAAGATTAAGGCGCTTCATCACAACATATAATGACCTATCAAGGAATTAAGTGCTCAAGTTAAAAAACCTAATCATCTACACACCCACAACCTAAACTAAATTTATGTCTTCATCAAATTATATCTAAGTCTTCATCAAATCCACCAAGTCCACCAAGTGCTTCACTTAGAAGCTTCAAAAAGCTCAAATTTATCATCCAGGCTCGGCTTTAATCAATTAAATAGGGAAATAATCGATTAAAATAGTGAGAAAAACCATTTTCTGTATCTTCTCACTGTTTTAATCGATTAAAACTCCTGTTAATCGATTAACAGGCGGTTTAATCGATTAAAACCCCTTTTAATCGATTAAAACAGTGTGTTTCAGGGTTCTGTTGATTTTGGCTCTGTAATAATCGATTAACTCTTGATTTAATCGATTAACTCTTGATTTAATCGATTATTTCAGTTAGATTTCGAATTTTAACTTCAAATCAACCCTATTTTTGAAAACCCTTTTCCCAAGAACCCTAATTCCAAAATTCCCAATTCCCAAACCCTAATTTCTCTACTTAAGCTTCTCTATGGCACTCAGAAAATAAGAACAACCTTTTTCATACAAAAGTTAAGTGCTGTAGTGCCAGAGAACTGTTTGTTGCAAGAAAAAGGGGCTTTTGGAACCTGATGTGGGCTAGAAGCGATAAGAATCACTAAGTGGAGTTCTTAGTGGATTGTGTGTTGTGCCGTCTCTAGGGAAAGTTGTTCTTCATCTCTTGTGGATTTCAAGAGAGGTGTTTTCGTATCTTTATCTTTTCAATTGTAATTTGTTTGTAACAACTTGATTATAGTGACAGCGTTAATCCTCTGTTTGAGTGATTAGCAACTGGACGTAGGGTCTTTTGATCCGAACCAGTATAAATTTCCTGTGTAAGATTATCTTCTCTTCTCTATTTACATTTACACAGTTTTTAATCGGTAAAATTTGGGGAAAATTTTAAAAACCTAATTTTTATTAAGAAACCAATTCACCCCCCCTCTTGGTTTTTGTCCGACCACGCGAACATTCCGCTGCGCGATTCTAACAGTAGTGACTTACTGATCTCGTTCATGCGCTGACTCCTTGGGGAGTAGTTTTTGTATGAAATTATTTTTTACTTTTCTTGTGTAGTGATCTGGTATGTCGGGGATTCTTTGATTTTTGGCTTTTTCGTTAGCCATCTATTTTGTTGATCACTAGGGATTCTTGATTTAATGCCTCTTAGATAGGTAGGAATCCACTGAGGATTTGTTGATTTTTGTTGATTATGCCTCTTGATTAGGCATATGCTTCAATAGTGGTGAAGACTTTATGCTTGGGCTTGTATTGCCTCTGAATAGGTTGATGTCCCTTTCTGGGGATATTGGCTTTTGCTTTCCAGGTCTTGCCTATGCGCAGGCAAATGACTCTCTGAGGATGTGAGTTTTTAAGGTTGCCTTTGCAGTAGGCTCACTGGGGATGTGTTTCTATTTTTTGTTTGTGATCCACAGGGGAATTATTTGTCTTCCTAGGGATCTGATTTTTTATTGTCTTCTATGGGGATGAAATTTTGGCTCCTTGATTGATAATGGTGTGAGTTGGCTATGTGAAGCTCTTATTCTGCTGGATAGGAATTTCTGATCTTTTTTATGTGACCCACTTAGGGAATTTATTGGCCTTTTATTTTTTGGCATCTACTGGGGATGAAGGGTTTTCTTCTCCTGAATCCCTTATTTTTCCTTTGGGAAATGTGATAAAAATTGGAGCTTTTTATTTAATTTTTCCTTTTTTCGCGGTTTTTCTTTTTCTCACGATTTGAAATTTGGCTTTTTCGGAGTAATGCATATGCCTTTTTACTTTCTAGTTTCTTTTATTTGTGCAGGATTTTGCTCTAAGGAGAAAAGGTAAAAAGAGAATTTATTATATATATATATATATATATATATATATATTTAGTACAATCCATTGGCAAACAAAGATTACAAGGGTCCTACTCTCCCTGATCCGAGCAAGAAGCAGTGGAAGGTTCCGGTGGAGGAAATTGTTGAAACATATATCTTTAAAATTCCTCCTGACTCCAGATCAAATTAAGAACATTCTAATTGATTCCTTCCATGCCCTAGGAGAGTCCATCCAACTTTTGACCAAATGCTTCTTGCCTCTGGTCGAACCCGTCCTGCCTCATGGTCAAATGTTCCAACTGTTGGCGGATTATTTGGAATTTGTCATTTATGTATTGATGAATACCAAGGATATCGTCCCCATATTGCCGCTGCCAATGCTGCTGCTGAAATTCTGGCAGCATGGGATTTTCCTTTGACTCATCCAGATCGCGAATATCAAGCATCATGGCGAGAATAGGATGTAAGGCAAACCCAGCCCTTGTCAGATGAGCATGCCCATATGGGTGAGCATTGACCCATCAATAAGTTCTGGTTGGAGGGCTGCGGGTATGTCTTCCCCATCAGTGCATCCCCATCGCTCGGCCAGAGGAGTGATAAAGGGAGCCATCATGATGGTCCCTACTGAGCGACTCCCGAAATCCTTCAAAGCTTTTAGGAAAAAGTATCTGGGGTTGCACTGGTATCTCCTATGCATGCAGTAAAAGACGAAGAGATTAGGTTGAGTGATATTACCCTGACTCTCTTTTTTACCATCTACGATCCCTGCTAGCAGTTTGTGGCAAATGCGGAGTGGAGGGCTCAAGGCTGATCCTTTGAGCTGGGTAGGCACGTGTTCAACTTTGGTGAGATTCTCCCAAATTTCACCAGTCGTGAGGCTGGACGGTCTCTCGTAGAGTGCGCTCCGGTACTCCATAGTCATGATGTCAGCGAGCTGATTAAAGCTCATCAAGACGTTGAACTCGTCCAACATCATTGTTTTATAAGCCCCGTTCATGAAGTAGGAGACCGCCATGACCAGAGGAACCCTAGGGTATATAGTCAGCATATCCACTAATGTTATGGAAGAATCACGCAACAAAATGTTTGCGTATCCGGACAAAAACCAAGAGGGGGGTGAATTGGTTTCTTAACAAAAATTAGGGTTTTAAAAATTTCTCCAAATTTTACCGATTAAAATGCTATGTAAAGTAAATAGAGCAAGGATAGAGTCTTACACAGATGATTTATACTGGTTCGGATCAAAAGACCCTACGTCCAGTTGCTAATCACTCAAACAGAGGATTAACACTGTCACTATAATCACAACTTTACAAACAGATAACAATTGAAAAGATAAGGTAACGAAAACACCTCTCTTGAGTCACACAAGAGATGAAGAACAACTTTCCCTAGAGACGACACAACACGCAATCCACCAAGAAAACCCACTTAGTGATTCTTATCGCTTCTAGCCCACACTAGGTTCCAAAAGCCCCTTTTTCGTCCAACAAACAATTCTCTGGCAGTCACAACTCTCAACTTTTGTTTTGAAAAAGGTTTTCACTTTGCAGAGAGCCTTAGAGAACCTTAAGTAGACGGATTAGGGTTTGGGAATTGGGAATTTTCGAAACTTGGTGAATTGGGACTAGGGTTTTCGAAACTTGGTCCAATTTTGAAAATCAAAACACATATCTAACTGAAATAATCGATTATCTTGAGTGTTAATCGATTATTACAGAGCCAAATTCACCTGGAACCCAAATCCACGCACTTTAATCGATTAACTGGGGAATTAATCGATTAACAGCCCTGATAATCGATTAACAAGGGCTTTAATCGATTATTCCAGAGAGATGATGCAGAAAATGGTTTTTCTATCTGTAATAATCGATTAATCCAGTATGTTTTTAATAAAAATGAGTTTTTGAAGCTTTTAAAGTGTAGACTATGTGCTGGCTATCTTAGACTCTAATATTACAGACTCAAAATCATCAAAACAGAGTTATTACATAACATTACAAGTCTTCAAATCTTTAAGTCCTTTGTTCTTGAATCATCATCAAAATCTACAGGTTTCATATCCATGTATGTTCAACATTCATATCCTTGTATGTTTCAACAATCTCCCCCTTTTTTATGATGATCAAAATTTCCTTTAAATCTCTTGTAATAACCTATTTTGTCTGTCACACTAACAAAACATTAAACATACCAGATAATATTTAAATTTAATAAACATAAGAGGCTTTAAATAAATTTCTCCCCCTATTTTGATTATGATCAAAAAATTGAAAGCTCCCCCTCAATAGATGCATAATTTATAAATAACTCCCCCTCAAACAAAGCAAAAATACAAATTTTATTTCATAAAGTAACATCATTACAAACAAAGAGATATGTGGAAGAGATTAAAACTCTTCACTTGCATCGCTATTGAACCTAGCATCAAACCTATCCTCTAGATTACAGACCCTATCATTTACATCGGAGATACGGCGAATGATTTCCTCATGTCGTACTTCAGAGAGGGTGAAAAATGCCTGCATTCTCTGATTCATATCAAACAACATCTCTTCCATAGATTGTCGGGATGCAGGAGGGGCAGAAGATGTTCCAGCATTATGAATGAAAGAATTAATGGTTGAGTTCAAGAGGGGGGGTGAATTGAACTTAAAAACTTTTTTGCAAAACTTTACTTTCTTTTGGAAGAATGAGTTATCTTTATTCAATTCTTGAAAAGATGATTTGATTTAAAACACAGCAAGATTATATTCAGAATTTAAAAGAGATGATAGAAAGAAATCAACACACAAATTTATACTGGTTCACTCTAATCCAGAGCTACGTCCAGTTCTTGACAAAACCTGTCAAGTTTTCACTAATACCAAGTGACAATTACAACCCGTAGATCCTCACCAATCTACACCAAGAACTATCTTTTCAACCTATAAGATAGAATCTTGAAAAACACCCAAGAACCAAATCCAAGCTATCGTACCAAGTGTAGATTACAATCCAATCTACACAATTCACACGATACAAAAGAATAAGGAAAGAAGAAACCTGGACTTTGAATTCTAATTGCCCAAGCACCAATTCTAAAGCACTCTCTCGCGTGAATGACCACAATGTTGATCAAAGCACCTTATGATATGACAAAATCTTGAATGCGAGAGAAAACGTAGATGAACGATTCACAGATTGATTTCTCAAGTTTTCTCAAGTAGTGTGTTGTATATATTTTAAAAGATAGATCAATACTCGTTTATATAGAGTAAAACAAAGTTTCAAGACGTGTTCTCTATCAAAATCATTACAGAGAGAAAAACAATCAATTAAATTTGAAGTATATCAGATAAAAAGTGATTCTGACCGATTAGAATAGAAGAATAATCGATTAGATCGAATTATGATCGATTATATTTAAACTATGATCGATCGAATATATTTCAACTGATTGAAACCGCGATTCAATCGATTGATTTCACTTAAAGGTTCATTCAATCGATTGATTCGAGTTTTCAATGGATTGAAACAGACTTTATGAAAAATAATAGCTCTCTGTTTCAACCGATTAAAAATCATTTCAACTGATTGAAATCCTGCAGACTTTTAAGACTCGAAAATGACTTTCTGTTTCAACAAAGTTGAAAACCATTTCAACATATTGTTTTTCCGAAAACATTTAGACTTAAAAAATATCTTTATTTTAACAGATTGAAAAACGTTTCAACTGATTGTTTTTCCGAAAACTCTTAGATTGAAAAATATCTTTCTTTTTCAACAGATTAAAAAGTATTTCAATTGATTGTTTTTCCGAAACCTTCATATTGAGAAATTTACTAAGTTATTTTAACTTGTTGATTCTCGCGAATCAATCAATTGAAAATACGATTATATAGAACCACTTATTCTGTTAAGTGATTTTAACCGATTGAAAATCTTTTTCAACAGATTGAAAAACTTAGTTTGTTCTTTTAATACAGAAAATGATTTTCAATGCTATGCAGAAGATTAAGGCGCTTCATCACAACATATAATGGCCTATCAAGGAATTAAGTGCTCAAGTTAAAAAAACCTAATCATCTACACACCCACAACCTAAACTAAATTTATGTCTTCATCAAATTATATCTAAGTCTTCATCAAATCCACCAAGTCCACCAAGTGCTTCAATGAATATGTTCAGAGGGAAACTCAGCAGAAGGAGGCATCTCTTCGTTAGAATCTTCAGCATTTTCAGCTGTGTTGGGAACGTCGTCTTTGTGAACATAAATATTATTGACACGCACATTTGAAGTTGAGTTAGCGTGCTATCAAGCATTCAGTTTGAATTTGTGTCTCTTACCTTTTGTTCCCCTTCAACATTCACTCCTTTGTACTCTAAAATGTGAGAGATAAGAAGAGCATAGGGAATTTTAAAAGTAGGATGACGCTTAGCCTTCAGCATGGTCATTGTGACAAGGCTGCCCTAATCGATTGGCTCATTATTCATGATTGCATGAATAATGCGAAGATCTATGGATGAGCATTGGGCATGGTTGGTTGCTCGGGGACATAAAATCCTGACAAGTAGATGCAGTAGCAGATGTTCCTCCTTCTTTAATGGACTGGCCAGAAGAAGATGTCCAATCTCCATGGAGGGGTTACGGAGAAAAGAACGGTAAGCCATAATTCTGTCAAAATCGTCTAACTCTGCAAAAATATTAATAGCATCATCTCTTACATTAAAATGTGCAACATTTTCCCATATATTGTCATCAAGGATGATAGTCACACCCTTGACATGAGAAGTGGCTACTTGATCTCTAAATTTGAAACGAGAATAAAATACCCTAACTAAATTAGGGTAGTATGTACCTTGCATTTGGATAAAAGGGAGGACACCTTGAATTTCGAGAAGATTCGGAAAATTAAATCCCCTATTTATGAATTGATCACCAATAATGAATTTTGGAGTAATGATACCTGTTTCCTTCTAGAAGGTGAGAAATTCTTGTCTACCCTCATCATTTGAGATCCATCCTTCAATAGAATTTGGACGGGGATGAGAGGTAGGAGCAGATCTTCTTGTGGGAATTTTAGCACGAGAAGATGAGGCCATTTTAGGATTAGAATAAAAACAAGAGAGTTTTGAAGACAAGTGAGGTTAGGAGAAGGCAAGAAGGCTTGAATGATGCTAGAATGCTTGGATTCAAGAGTTTGAGGTGTGAAGAAGTTAAATGAAGGCTTCCTATATATAAAAAACATGTACAACGGTCATAAACGGTCATTTGAGAGTGAAGAGGTGCCAAAAGAGCCGTTTGAAACGACTAGTTTATGAAAACTACCTAGTTTAATCGATTAAAGCTTGAAATAATCGAATAAACCAGCAACAGACCCAATTAATCGATTAAATCACCCTGTTAATTGATTAAATCAATAGTTAATCGGTTATTTCTTGAAATAATCGATTATTCCAGAGAGAAACTTCAGATTTTGGACATTTAGGTGCAGATAATCGATTATTGCTTCAAATAATCGATTATTCTAGAGAGATCATCAAATTTTTGAGGTTTAGACACATGATAATCTATTACTACCCTACATAATCGATTATAACATTACAATCATGCGAAAACTGTTTAATTAAGAAGAATTTAAGCTATTTATAATATTCCTAAGTCTCTTCTAAGATCATAGAATCTATCCTTGGGAAGAGGTTTAGTAAAAATATCTGCTAATTGATGCTTTGTATCAACATACTCAATTTTACAGTTTCCTTTACTGATATGATCTGTTAAGAAATTATGTCTAATCTCTATATGCTTAGTTCTAGAGTGCATTACTGGATTCTTAGTAAGATTTATTGCACTTATATTATCACACATCAATGGAATATCACTTAGAAAGATACTATAGTCTTCTAATTGTTGTTTCATCTACAAAATTTGACCATAACAATTACCAGCTGCAATATATTCAGCTTCAGTAGTGGCTAAAGAAACACATGCTTGTTTCTTAGAATGCCAAGACACTAATGATGATCCTAACAAATGACATGTTCCACTAGTACTCTTTCTATCTATTTTACATCCACCATAATCAACATCATAATAACCTATTAAACTAGGAGAAGCTTCAGATGGATACCATAAACCAAAACCTATAGTTCCTTTTAAATATTTTAAAATTCTTTTTACTACAGTTAAATGAGATTATTTTCGACATGCTTGAAATCTAGCACACACACAAACATAATGCATAATATCAGGTCTACTTGCAGTTAAGTATAATAGTGAACCTATCATACCTCTGTACATAGATTGATTAATTTCCAAACCTGATTCATCCTTATCTAAAAAGCATGAAGTTCCCATGGGTGTGTTAGCTTCCTTTGAAGTGTCCATTCCAAATTTCTTGAGAATCTCTTTGCACGAATTGATTCAAGAATTGATCAGAACTCTTAATCTTTGAAATAGATAATCTATAAATTGCAAAAATCTTTCAAAGATCAATTCACCCCCCTCTTAATCTTAGCCTCCTTTTTTAATAATGAGGGCCCTTGAGGAAAAAGAGCAAGAATCTATCCTCACTATAGACGGTCTACAACGGTCTACAAACGCAGTGCAAGAAGAAAGATCAAGAGATAGAGCACCTCAAGGACCAATGCGCTGACTCCAGTGAGCAGGTTATCCGAGCATCCAAAGTTGCCAGATTAAACTCGGATACTCAACTTCAAGAAATAACCACCAAATCAGCACACCTTGAGGCTGAATGTGAAAAACAGGCTCAAACGATCAAGGGGATGCTACAAGATCTCGCAAGGACGCGGTCCGAGATACGTCAAGGATGGGAGACTACCCAGAGACTGAATAGAAGCCTTACTAAATTGTGCTGCAATGAAAGGGACGGGTTAGCTCAGTATGGCCAAGTGCTACAAGAAAGAGACCGAGCCCTTGAGAGACTCGACAATTTACAAGCCTTGGTCGTCCATCAAGAGGCCAAGATCAAAGAGGCTCAGAAGTATAGCGAAGATATGAACCAGGCGGTCCACTAGTAGACCGAAGCACTCGCTCATCATGTACGGGAAGCCGAAGAGGAATTACATAGAAATTAGAACCCGCCTATGGGTTTCTTTAGGCTTTTCGTTTCTGTCAAAAAATGCTTCGTAGCATGGTGTAGGGGAATGTACACTTTCTATAAATAAATAAAATTTCCTTTTATTCAACAACCCTCATTCACTCTTAATAAATAAGATAATAAAAAGGAAGGATTAACTGATACGTCTTCCACAATCAAAAGGATGGAGAGAAAATCGTTCGTAATCAAGCTCTCCCCAATAGTCGATTCACCCCAAGAGGACAATAAGCCTCAACCATTGGTTATCAAAGTCAATAAGGAAGAGGGGGCAAGGATGCCTTTGTGATTATTTGTGCCTTGTCCTTTCCCCTATGACTCAAATAAAGTTGTACCGTGGAGATACGGGGAATCTTCACCAATAAAGGAGGACATCTCCAACATAGCCGGCATTGGGGGCATGATTAGAAGCGGAAGAATATACTCCCCTTAGGAGTCACAAGAATATGCCCCCAAGAATAAAGGGAAAAATAAGCAGATAGAAGAAAAGGAAAATAAAGAATCCAAGGAGGAGACCAATGAATTACTCCAGTTCATAAGGTAGATCGAGTATCCCATCATAAACAAACTCAATCACACACCGGCAAAGATAACTTTGTTATCTCTAATGATGAGTTCGGAACCGCACAAAAACGCTCTGATGAAGGTCTTGAGCGAAGCGCACGTACCTCGTACAATATCCTAAGAAAAAGTTGAGAGGATCGTCGGCTACATCACAGCTAACAATCACCTTACCTTCATAGATGAAGAACTCCCTTCAAAAGGGTCGAGCCATAACAAGCCCTTGCATATTTCCATTAAATGCAAGGAATATCTCATCACTAAAGTTCTTGTGGATAACGGGTCATCCTTGAATGTGATGCCCAAGTGCACACTTGACAAGTTGACCATTCAAGGAACCCGCATGCACCTAAGCAGCACTATCGTTCGAGCCTTCGATGGATCCAAATGAGAAGTAGTGGAGGAAATCAATTTGCCAATCCAAGTCGAACCGACTATCTTCAACGTCAATTTCCACGTGATGGACATTACTCCAATATATAGTTGTCTCCTTGGCAGAACTTGGATTCACGACGCTAAGGCAGTACCTTCAACGCTCCACCAGAAAGTCAAGTTTATAGTAGATGACAAACTGGTCACGGTCCAAGCAGAAGATGATATCTTGATCAGTGGACCGTCTACTCAACCCTATGTGGATGCGGCTGAAGAGGCCCTTGAAACATCCTTTCAAGCGCTTGAAATCGCCAATGTAGAAAGACTTCCCGGTAATACCAAGGTAGCCCGCATGATGATGAAGTATGGTTACCATCCTGGCCAAGGACTTGGGGTAGACTCCCAAGGAATAAAGGAGCCCCCAAAATTTAAGGATAATCCTTTAAAGCATGTCCTAGGATATGACCCTACAAAGGACCGAGCAGAAAGAAGAAAAGGGAAGTCTCCCCTCCGCACACTCAAGCAGATTTTCCGAAGCGGAGGGATACAAGCGTCGAGAGAAACTCTAGTCATTAGGAGTTCTTTTTCCTTTCTTAAGGGATGTAAACCCAATGATTGTTAGAGATTATCCCCCGAGGCTAGCCCGACCCCCGGGTATCTGTTGGGCACATATTCCCCTATTAATTAATAATAATACATTTCTTACCATTTGCTTCTCTTCTTGCTATTCATGACTATACCTCATAAATGTTTAAGCAAACCTTTTCAAAAATGCGTCGAAATAATCAAAATGCAGCATCGCAAAAATAATCAAACTAATTGACTAGAAACACAGAATAATGTTTTACCTCATCATAATAAAACCGTGTTTTGCCCATATTGTGTAAAATAAAAATAAAAAATCTTTATTGTCACCACCTTGATTCGGAACGTCATCCTTGTGAACATAAATGTCGTTGACACGCACCATTTGTAGTTGGATCAATGTGCTGTCAAGCATGCGATTCAAGTTATTTGTTCTTACTGCTTGTTCACCTTCGACATTGACTCCTTTGTATTCAAGAATCCGAGAGACAAGGAGAGCATATGGAATTTTGAAGGTGGGATGACGTTTGGCTTTTAACATAGTCATGGTGACAAGAACGCCCCAATCTAAGGGCTCATTATTCATTATGGCATGAATAATCCTAAGATCAATTGAAGAACATTGAGCATGATTTGTAGCCCGAGGACATAGAATCCAGACAAGTAGATGTAGAATCATGCGTTCCTCCTTCTTTAAAGGACCAGCAAGAAGGAGACGCCCAATCTCCATGGAGGGATTTTGCACAAAAGAACGGTAAGCTAAGAACCTGTCAAAATCATCTAACTCACCATAAATGTTAATAGCATCTTCTCTAATTGGAAAGTGGGCAACAATCTCCCAAATATCTTCGTCAAGAATAATTGTGACGCCTTTTACACTAGAGGTAGAAATTTGATCTCTAAATTTAAATCTAGAGTAAAATACCCTAACAAGGTCAGGATAATACGTACCTTGCATTTGGATGAAAGGGAGAACTCCTTGAATTTCAAGAAGGTTGGGAAAGTTGAATCCCCTATTGATGAACTGCTCACCAATAAGGAACTTTGGAGAAATAATAGCACGTTCCTTCCAATAGGTCAGAAATTCTTGTTGGCCATCTGTATCAAAAATCCATCCTTCTAAAGAATTAGGACGGGGACGAGATGAGGGTGCAGATCTTCTTCTAGTAGGGATCTTAGCACGAGAAGATGAGGCCATTGAAAGATTTGAGGAATAACAAGAAGATTTAGAAAGCTAAATGTATTGAGAAGAGGGCAAGATTGCTAGAATAAGGCAAGAAAGCTTGATTTCAAGAGATAGAAGTGAGTAGAAGTGAAATGGAGGCCCCTATTTATAATCAAGCATGTCTAACGGTCATATGGAAGATAATATAAGTCAAGAAATCCGTTGGCAACGGCTAGGAAGCCAAACTTTCCAGGTTTAATCGATTAAAACTCAGATTAATCGATTAAACCAGTGCCAAAACCATTTAATCGATTAAATTGTTCAGTTAATCGATTAATGTTGTATTTAATAGATTAATTGGCAAATTAATTGATTAATCCAGAGAGGAATGCCCTGTTTTGATTGTTTTGGATGCAAATAATCGATTATAACTCCAATTAATCGATTATTCCAGAGAGTACATCAAATTTTTAAGGTTTTAACACATGATAAACTATTAACATTCTGTATAATGAATTTTAACATTACAATCATCCAAAAACTGTCTAAATAAGCATAATTTAAGCTATTTCTAATATCCCTAAGTCTCTTTTAAGTTCATAAAATCTATCCTTGGGTAGAGGCTTAGTAAATATATCTGCTAATTGATGCTTTGTATCAACGTACTCTATTTTACAGTTTCCTTTGCTGATATGATCTCTCAAAAAGTGATGTCTAATTTATATGTGCTTAGTCCTAGAGTGCATTACTGGATTCTTAGTAAGATTAATTGCACTCGTATTATCACACATCAAAGGTATGTCATTTAAAAATATACTATAATCTTCTAACTGTTGTTTCATCCACAGAATTTGAGCACAACAACTACCAGCTGCAATATATTCAGCTTCAGTAGTAGATAAAGCAACACAGGCTTGTTTCTTAGAATGCCAAGATACTAAGGATGAACCTAACAAATGACATGTCCCACTAGTACTCTTTCTATCAATTTTGTATCCACCATAATCAGCATCAGAATATCCTATTAAACTAGTACAAACATCAGATGGATACCATAAGCCAAAACCAGTAGTTCCTTTTAAATATTTTAAAATATGTTTTACTGCAATTAGATGAGATTCTTTTGGACAAGCCTGAAATATAGCACACACACAAACAAAATGCATAATATCAGGTCTACTAACAGTTAAGTATAACAGTGAACCTATCATACCTCTATACATAGATTGATTAACTTCCAAACCTGATTCTTCCTTGTCTAGATAGCATGAAGTTCCCATGGGTGTGTTAGCTTCCTTTGAGGTGTCCATTCCAAAATTTTTAAGGATCTCTTTGCAGTATTTGGTTTGAGAGATGAAAATGCCATCTTTAAGTTGCTTGATTTGTAGTCCAAGGAAGAATGTCAATTCTCCCATCATAGACATTTCAAACTCTCCCTGCATTATCTTAGCAAATTCTACACACAACGAATTATCAGTTGATCCAAAAATAATATCATCAACATATACCCGGACTAATAAGATATGTTCTTTTACTTTCTTTATAAATAACGTAGAATCAATTTTTCCTCTAGAAAAATCATTTGATGTTAGGAAACTACTTAGCCTTTCATACCAAGATCTAGGAGCTTGTTTCAACCCATATAATGCTTTCTTTAATTTAAAAACATGATTAGGATAACTAAAATCTTCAAATCCAGGGGGTTGCTCCACATAAACTTCTTCTTTAATAAAACCATTTAAAAATGCACTCTTAACATCCATTTGATATAATATAAATTTCATTAAAGATGCATAAGCAAGAAGTAGGCGTATAGCCTCTAACCTGGCAATAGGAGCATAAGTTTCATCATAATCTATACCTTCCTCCTGACAATAGCCTTTCGCACCAAGTCTGGCTTTATTCTTTGTTATGTTTCCATCTTCATGAAGCTTATTTCTAAACACCCATTTGGTTCCAATAACTTGATGTGATTCTTCCCTTGGGATTAATTCCCAGACTTGATTCCTTTCAATTGGTTAAGTTCTTCTTGCATTGCTATGCACCATTGTTCATCTTTAAGTGCTTCCTCAACATTTTTGGGTTCTATCTGAGACACAAAAGCTACAGACATACAAAAATTAGTCATATTTCTTGTTCTTACCCCTTTTGAGATGTCACCTATGATATTGTCCATTGAGAGTCCTCTTGGTGATTGCCATTCTTTTGCTAATTCAGGTGTTTGAGAAGGCTCATTTTATTCCAAATACAATTCATCAAGGGCCTCTCTTATATATTCATCATCACCTATAAGTTCTTTATTTGACTCAAGAGGATTTCCCCCAAGGTCTACAATCTCATCAAAAGTAACATGAATAGATTCTTCAATATTCAAATTTCTTTTATTAAACACCCTGTAAGCCTTACTAGTTAATGAATAACCTAAGAAAATGCCCTCATCGGCTTTTGAGTCAAATTTTCCTAAGTTGTCCTTTCCATTATTTAACACAAAGCACTTACATCCAAAAATTTTCAAATGAGCAACATTAGGCTTTCTACCATTTAACAATTCATAGGGAGTTGATTTTATAATTGACCTAATGAGCATTCTATTTAAAACATACTAAATGATCAATTTTCTTTGAATAAATACAAGAGACAAACAATTCATTTAACTATAGGAACCCAAATATATTTTCCTTTAGGAACACCAAAATGTTTAATTTTACATCTATTTGAGGTATGACCATGTTTCATACAATAAAAGCATGCATTTGATGTAACTTTTGAATATGATGAATCTTTAACCATAGATGTTCTAGTTCCTTTTTGTACCCATACTCTTTTATTTTTCCTTTTAGGCTTTTTCAAAGGAACTTGGTGATTTACACTATTTTGAGCTAAAACAATTTTATCCTTCTTAAAATCACTTATCTCCTTTTCGGCTTTATCTAGCAAATGGTTAAGAATATCTATGTCATATTCATACTCTTTACAAGATGCACATGCTAAGTTCTTAGCATCATTCTCATCTAAACATACAATTTTCGTTTCTAAGGATTCCTTTTCCTCTAAAAATGTGATTTTCGTTTTTAAGGACTCTACCTCCTTTTCGGATCTACTTAAACTCTTTTTCACAGATTTGTATTCATTTTTCAAGTCCTTAAAAGCATTAAACAATTCTTCATATGAATTTTGTAATTCATCAAAATCATTTTCATCATCACTTGAGGATGAGTCGGAATCACTAACCTCAAAGTCGGAAGATATATTGTCTTTTGCCAACAAGCAAATGTTAGCTTCTATTTCTGAGTCACTTGATTCCGAAATCGAGTCACTATCATCGGTCCCTTCATAGGTTACTCTTAGTTTTTCCCACATCTCTTGAGCACTCTTACAAATGGATATTCTGTAAAACTCATCAAGGGTTAAAGCAGATGAAATTATATTTCTAGCCCTAACATCATATTGAGCTTTCCTATTTTCTTCATCAGACCATCTAGAAAATTGTTTTGGTACTTCTACTCCATTTTCAAAAACTTTAGGAATAAAAGGACCGTTTAAAATTGCGTCCCAAACGCCTCTATCAACAGACTCTAAAAATATTTGCATTCTTACTTTCCAGAAAGGATAATTTTGACCCGCAAAAAGTGAGGGTCTGTTGATAGACGCACCTTCGGCAAAAGTTTGATTTTGTCCGGCCATTTTCGAAAAATTGAATGACTATCAAAGCAAGCTCTGATACCACTTGTTAGAATCGCGCAGCGGAATGTTCGCGTGGTCGGACAAAAACCAAGAGGGGGGTGAATTGGTTTCTTAACAAAAATTAGGTTTTCAAAATTTTCCCCAAATTTTACCGATTAAAAACTGTGTAAATGTAAATAGAGAAGAGAAGAGAATCTTACACAGGAAATTTATACTGGTTCAGATCAAAAGACCATATGTCCAGTTGCTAATCACTCAAACAAAGGATTAACACTGTCACTATAATCAAGTTGTTACAAGCAAATTACAATTGAAAAGATAAAGATAAGAAAACACCTCTCTTGAAATCCACAAGAGATGATGAACAACTTTCCCTAGAGACGGCACAACACACAATCCACTAAGAACTCCACTTAGTGATTCTTATCACTTCTAGCCCACACCAGGTTCCAAAAGCCCCTTTTTCTTGCAATAAACAGTTCTCTGGCACTACAACACTTAACTTTTGTATGAAAAAGGTTGTTCTACTTTTCTAAGTTCCATAGAGAAGCTTAAGTAGAGAAATTAGGGCTTGGGAATTGGGAATTTCGGAATTAGGGTTCTTGGAAATAGGGTTTTCGAAAATAGGGTTGATTTGAAGTTAAAAATCAAAATTTGACTGAAATAATCGATTAAATGAAGTGTTAATCGATTATTACAGAGCCAAAATCAACAGAACCCCAAAACTCTCTGTTTTAATCGATTAAAAGGGTTGTTAATCGATTAACAGGCCTGTTAATCAATTAACAGGTGGTTTAATCGATTAAACCAGTGAGCAGATATAGAAAATGGTTTTTCTCACTGTTTTAATCGAGTATTTCCCTATTTAATCGATTAAAGCCGAGTCTAGATGATAAATTTGAGCTTTTTGAAGCTTCTAAGGTGCAGACTATGTACCGGCTATCTTAAACTCTAATATTACAGTCTCAATCTAATTGAAACAGAGTTATTACAATACAAAACAAGTCTTCAACACTCTAAGTCTTTGAGTTCTTGAATCATCATCAAAATCAACAATCTTCATGTTCATCAAGTGCAACATCAAGTCCTTGAATGTTCAACACTAAGCGGGCCTGGTGTTAGGGCGAGAGCTGATTCGGGTCCTGTATGATTGGGACTGTGGAAGCGCTTGGACCAGAACCCCTTCTCTTTCTTGAATCCTCGCCTCTATGCATTTTGGTGAGAAAGTGCTCAAATATAAGAGAAAGGTGTGTAGGAGTGCAAGAGAGAATGCTTGGACCCTCCCCGCCAAAGGCCCCTATTTATAGAATTCTCGTTGGAATTCGGGACCGCCGTCTGGGATTTCGAGACGGTGGTCTTGATTTTGCAAGACTCAGGATCGCCGTCTGGAACTTCGAGACGGCGGTCTCATTTTGGACCTAAGTCGAGACAGCCTTCTCGCCAAGCGAGAAGGCGATCTCGTCTCCGTCCAAAATGAGATGGCGGTCTCAAATGTTGAGACGACGGTCTCGTTTCAGCGTGAGTCGAGACGACAATCTGGGAAGACGAGACAGATATTAAGATAGGAAGGATTTTTTGTATAAAAATATTGATTTTCGCCTTCAGGAGTCGAGAGTGTTGTCTCGCTTTTTGGGACCGCCGTCTCGCTATTGATGCAAGTCGTCTTGCCACTTGCCAATGGCGAGACCCCCCCTCCCGTTTGGCGAGAAGGCCTTCTCGTCACTTGAAAAGTCGATACCATCGTCTCGTCAGTCGAGACGACCGTCTCGACCTAACAGACGCGAATCCCTATAAATAGTGAGTGCTCCCCCCTCATTTCACACAGTTCTTCCACTTTCCCTTCTACACTTTCTTTAAATTATCCTCCTAGAGTCCCTCTGAAGCATTTCTAGAGTTTCTAAGTGTCTAAGAGAGCTTTTTATAGCATTTTGAGAGTGATTTTCAGCGTTGTAAGAGCGAAGGGCTACCAAAACGCACCCTATCTTCAAGATAATTAATCAAAAAGCTTGCTTCGGAGGTTTCTTTACTCTCTCCCACTCTTTTACTGTCTTTTTATTCATAATTAAATTGCATAATAGATATTAGGGCCATGTAGTCATTATTTTAGTTCCGCCAATAAAAGGGTAAAAGCGTCTTTTCAAAAGTTTATTTATAAAATAACTGGCCCATCATAGGGAACCCGAAAGGGGCGTCGTAAGGGAACTAACACTTCCCTTACACGTAACTAACTCCCTTACCCAACTCTGGTTTTAACGACCAAAGTTGGTTTTCAAAAACCAACGCCTTTTCTCTCCTTTTTCGATGTTTCCGGTAAAAACATCGGTGACGACTCCATCAGAACCCTTTCAAATTAGTTCTTAGGTCAGCCCGGTTATCGGACGACCTAAGAACACCTTTTCAAAAACCTCACCCTTTGGTTCAGCCCGGTTATCAGACAACCTAAGGGCATTGTAACATCACCTATAAAAACGCGAAAATTGGAAAGTTGGAACCATCGCGTCGCTCCGACCGCCTCCTTTTGATGGCAGCAACAAATGGCGACTCCACTGGGGAAGCCTAGAGAGTTGATCCCATTTAGTGATGGGCCAATTTAATAAATAAACTAAGAAATTACGCTTTTACCCTACCTTGTATTATAACATGCTTTAATTGTTTGGCTTGAATAACTGTTGTTTGTTTATTTTACGCAATTGTTTGAAATAAACACTATACACAAACCTTTGCACACAACAGTTCCCTCTATACCCAAGAGCAAGTGAGAAATCCATAAGGAGTGGGTGGCAGGTGCGGTTCGCCTAATGATGGTCCTGAGCCCACCGGTGTGATCGGAAACCACCACTCAAGGTGATAACCTTCCTCTTTTGGCACAAAGACTGACTATTGCCTTAGTGCTAAGCATGGTCGGAAGGCTGGAGAGTGGGGACCCTATAACGGGGGCACCTTGGGGGCTAAGCCTTGGTGAGAACAGTTAGAACCTACCTTTGCCAATGCACTTTTCTGCAGGAAAACCCTACCTCGTGATTAAAACGACTTCTCACATGTTCGCGGATGAGTGAATTGTATGTGCATTTGTTTGTTGCATTTGATTGTATAGCATAACCAAACAACAGATAAAAACAAATTTTTTTACAATAAACACCCTTATCTTGGACAGTCTGCCTTTTAGCTAGCCTGGTTTCAGGTTCTTTGTAAGCTAAGTAGCCACGCAGTTCGACAGAAGAGATAAGGGACGCTAATATTATTCTTCGCAAGAAACCATTTTATCTTGGACAGTTTGCCTTTTAACTAGCCTGGTTTCAGGTTCTTTGCAAGCTAAGTAGTCACGCAGTCCGACAGAAGAGATAAAAGGCTCTCAAACAAAATAAAATAAAGAAAATATAAAAAATTAAATAATAAATAATTTTTTTTTGAAAAAGTCGTATCATGCATATCACAACATTTCATAAGCGGAAGTCGTATGAAAAAGTCGTATCATGCATATCTATCTTACACTAATCATACATTTCATTAAAAAAAAAAAAACACATTCTTAAATTCATATGCATTCCAGAAAGTAGCTGGTATTCTTCATGTCCTCATCCGCATACAAAAATCCCAAACACTATCATACATCATGTTAGGAAATAAAACATGATAATGTTTAGAATAAAACAAACACATGCATACATGCATCCACCAAACTTCATCCTCATAACATGCATCTAGTAGTAGGCAGTTGAAGAAAGTGGACATTCCTCAATACCGTGTAAAGAGGATAGGGCATTTGCACGGGAAGTAAAAAAAATGCATAGGAATTTTAACCCGCTTATGGTTTCCTTTAGGCTTTCCGCTTTTAAAAATGTGCTTCGAAGCATTGCATTGAGGAGTGTATACCTTCTGTATGAAATAAATAAAATCGTTTGTTTTCATCATCCCCTCAATTGTCTATTGCATTCATAATTTGCATACATTCATACATTCATCCTCATTTTAACAATAATAACATAAAAAAAACAAAGGATTAGTTGATGTGCTTTCCACGAATTGGAATAAGATGAAGAACAAACATTTTGTCATCAAGTTTTCCCCAACGGTTGACCCGCCTAAGAAGGATAATAAGCATCAACCGTTGGTCATCTGAGTAAATAAGGAAGAGGGAGCAAGGATGTCGTTACATTTGGTTCATGCCTCGAATCGAATAAGGTGGTAGCGTGGAGATACCAAAAACATCGCCCATTAACAAGGATATCTCCAGCATAGCCGACATTGAGGGGCAAGATTAGAAGTAGAAGAATCTACTCCCCCGAGGAGCTACAAGACAATGCTCCCAAGAATAAAGGAAAAATAATAAGATTGAAGATAAACATAATCCAAAGAGGAAATTGAATAGACTTTGGATTCACGACGCTGAGGCAGTTCTTTCAACGCTCTGCCAAAGAGACAAACTCACGATAGGCGACAAGCTGGTCACAGTTCGAGCTAAAGACGACATTCAGATTAGTAAGTCATCTTCCCTACCTTGTATGGATGCGGCTGAAGAGGACCTTTTAAATATCTTTTGCCAATATGAAAAGAATTCCCCAACAATATGAAAGTGACCCACATGATGAGGGAATATAGATGCCGCCCCAAACCAAGGGCTCATTAGAAACTCTCAAGGAATAAGGGAGCCACTAGATTTTAAAGATAATCCTTTGAAGCATGACCCTACAAAGGATTAAGCTGCACAGAGAAAAGGAAGTCTCCCCTCCACACCTTGAATCAGATTTTCCCAAATAGAGGGGTCATTAGGTGTTCTCATTCTGATTCTTAGAATTTGTAAATGCAATGACTATTAGAGATTACTCCTCGGGGCTAGCCCGACCCCCGAGCATTATAGGGCACATATTTCCCTATTAATTACAAAGAATGTCATTCTTACTATCTGCTTCTCTTCTTGTTATTAATGCCTAAACCACATTAATAACCATGTTTAAGCAAACGTTTTCAAATCATGTCAAAATAATCAAACTGCACTATTGACCAAAATAAAAGTCAAATCCATCACTACTGATTGACTAGAAACACAAAATAAGGTTCCACCTCATCATAATAAAGTCGTGTTTCGCCAATGTTGTGCAAAGAGAAAATAAAATCAAAAGAAGCCCATAGAAGCCGAAAGACAAAAAGAAAGGGCAAGATACCCGGTAGGAAACCCACCAAAGGGGGCTACGCAAAAGTTAGGTAAACCCGCTAGGAAACCCGAATAACCATAAAGGGTAGCCTAGGCAAAAATTAGGGTTACGAAATAAAGTTGGCTAGGTTTCCCAAAGCAAGAAAAAAATAAACCTAGACAAAAGTTAGGACAAAACAAAACGCAACATCCTAGACTGAAAACCCAAAGGGCGGACTAGGGAAGTCAATCAGTCATAGCAAGCGCCATAGAATAAGACGTCACTCCATAAACAAAACGTTTTTTTAAAACTAGCCTAAACACTCTAACCAACTTTGCCTAACCGTGCTTACAAAAACCATTTTTTGTCAAAATAAAACAATTCTAAAACACAAGCCTTTGAATTAAATATCCTCTTCCTTCTCTTCTCTTGACCCTTACCACTACGACATTCTAGTAATTAGTAGGGAAATGTGGAGATAGTAATCAATAGGAGGATTGACATCCCCAAGGAAAGGGAGGGGCACACTGACATGGCAAGTTGCTCTACAATCAACACAATCATTCTTCGGTCACGACAAAGTCAAGATGGTGAAATCGGTACAGCCTATCCTGTCAACGAAAACACATAACATCGGAAGCTCATCAGAAGTAAAAGCACATTTGATTAATCTTTTTGAAATATTAACTGAAGTAGCATTGTAGGATGCATATCGCGAACATAACATGCATATGATAGGGTCCTATCTCTAAAAAAAAAAATAAGAGAAAGAAAAAATGAAAAAAAAAAAGAATAATGTATGCTAGGAGATTCTTAGGCAAAAGTTAGGGTAGCCTGCTAGATCCAAAACCCACAAAGGGCGGTCTAGGAAAAAGTTAGGGCATTCATAAAAAAGGAAAAAGCCCGCTAAGATATCCTAGGCAAAAATTAAGGCAGCTCACTAGATCGAAAACCCCAAAAGGGTGGTCTAGGCAAAAGGTAGGGCTAAATCAAAAAATGAATAAAAGAGAGGGGTCCTTCATCATAATCATGAAATTCTAGCAGGATACCAGTTACTTCTCTAGATGCATCAAATAAAAGGATAGATTGCATTTAAGGCATCCACACACAAGTAGTCGTGCAAAACGACTTTGTCAAGGTAAAAAAAATGAAAGAAATAAAAATCACTTCAGATAAATAACAAAAAAAAAACGAAAAGCATTCATGCATATAAGGAGACTAGCTCCATGTTTGTGATTGAAAACAGGATCACCGAGACCGAGTCTCCAAATAATGCCCTCAAGAAAATAGAGCAAGTCGTCAATAAAGCGACTCTGAGAAAAATAAGAGCTTCCAGAAGTTAAAACTCCAACTGCCATCCTTCTACCCTAGAAAAAGAAGGCACAAATAAGAAGTCTTCAAACATTTCTCTCCCTCAAGAAAGAACAGCGAGTTGTCATCCAATAACTCAGAACAAATAAGACCTTCCAGAAGCCAAAGCTCCAATCATCATTTTTCTACCCAATAAAAGATGGCACAATCATCAGACATCATAAAAGAAAAGCCGACGGAAAGGCCTAGTTATCCCCAAGTGGATCCTTGCCTATTCCAAAGGCAAAATAAATATTACCCCACGACTCAGCATCGCCACTACTTGAGTCATCGAGCACACTCACCCACAGAGTCTCCTCCACACTCCCTAATGGAGAATAAAGGCTTCAAGAGCCCATCATCATCAACAGTCAAAAGAGTCTAAACTATCAAGGGCTCAACAAGAAAAAGGAGAGAAAAGAAAACCCTTCATCTCTAGCAGATGACAAAAAGGCCATGACAGAGAAGGCCGAATAAAAATCCTCAAGTGGATCTCCTAAAAAGTCTACAAAAAGGAATCAGAAATTCCCATCCCTCAGTGGAATAAGAGCTTCACAAGTATAGCTCGCATCAACATCAATCAAGGATCCAAAACTCCATCCCTAGAAAAAAAAAATCAGGTCCCCAGGAAGTCAACTAATTCCCAGGTGGATCACCAAAGAAAGAAAACTTCAACCCTAGTGTACCTCCCAAAAAGAAGGAAAAACCAACGTAATAAAAAGAAACTAAAAAGTAAAAAGGCTCACGCATTATCCCCATAAAAAAGCCAGATTTCAAAATCGCGATAAAAAAGAGATAAATCATGGAAAAGGCAAAATTAAATAAGAGCATCACAGAACTAGCTCACACCAGTACCTAACAAGGAGTCAAAACTCCAGGGGTCAAACCAAAATTAGATTCCCGAGAAGTCAACCAATTCCCTGGTGAAGAAAGATCATCCCTAGTGAGCCTACTACAAAGGCAAAACTTCAGATTCATCCTCAAAATGTCATTTGTCTACACATAGGCAAGACCTGGCAAGCAAGAGCCAGCATCCCCATAAGGGAATATCGGCCTAGTAAGAGGCAAAACAAATGCAGCCAAAAGTTTTCACTTCCGATGAAGCATCTGCCTACTCAAAGGCATTACCAGAAACTCAATGGAGTATCTGCCTGCTCAGAGGCACCATAAAATCAGAAAATTTTCAATGGATACCCGCCTACTCAAGAGGCGTCACCAAGATCAATAAATCCCCAAAGGATTCCTGCCTATCTAAAAGGCACTCATCAAAAACCCCCGACAACCAGCAAAGTCGGATGACCACTACCAAAGGATCAAAAAACAAAGAATCCCCAGCAAACAACAAGCTAGATGGCTATAAGGAAAAGCCAAAAAAACAAAGAATCCCCGGCACACCAGAAGACTTTACTAGAAAGGACATTTACCAAAACAGAAATCACTCCCCATAGAGTCGGCGCATGAGCCACCTGAGCAGTAAGCCGCCACCACCACCAGTCTTACGCAGTGGACTGTACCAGCCTGATAGGGGGTTTATACTCATCTAGTCTGACACACAACGGACTGCAACTACCAACCTGATGGGGGGTTTATACTCATCCAGTCCTACGCACAGTGGATTGCAACTACCAGCCTGATGGGGGATTTATACCCATCAACCGAAGGATCGACTACTGTCAGAAGGAGTATCCTGAGGTTCTACCATGTGTCAACCGAAGGGACCGGCTACCGTAAGAAGTAGTATCCTGGAGGTGCACAACACACTTTTCCCCAGAAGATCAATCGCCGCAAGACAGAACATCCGAAGGGTAACCGGGCAATAGGGTCAACTCCTTTATCCTCCAGTCGATCTTCTTGGCATGACAGGCCAACAGTCGACTAGTCAGGTAAACGGGGGGCAGCTATAGACCCCAAATCTTCCCCCGCCTCAAAATAAGAACAGAAGACCTCCTATTCGAAGATGGACGAAGCCTAAGAAGCCACTAGGAGACACTATTAGGCCCCATATTAGGATAGGAAGGATTTTTTGTATAAAAATAAGGATTTTTGCCTTCAGGAGTTGAGACCGCCGTCTCGCTTTTCGGGACCGCCGTCTCGCCATTGATGCAAGTCGAGACCGCCGTCTCGCTACTTGCCAATGGCGACACCCCCCTCCCGTTTGGCGAGAAGGCCTTCTCGTCACTTGAAAAGTCGATACTGCCGTCTCGCCACTTTTGCAAGTCGAGACGGTCGTCCTGAATGGCGAGACGACCGTCTCGACCTGACAAACGCGAATCCCTATAAATAGTGAGTGCTCCCCCCCTCATTTCACACAGTTCTTCCACTTTCCCTTCTACACTTTCTTCAAATTCTCCTCCTAAAGTCCCTCCGAAGCATTTCCGGAGTTTCTGAGTGTCTAAGAGAGCTTTTTATAGCATTTTGAGAGCGATTTTCGGCGTTGTAAGAGCGAAGGGCTGCCAAAAGCACCCTATCTTCAAGAGAATTAATAAAAAAACTTGCTTTGGAGGTTTCTTTACTCTCTCCCTCTCTTTTACTGTCTTTTTATTCATAATTAAATTGCGGAATAGATATTAGGGCCATGTATTCTTTTTTTTAGTTTCGCAAATAAAATGGTAAAGGCATCTTTTCAAAAGTTTATTTATAAAATAACTGGCCCATCATAGGGAACCCAAAAGGGGCGTCGTAAGGGAACTCACACTTCCCTTACACGTAACTAACTCCCTTACCCAACTCTGGTTTTAACGACCAAAGTTGGTTTTTGAAAACCAACGCCTTTTCTCTCCTTTTTCGATGTTTCTGGTAAAAACATCAGTGGCGACTCCATCAGAACCCTTTCATATTAGTTCTTAGGTCAGCCTAGTTATCGAACGACATAAGAACACCTTTTCAAAAACCTCGCCCTTCGGTTCAGCCCGGTTATCGGACAACCTAAGGACGTTGTAACATCACCCATAAAAAAGTGAAAATTGGAAAGTCGGAACCATCGTGTCACTCTGACTGCCTCCTTTTGACAGCAGCGACAGTGCCCTTTTTCTTTGCTTTAGAGGTTTCAATCCTCTTGGTGATTATACGCCTCCATATTCCCAAACTAATTGTTAGAATAATGTTGCGAGGGTTAAGAGAAGAGAAGAAGAGGATAAATTCAACGGCTTGTGTTTTAGACGGTTGATTTTATTCAGACAAGATTTTGTAAGAATGGCTGGCTAAGGTTAGGTCTGATTGCTTAAGCTTTTGTCTAAGCAAAAGTTTTTCTCTGTGGATTTGTGCCTTAGCCTATTTTCATTGCCCTTATGGCTGATCGATTGACCTAGACCGCCCTTTGGGTTTTTGAACTAGGATATTGTGTTTTGGTCCTATCTTTTGTCTAGGTTCCTTCCTTTTTCCTTTTTGTTTAGGGAATCCTAGCGAACCTTATTTTGTAACCCTAACTTTTGCCTAGGCTACCCTTTATTTTTGTTTGGGTGTCCTAATGGGTTGACCCTATCTTTTCCGTAGCCCCCTTTGTGGGTTTCCTACCAGGTATATTGCCCTTTTCTTTTGGCCTTTGCTTCTATGGGCTTTTTCTTTTTCTCTTTTTTTTTGTTGTTTTTACACAATATTGGCGAAACACGGTTTTATTTATGGTGAGGTAAAACCTTATTTTGTGCTTCTAATCAATCAGCTTGATTATTATGGCAATGGTACATTTTGATTATTTGGGTGCGCTTTATTCTTCCTTTCTTTTGTTTGTTTAGACAAGGTTATTATGAGGTCTAGACATGAAGTAGCAAGAAGAGAAGCAGATAGCAAGAAGGGAATATGTGCCCTAAAATGTCCGGGGGTCGGGCTAGCCCCGGGGGATAATCTCTAACAATCACTAGGTTTACATCCCTTAAGCAAAGAAAAAGATCTCCTAATGACTATGGTAGCTCTTGACGCTTGAATCCCTCCACTTCAGAATATCTGCTTGATGTGGGGAAGGGAGACTTCCTTTTTCTTCCTTCTGCTCGGCCCTTTGTAGGGTCATATCCTAGGCCGTACTTAAAGGGGTTATCTTTGAACTCTGGGGGTTCCCTTATTCCTTGGGAATCTTCCCCCAGTCCTTGGCCAGGATGGTAACCATGCCTCATCATCATGCGGGCTACCTTTGTGTTATTAGGAAGTCTCTCTACACTGGCAATTTCGAGTGCTTGAAAACATGTTTCAAGGGCCTCTTTGGTCGCATCCACATAAGGTTGGGTACACGGTCCACTGATCAGGATGTCGTCTTCTGCTTGGACCCTGACCAGTTTGTCGTCTACTATAAACTTGACTTTCTGGTGGAGCGTTAAAGGTATTGCCTTAGCGTCATGAATCCAAGGCCTACCGAGGAGACAACTGTATGCCGAAGTAATGTCCATTACATGGAAATCGACACTGAAGATAGTGGGTCCAACTTGGATTGGAAAATTGATTTTCTCCACTACTTCTCGTTTGGATTCGTCGAATGCTCGAACGATAGTGCTGCTTGGGTGCAGACGGGTTCCTTGAATAGTCAACTTGTCTAGTGTGCACTTGGGAATCACATTCAAAGATGACCTGTTATCCACAAGAACCTTAGCAATGAGGTATTCCTTGCATTTGACGAAAATGTGCAAGGGTTGGTTGTGGCTTGACCCCTCGAGGGGGAGTTCTTCCTCTGTGAAGGTGAGGTGATCGCTTGTCATAATATGACCGACGATCCTCTCAACTTTTTCTTGGGATATGCTATGAGGTACATGCGCTTCGCTCAAGACCTTTGTAGGTTCCGAGCTCATCATTAGAGATAACAGAGTTATCTTTGTAGGTGTATGATTGAGCTGGTCAATAATGGAATACTCGCTTTGCCTTATGAACTGGAGTAATTCGTCTGTCTCCTCTTTGGATTCTTTGCCTTCTTTTTCTTTGGTTTGTTTATTTTTTTCCTTTATTCTTGGGGGCATCTTCTTGTAAGTCCTTGGGGGAGTAGACCCTTCCACTTCTAGTCATGCCCCTAATGCCGGCTATATTGGAGATATCCCCCTTTATTGGTGAAGATTCCCCGTATCTCCAAGGTACAACTTTATTTGATTCGTAGGGGAAAGGACGTGGCATAAATAGTCGCACTAGTGTCCTTGTCTCTTCTTCCTTATTGACTTGGAGTACCAACGGTCGAGGCTTATTATCCTCTTTTGGTGGATCGACCGTTGGGGAAAGCTTGATTACAAGCGGCTTTCTCTCCATTCTTCTGATTTGGAAGACGTTTTAGTTAATCCTTCCTTTTTATTATATTGTTTATTAAAAGTGAAGGAGGGGAAATTAAATATGCAAATGAATGATATGCATGCAAGTAGACAATCATTGAATAAAGAAAAATTTCATTTATCTATAGAAGGTGTATATTCCCTTATTCAATACTACGAAGCAACTTTTGACAGAAACAAAAAAGCCTAAAGAAACCCACAGGCGGGTCTTGATCTCTATGTAATTCTCTTTCGGCTACCCAGACATGACGAGTGAGTGCTTCAGTTTTCTTCTGGACCGCCTGGCTCATATCTTCACTGTACTTTTGAGCCTCTTTGATCTTCGCCTCTTGATGAACGACCAAGGCTTGCAACTCGTTGAGCTTTGCAAGGGCTCGGTCCTTTTCTCGTAGTACTTGACCGTACTGAGCTAGCTCATCTCTTTCTTTACAGCGTAGCTCAGTGAGACTTTTGTTAAGCCTCTAGTTGGCCTCTCGCTCTTGCGTATTTCTGACCGAGTCCTTGTGAGGTCTTGTAGCAAATCCTTGATTTATTGAGCCTGTTTTGAACATTCGACCTCAAGGCGTGCTAATTTGGCAGCTATTTCTTGAAGCTGGCTATCCGAGCTGGTTCTAGTTGCTTTGGATGCTCGGATAGCTTGCTTGTTAGAATCAGCACACTGATCTTTGAGGCGTTCTATTTCATGATCCTTTTTCTTGCATTACCTTCGTAGACCATCTATGGTGAGGATAGATTCTTGCTCTCTTTCTTCAAGAGCCCTCATCTGGGCTCCCATGATTTCTATCCTCTGGGTCAAGGCGTTGACTTGATTTGGCAGCTCTTCACTGTTTGAACATGTAGCGAGTGAGGTGGATGGTTGCGACATCCCTCTTTTCCGTCTCCACTCCTCATAGTCACTGGAGACAGCTACTCGAGCTTTTCCTAGCTCTCTATCTCCCATAAAGACAGGTTTCTCCCATGCTCATCGCACAACCAATGAGTTAGCAACCGTGCATGGGTCTCCAAAGAAACACAGTCCTCCGAGCTCCTCTTAGGATATTGCAGTTTGGGTCCTCATGAGTTGTCTCACAGCTACTCTCGGTGAATAGGCTATGCAACCCCTGAGTCCTATCATTGGTATGCTCCGATAATCCTCACATCTGATGAGGACTGAGCCGGGTCGAAACCAAGGGCAAACCCAGGATAATTTGTTGGCGTCCCATTGTTCCAACTCGACTTTCCATTCTAAGGTCAAGCGTCGATGGAGAGGGATTTTGGAGAAGCTTCTCAAGGGGTTAGGGAACATCCCCATGTGACTATAGGCGTAGAAATGTGTGATACCCCATACGAAAAGTAGTGAAGAGAAACATCTAAGTGTTTTTCCTTGCTTCTAGTGACAGAATTCCACCGAAAGTAAGGTGTCGGCAAGAAGTGCAGGCAAGGGACTCTTCGAGTTCACGTCCCAGGCGAAGAAGGCGTCCATGATGGCTTGGTCTACTGTGTCGAAATGGAAGGGAAACAAGATTGTTCCAAATATGATCAGAGCCAGGGTTTTGTTAAAAGAAGCACATTCTGCACTTTCAGCCTAAGAGGACAAATGGTCTTCTAACATTGAGACTTTCCAACCCTGGATGTTCCCTTTTTCTATCAGGGTAGTCTGCCGGAATGGAAATCGGATTATGGCAGTGACTTGTGCTACAGAAGTATATGTTCCGTGGCGAATATGGACCCCGGCTGATTTGGGCCATTTTAGCATAAGATCATACTCCTCCAAAGTGGGCACCATATTGAACTGCGGGAATTCGAAGCAGTGCAGACTAGAGTTCCGGAAATGAACTAGAACCCTGACAAAAACGGTATCAACACAGTTCTTCAACAGGTCGAGAATCCGTCCATAGGATTTTTCGAAGTCAGGAGCGGACCTTTGGTGGCATTATCGTACAAAGTCGTTCCAGCTTCTCAGTATGGTATCGGGGAATGTCAACTTTATTCAATTGTCTACTAGTCCCCTCCATTTTCTAAAAACCAAAATGCATGTTTTTATGAACATGATGCTTATTGTGGGTATGCATGCGAGTGTTTGTTTTTTCCTATTTATTTATCATGTTTTATTTCTACATGATGTATGATACTATTTGCGTATTTATTTTTCGGAAAAATAAACTACCTATATGGATGATTTATGAATTTAATGCTTATGAGAAAGGTCCCATTTATTTGATTTGGGTCTTTATTTTTTATTTTGTTTTAGAGCCTTTTATCTCTTCTGTCGGACTGCGTGGCTACTTAGCTTACAAAGAACCTGAAACCAAGCATACAATTTTACTAAGACGCGAATCCTCAAAACAAGACATTTGTTTAACATCAGCTTAAACACTTTGACCAACCTTGGCCAACCATTCTTACAAAATCCCTTTTAAATAAAAAAATCAACCGTCTAAAACACAAGCCTTTGAATAAATTATCCTTCTACTTCTCTTCTCTTGACCCTTATCATAACATTCTCATAATTATCGGGGGAATAAGGAGGCATATAATAAACAAGAGGATTGAAACCTCTAGAGGAAGGAAAAAATGCACCAACATGGCAAGTTTGCTCCTCAACCAACAGTTATTCTTCGGTCATTAAGTCCGGAATGGTACAAACAAGTACAACTAGAAAACGACATCAGAAGGACCTTGTCTTCAAAAGACACACCAGTTAATCCTTCTGAAAAATCAACGAAATAGCATCATAGGACACATAACATGAAAACATTGCATGCATAAATGTTTTTGAACAAGGTCCTATATTTTCCAAAAAAAATAAAATCCCTTCGAAAGGCCCAAATGACCGTCTCACCATTTGCTACAGGTGAGACCGCCTTCTCGTTTGGCGATATGGCCGTCTCGCCACATCGCAATTGGCGAGACCGCTATCTTGACATTCCAGATGGCGGTAGTCTCCATCGTCAAAGGGGCGGTCGGAGCGACGCGATGGTTCTGACTTCCGTTTTTGTGTTTTGTGGGTGGTGCTACAACGCCTTTAGGTTGTCCGATAACCGGGCTGGACCCAAGGGCGAGGTTTTCGAAAGGGAGATTTTAGGTTGTCTGATAACCGGGATGGACCAAAAAGCAAGTTTTTCAAAGAGGGGTTCTTATGGAGTCGCCACCGATGTTTTTACTGAAAACATCGGAAAAGGAAAAAAGAAGGCGTTGGTTTTTAAGAAAAACCAACTTTGCCCATTATAACCAGAGTTGGGTAAGGGAGTTAGTTACGTGTGGGGAAGGTATTAGCACCCCCACAACGCCCCTTTCGGGTTCCCTATGATAGGTTAGTTATTTCATAAATAAACTTTAAAATGATGCTTTTACCCTTTTATTTGCGGAATTAAAAGATAATGACTACATGGCCCTAATAGCTAATGCACAAATAAATGTAAGTAAAAAAGACAGTAAAAGAGAGGGAGAAAGTGAAGAAACCTCCGAAGCAAGCTTTGATTAATTCTCTTAAAAATAGGACGTGTTTTTGCAGCCCTTCGCTCTACAATGTTGACTTTTCTCTCTCGCAACGCTATAAAAACTCTCTAAGAACTCTCAAAAACTCCAGAAATGCTTCGGAGGGGCTCTAGGAGAAGAATTTTGAGGAATGCTAGAAGGAAAGGTGGAAGAACTGTGTGAAATGAAGGGGAGAGTGCCTTCCTTTAATAGGGATTCACGCCCGTCAGGTCGAGACAGCCGTCTCGCCATTCGGGACGGCGGTCTCGTCTTTGAAAAATGGTGAGACGACCGTCTCACCAATCGGGACGGCGGTATCGATTTACCAAATGGCGAGAGGGACGTATCGCCAAACGGGAACGCGGTCTCGCCATGGAAGGTGGCAAGACGGCGGTCTCGACCTTGTCAATGACGAGACAGCGGTCCTGATAAGCAAGACAGCTGTCTCGACCCTCAAGGTGGAATTACTTATTTTTTGTACAGAAAAACCTTCATACTCTAATATGGGGCCTAATAGTCTATCCGAGGGACCTTTTAGGCCTTGGCCATCTTCGAATTTGAGGTCTTCTGCTTTTTATTTTATGACCCAATAAGATTTGGGCTCTACAACTGCCCCCCCTTTACTCGACCAGTTGACTATGGGTTTTTGTGCCATAAAGTCGATTGGCGGGTAAAGGAGTTAACCCTCTTGTCCGGCTATCCTCTGGATACTCCTTCGATGCGATAGCCGACCCTCGGGATGATGAATGTAGTCTAATATTGTCTTCAGGATGCTTCCTTGCTGCGGAGGCTGACCCATCGGACGAGATTTTGGTGATGCTTTAGGATGCTCCTTTGATGCGGTAGCTGACCCTGCGGCTGATAGAGATTTTCCTTTGGGATGCTCCTTTGATGCGGTAGCTCACCCCTTAGGTAGTGGTAAGTTGTATCCTTTGGATACCCTTTTGTAATAGGGATGATCCTTGGATGCAGTGGCGGCTTACTGTTCTAGCCCATGCACCAGTTGAGAAACCTTAGGATGCTCCTTTGATGTAGTAGCTGACCCCTTGGTTGATGAGTACGAACCTCATCAGGTTAGGTGCCTCAGGATGCTCCTTCGATATGGTAGCTGACCCTTTGGCTGTGGTGGCGGCTTACTGATTCTAATCATGCGCCGGATGATAATTGTCTTCTTCTGGTAGAGTCCTCCGGTGTGTCGGGGATCTTTTGATTTTTTTGACTTTTCTGATAGTCATCCAGCTTTGGTTGCTGGGGATTCTTTGTCTTGGCTATCGTTTTGGCTTTTAA
This sequence comes from Sphenostylis stenocarpa, assembly GCA_963425845.1. NCBI lineage: Eukaryota > Viridiplantae > Streptophyta > Magnoliopsida > Fabales > Fabaceae > Sphenostylis > Sphenostylis stenocarpa. Next base: position 75,634,334 of record OY731403.1, read on the forward strand.
TCCTGCCTTTTTCCGTGGTTTTATCTTTTTTCTTACGACTTTGGATTTTGGCTTTTTCGGGACTAAGCGTAAGTCTTTTTTACTTTTTAGTCTTTCGTTACGCTGACTTTTTTCGAAAAGAGTGAGCAAAGAAGAATGGAAAATTTGTTATTCATGATATGATAAAATTTATTGCAACAGTTATTTTGGGGTAATATCCCTAAGACGCCGGTGGACTCGAGCCGGGAAATGATCCGGGAGGGGGGGAACTGCCGATACATGTGTCTTTGAAATTCCTCCTGGCTCCGGACTAAGCTGAGATGTTCTTGCTGGAGCAATGCCAGGTCTTGTCTCATCCCCTCCTGTATTTGGCCGAAGGTCTCCAGCTGGGTCTCGAAGACATCCTGTCTCAGGGACATCTGGTCCAACTATTGGCGAATGTCGTAGATGTTGCGGTTGATGCCAGCACAGTTGTCCCCGTACTACTATTGTCGCTGCCGCTACTGTTGTTGTTGGTGCTGCTGGAATTCCAGGGGTTTCGGCATGTCCTACATCGCCACCAGATCTTGAAGGTCTAGGTTCATGACGAGCGATGGGTGAAGGGCCATTTGGGTCCCCTGCCGAATGAGCATCCCCATGCTGACAAGCATAGACCTGCTGATGTGTTTGGGTTGAAGATCGGAGGGCATGCTCTCTCCGCCGTGGCACCCCCACTTCTCAACTAGTGGGGTGATGAGGGGACCCATGAGGATGGCTCCCACAGGACGACACCGGCGCCGGGATTGCACCGGTGCCCATGAAGCATGCAGTGCAGGGCAAAGAGGTCAGGGTGGGTGACCTTTCCCTGACTCTCCTTCCGCCCATGAATGGTTCCCGCCAGCAGCTTGTGGCAAATGCGAAGAGCAAGGAGGAGAGCAGACCCCTTCAGTAAGGTCTCAGTAAGGTCAGCAGGACCTGCGCCCCGATGAGATCCTCCCACATCTCACCGGCTGTGAGGGTAGGTGGCCGCTCACAGACAGCTCCTTGATACCCTGGGGTCAGGATATCCTCGGGCTGTACGAAGCCGATGGAGACGTTGAATTCATCGAGCGTCGTAGTCCGGTAAGACCCGTTCATGAAGTAGAAGACCATCTTGACCAAAGGGATGCCCGGGATAATAGTTGGTAGCTCCATCAGCGTAATGGAGGCAAGGAACTCCATTACTGCTTGCATGTACATGAGGGTGGGGGGAGGCTGAAGGAGGAAGTCCCACCCAATGCTCTCGATGTGTCCCCACACGTCGTCCTCCCATCCAAACTCGGCGAGGATACGGAAATCCAACCTTAGCATAGGATGCTAGGTATAGCCCCGGATGTGCTCGAGCCGGGCCTGGTGTTGGGGCGTCAGTTGGGTCAGGTCCGGAGGAGCCGGGGCCGTAGATGTGCTTGCGCCAGAACCCCTACCCCTCTTCCTAGAAGACTCTCCTCTATGCATTTTTGATGAAAAGCACTCAAAAATGTAGAAAAGTATGTATAAGGATGCATAAATGGATGCCCAAAACTGACTCTAAGGCCCCCTATTTATAGATTTTTCGCTAAGGGTCGAGATCGCCGTCTAGGATTTCGGGACGACGATCTCGATTTTGCGAGACTCGGGACCGTTGTCTGGAACTTCGAGACGACAGTCTGGTTTTGGGCTTATGGCGAGATGGCCTTCTCGCCAAGTGAGAAGGCGGTCTCGTTTTTCTCCAAAGCGAGACGACGGTCTCGAATTTCGGGAATACGGTCTCATTTCGGCATGGGTCAAGACGGCGGTCTCGATTTTTAGCTGATTTTTTTTTGAAGAAAATAGGACCTTATTCAAAAACATTTGATGCATGCAATGTTTTCATGTTTGATGCCCTATAATGCTATTTCATTAGTGTTTTCAGAAGGATTAACTGGTGCGTCTTATAGAGACGAGGGCCCTCTGATGCTTTTGCTTCTCTGCTGTACTTGTTTGTGCCGTTCCGGACTTAACGTGACCGAATAATGACTTTTGGTTTGGAGAGCACACTTTGGCACGTCGATGCCCTTTTTCCTTACTTTAGGGATTTCAATCCTTTTGTTGATTATACGCCTTCATATTCCCAACCTAATTGTTAGATAATGTTGTGAGGGTCAAGAGAAAAGAAGTTGAGGGGACAAATTCAACGACTTGTGTTTTAGATGGTTGATTTTATTTAGAAAATATTTTGTAAGAATGGCTGGCTAGGGTTGGCTAGAGTGTTTAAGCTACTGTCTAAACAAACATTTTTCTTTCTAGATTTGCACCTTAGTCTATTTCCACTGCTTTTATGGCTAATTGATTTCCCCAGACCGCGCTTCGGGTTTTCGGACTAGGATATTTTGTTTTAGTCCTATCTTTTGTCTAGGTTTCTTTTTTTCAGGAATCCTATCAGACCTTATTTTGTAACCCTAACTTTTTGCCTAGGCTACCCTTTATTTTTGTTCGGGTGTCCTAACGGGTTGACCCTATCTTTTGCGTAGCCCCCTTAGTGGGTTTCCTACCAGGTATCTTGCCCTTTTTCTTTTTTACCTTTGGCTTCTGTGGGCTTTTTCTTTTCTTTTTATTTTTACACAATATTGGCGAAACACGACTTTTTTTATGGTGAGGTAAAACCTTATTTTGTGCTTCTAATCAATCATCATTGGTTATTATGGCAATGGTACATTTTGATTATTTGGACGCATTTTTTTTTATTCTCTATTTTTTTTCGTTTGCTTAGACATGGTTATTATGAGGTCTAGTCGTGAAGTAGCAAGAAGAGAAACGAGAAGTAAGAAATGTATTCTTTATTAATTAGTAAGGGAATATGTGCCCCAAAAGATGCCCGGGGGTCCGGCTAGCCCCGGGGGATAATCTCTAACAATCACTGGGTTTACATCCCTTCAGGAAAGAAAAAGAACTCCTAATGACTAGGGTTGCTCGCGACGCTTATATCCCTCCGCTTCGGAAGATCTGCTTGAGTGTTCGGAGGGGAGACTTCCCTTTTCTTATTTTTGCTAGGCCCTTCGTAGGGTCATATCCTAGGCCGAACTTTAAAGGGTTATCTTTAAATTTTGGGGGTTCCCTCATCCCTTGGGAATTTGCCCCCAATCCTTGGTCCGAATGGTAGCCATGCTTCATCATCATGCGGGCTACCTTCGTATTATTGGGGAGTCTCTCTACGCTGGCGATTTCAAGCGCTTGAAAAGATGTTTCAAGGGCCTCTTCAGCCGCATCCACATAAGGTTGGGTAGACGGTCCACTGATCAGGATATTGTCTTCTACTTGGACCGTGACCAGTTTGTCATCCATTTTAAACTTGACTTTTTGGTGGCGTATGATTGAGTTAGTCGATAATGGAATACTCATTTTGCCTTATGAACTGGAGTAATTCGTCAGTCTCCTCCTTGGATTCTTTATTTTCTCTTTCTTCGGTCTATTTATTTTTCCCTTTATTTTTGGGGGCATCCTCTTGCAGCTCCTTGGGAGAGTATATCCTGCCACTTCTGGTCATGCCCCCAATGCCGGCTATATTGGAGATTTCCTCCTTTATTGGTGAAGATTCCCCATATCTCTACGGTACAACTTTATTTGATTCGTAGGGAAAAGAACAAGACATAAATAGTCACACGGGCGTCCTTGCCCCTCTTCCTTATTGACTTTGAGAACCAACACCAAGGCTTATTATCCTCTTGTGGTGAATCGACCGTTGGGGAGAGCTTGATTAAGAGCAGTTTTCTCTCCATCCTTCTGATTGGAAGACGTGTTAGTCAATCCTTCATTTTTATTATCTTTTTTATTAAAAGTGAAGGAGGGGAAATTAAATATGCAAATGAATGATATGCATTCAAGTAGACACTTGTTGAATAAAAAAATTTTATTTACTCGTACAAAGTGTACATTCCCCTATTCCACACTACAAAGCAACTTTTGATAGAAACGGAAAAGCCTAAAGAAACCCACAGGCGGGTCTTGATCTCTATGTAACTCTCTTTCGGCTTCCCGAACGTGACGAGCGAGTGCTTCGGTGTGGTTTTGGACCGCCTGGCTCATATATTCGCTATACTTTTGGACCGACCCACATCTACAAACAGGCCATGATGGAGCTCCTCGCCTCCATCACGATGATCGACATGCCCACGCTATTCCCGAGTGTCCCTCCGGCGAGGATGGTCTCGTACTACATGAACGGGACCTACTAGACGATGATGTTGGACGAGTTCAACGTCACCATGGGCTTCAACCATCCCGTAGACACCTTGACACCGAAATATCAGGGAGCTATCTGTGAGCGGTCGGTTGCCCTCACAACTGGTGAGATATGGGAGGATCTCACCGGGTCACAGATTCTACCGGCCCTGATGAAAGGGTCGGCACTCAACCATCCTCTCCACATCTGCCATAAGCTGCTGGGGGGGAGAATCGATGCAAGAAGGGAGAGTCAGGGGAAGATCAATCAGCCTGATCTCTTCGTGTTGTATTGCATGCTACACGGACGCCAGTGTAACCCTGGCTCCTTCTTCTTGAGGGATCTGAAGGACTTCGGGAGCCACCTCGTTGGAGCCATCCTCATGGCTTCCCTCATCACCCCACTGGCCGAGAGATGGGGGTGCACCAACGTGGAGGACATTCCCTCCATCCTCCGACCCGAGTATATTACCGGGTCTGTGCTTGTCAGCATGGGGATGCTCATCTGGCAGGGGTCCCAGGTGACCCTCCACCTGGCGCTCGCCATGACCCTAGACATCCAAGATTTGGATGCGTCGCAAGATCTCCCGATACCCCCGGAGTTCGAGCAGTAGCAGCAGTACGGGGATGATTTTCCTGGCATCCACCATAACATGGATGACATTCGCCAGTAGTTAGACCAGATGTGCCTGAGGTAGGATGTCTTCGAGACGCGGCTGGAGACCATCAGCCAGAGGTCGGAGGGAGTGATTCAAAGCTTGGATACGATCGGCCAGCATGTGCTCGGCATGATCCGAAGCCACGAAGAGTTCCAAAGACACATGTTCCGGCAGTTTCCTCCTCTGAGTCATCTTCAGCCTCGCAGTCGAGCCCGCCACCGCCTTAGGAACATCATTGTGTGTGTATATATATATATATATATAATCATTGTACCAATTTGATGATGTAGACCCCAAATCTTGCCCGCCCTGCAAATAAAGAGTAGAAGACCTCCTATTCGAAGATGGACGAAGCCTACAAGCCACTAGGAGAGACTATTAGGCCCCATACTAGGATAGGAAGGATTTTCGGCACAAAAATAAGGTTTCTCGCCTTTTTGGGGATGAGACCGCCGTCTCGAAATCGAGACCGCCGTCTCGCCTCATGCAAATGACGAGACCATCGTCTCGCCAAACGAGACGGCAGTCTCGCCACCTGCGAATGGCGAGACGGTGGTCTCGCTTTCCCAGACGGCGGTCTCGCCACCTGCGAAGGACGAGACGGCGGTCTCGACCCTGTCAGACGAGAACGGCGGTCTCGCCACTGTCAGGCGCGAAAACCTATAAATAGGGGCTCCCTCCCCTCATTTCAACACACCAACACACAATCTCTCCTCCTTTTCTCTAGAATTTCTCTCTCTAGATTCCCTCCGACGCATTTCCGGAGCTTCTGAGTGTCTTTAGAGTGACTTCTGAGCGTTTGGAGAGATTTTCGACGCTGTAGAGTGAAGGGTTGCCACAAAGCACCCTCTTTTTTAAAGAGAATTAATAGAAAAAGCGTGCTTCAGAGGTTTACATTCTCCCTCTCCACTTTTACCGCTTTATTTAAATTACACAATAGATAGGGCCATGTAGTCATAATATTTTAATTCCGCAAATAAAAGGGTAAAAGCGTATTTTCCGGTTTATTTATCAATAAAAATAGTTGGCCTATCATAAGGAACCCGAAAGGGGCGTCGTAAAGGAACTAATACTTCCTTTGCACGTAACTAACTCCCTTACCCAACTCTGGTTCTAATGACCAAAGTTGGTTTTTCAAAAACCAACGCCTTTTAACTCCTTTTCCGATGTTTCTAGTAAAAACATCGGTGGCGACTCCACAGAACCTTTCAAAACTAGCTCTTGGATTAGTCCAGTTATCGGACAATCCAAGAGCACCTTTTCGAAAACCTCGCCTCTAGGTTCAGCCCGGTTATCAGACGACCTAAAGGCGTTGTAACCAACAAAAAACGTGAAAATTGGAGAGTCGAAAAGACCATCGCGTCGCTCCGACCGCCTCTCTTTTTTACGGTGGCGACAGATGGAGACTCCACTGGGGAAGCCTCGACAGTTGATCCCATTTAGTGATGGGCCGGCTTAAAAATAAATAAACCAAGAAAATTACGCTTTTACCCTGCCTCGTATTATAACATGTTTTACGGTTTGGCTTTAAATAACTGTTGTTTGTTTATACTTACGCAATTGTTTGAAATACAAACTGTACACAAACCCTTGCACACAACAGTTCCCTCTATACCCGGGGGCAAGTGAGAAATCCATAGGGAGTGGATGGCAGGTACGGTTCGCTGTAGTGAGGGCCTTGAGCCCACCAGTGTGATCGGAAACCACTACTCAAGGTGATAACCTTCCTCTTTTGGCAACAAGACTGACTATGGCCTTAGTGCTAAGCATGGTCGGACGGCTGGAGAGTGGGGACCCTATAATGGGGGCACCTTGGGGGCCTTAGCCTTGGTGAGAACAGTTAGAACCCACCTTTGCCAAATCATTTTTCTGCAGGAAAACCCTACCTCGTGATTAAAAACGAATTCTCGCCTGTTCGTGGATGATCGAATTGTGTGTGCATATGTTTGTTGCATTTGTCTATTGCATAGCATAAACAAACAACAAAAAATCATAAAAAAAAAACATTTTTGCAATAAACACTCTTATCTCGGACAGTCTGCCTTTTAGCTAGCCTGGTTTCAGGTTCTTTGTAAGCTAAGTAGCCACGCAGTCCGACAGAAGAGATAAGGGACGCTAAATAATCCTTTCGCATAAAACCATTTTATCTCGGATAGTCTGCCTTTTAGCTAGCCTGGTTTCAGGTTCTTTGTAAGCTAAGTAGCCACGCAGTCCGACAGAAGAGATAAAAGGCTAAAAAAAAAATCCACAATAAATAAAATAATAAAAACAAAATCAAAACATTTATAAAAATAATGTTGACAAAGTCGTATCATTCATATTGCATCATAAGTGAAAAAACCAAGAGAAAAAATAAGTGCGTAAGGAAAGTATACATACGCATCATTTTAATAAATCCCTAAAAAGTGGGTCTTAGAAGCATTTTTTGGGAAAATTACTGGGCCAAATCCCCTACGGGTATTTGCAGCTTGGTTTGGTTCTTCACCCTTTTCTCTTTGTTTTGACATGCTGTGCGTCCAAATCTGACATTCCAGTCAAAAGTTATCGCACTTTGAACATCTACTGCCCTTTTGTACTGGTGCATGCATAAATACATTCATTCTAGGGAGCACTAGATATCCCTAAGACAATGGCGAAAGAGGCCCCGAGCACATTTGTGACCTTCACGACAAGGAAGGGACAAGTGTACTAAGGTGTGATAGTGACCCCCATTATACTTGTCAAGTCTATAATAGGGAAGGAACCTTTACACCAAGGTGGGTATGATACCCCACAAAGCATAAGCTTTAAGGAGGATACCTAAGCCATTGTCTTAAGGAATATCCATATCATAAATCATTCAATAAAAATCTTTTTGCATTCTAGAAAGCGGCTGGTATTCTTCATGCCCTCATCCCCATACAAAAAAATACAAAATCCCAAACACTATCATACATCATGTTAGAATATAAAACATGATAATGTTTAGGAAAAAACAAACACTTGCATACATGCATCCACCAAACTTTATCCTCATAACATGCATCTAATAATAGACAATCGAAGAAGTGGACATTCCTCAATACCATGAAAAGAGGATTAGGGCATTCGCATGCCATGCACGAGAAGTCAAAAAGAAAATAAATAGAAATTCTAACCTGCCTATGGGTTCATTTAGGCTTCTCCACTTTAAAAAAAATGTACTTCAAAACATTGCATTGATGAATGTACACTGTCTGGATGAAATAAATAAAATTATTTATTTTCATCATCTCTTCAAACGTCTATCACATTCATAAATTGCATTCATTCTCACTTTAATAAGATAATAAAAAGAAAGGATTAATTGATGTGCTTCCCACGAATCGGAATAAGATGAAGAGCAAACATGTTGTCATCAAGTTTTTTCCAACGGTTGATCCGCCTAAGGAGGATAATAAGCCTCAACCATTGGTCATCTGAGTAAATAAAGGAGAGGGGGCAAGGATGTCATCACGTTTGTTCAGGCCTCCCACATCAAAAAAGTTGTACCATGGAGATACGCAAAAACATCGTCTACCAATGAAGATATCTCCAGCATAGCCGGCATTCGGGGGCAAAATTAGAAATGGAAGAATCTACTCCCCCAAGGGGCTACAAGACAATGCTCCCAAGAATAAAGGAAAAAATAAAAAGACCGAAGAAAAACATAATCCAAAGAGGAAGCTGAGAAGACTTTGGACTCATGACGCTAAGGCAGTTCTTTCAACGCTCCACCAAAAGAGACAAACTCACGGTAGGCGACAAGCTAGTCATGGTTCGAGCTAAAAGCGACATTCGAATCAGTAAGTCGTTTGCCCTACCTTGAATGGATGCGACTGAAAAAGACCTTTGAAATATCTTTTGCCAATATGAAAATACTTCCCCAACAATATGAAGGTGACCCACATGGTGAGGAAATATGGATGCCGCCCAAACCAAGGGCTCATTAGAAACTCTCAAGGAATAAGGGAGCACCAGATTTTAAAGACAATCCTTTAAAGCATGGGCTAGGGCATGACCCTACAAAGGATCAAGCTACATAGAGAAAAGGGAAGTCTCCCCTCTGCACCTTGAATAAGATTTTCCCAAATAGAGGGGTTCAAGCGTCAAAAGCGACCTTAGTCATTAGGTGTTCTCCTTCTGATTCTTAGGGTTTGTAAATCCAATGACTATTAGAGATTACTCCTCGGGGCTAGCCCGACTCCCGAGCATTGTAGGGCACATATTTCCGTATTAATTACAAAGAATGTCATTCTTACTATCTGCTTCTCTTCTTGCTATTCATATCTAAACCTCATTAATAACCATGTTTAAGAAAACGTTTTCAAAAGTGCGTCAAAGTAATCAAAATGCGCCATTGACCAAAATAAAACTCAAATCCATCACCACTGATTGACTAGAAGCACAAAATAAATTTTTAGCTCGTTATAGTAAAGTCGTGTTTTGCCAATGTTGTGCAAAAAGAAAACAAAAATCAAAAGAAGCCCATAAAAGCTAAAGGCCAAAAAGAAAAAAAAAAAAAAAGGCAAGATACCCGGTAGGAAACCCACCAAGGGGGCTACGCAAAAGTTAGGGTAAACCCGCTAGGAAACCCGAACAACCATAAAGGGCAGCCTAGGAAAAAAACTAGGGTTACAAAATAAAGTCCGCTAGGTTTCCCAAAGCAACAAAAAAAAGAAACCTAGACAAAAGTTAGGACAAAACATAGCACAACATCCTAGACTGAAAACCCAAAGGGCGGACTAGGGAAGTCAATCATTCATAACAAGCGCCATAGAATAAGACGGCACTCTGTAAACAAAATGTTGTTTAAACTAGCCTAAACACTCTAACCAACCTTTGCTAGCCGTGCTTACAAAAACCATTTTTGTCAAAATAAAACAATTCTAAAACACAAGCCTTTGAATTAAATATCCTCTTCCTTCTTTTCTCTTGACCCTTACCACTACGACATTCTAGTAATTAGTAGGGAAATGTGGAGATAGTAATTGTCGCCGCCTCCCCGAAAACGAGGGCGCGGTCGGAGCGACGCGATGGTTTTTCGACTCTTTTTGATTTTTCGCGTTTTTTATTGGTGGTTACAACGTCTTCAGGTTGTCCGATAACCGGGCTAACCTAGAGACGAGGTTTTCGAAAAGTGTCCTTGAGTTGTCCGACAACCGGGCTAACCCAAGGACTTATTTATTTTGGGTTCTATGGAGTCGCCACCGATATTTTTACCATAAACATCGGAAAAGGGGTTTAAAAGGCGTTGGTTTTCGAAAACCAACTTTGGTCATTAGAACCAGAGTTGGGTAAGGGAGTTAGTTACGTGCAAAAGGAGTATTAGTCCCTTTACGACGCCCCTTTCGGGTTCCCTATGACAGGCCGGCTTTATTTGTGAATAATTAAACTTGGAAAATCGCGCTTTTACCCTTTTTATTATGCGGAATTTAAATATGCGACTACATTGCCCTAGCTTCTATTGCATAATTTAAATAGCAGTAATTTTAAAGAATAGAGAATGAGGATATGCACCTCCAAAGCAAGCTTTTATATTCAAAAAGAGGGTGCGTTTTGGCAACCCTTCACTCTACAACTCTCAGAAACTCCGGTAATGCCTCGGAGGGATTCTAAAGAAGATTTAGGACACTCTGCATATGCCTAAAGACACTCAGAAGCTCCGGAAATGCCTCGGAGGGATTCTTAGAGAGAGAAATTCTAGAGAGAAGGGAGAGCTCTTGGTTTTTCTGTGTGGAAATGAGGGGGGGAGAGCCCTTATTTATAGTTTTTCGCGCTGTCAGGGTCCAGACCGCCGTTCTCGTCTGACAGGGTCGAGACCGCCGTCTCGTAATTCGAGACCGTCGTCTCGCTCATGTCACGGGGTCGAGACCGCCGTCTGGAAAATCCAAACCGCCGTCTCGACTTGGCGAGAATCGAGACCACCGTCTGGAAAACCCAGACCGCCGTCTCGTTTTTGCGAGTGTCGAGACCGCCGTCTGGAAAGTCGAGACGGCGGTCTCGTCCTGGCGCTGAAACGAGACGGCGGTCTGGTATTCCCAGACGGCGGTCTCGTCCCTTCAAGGCGAGAAACTTTATTTTTGGATCGAAAAACCTTCCTATCTTGGTACGGGAGCCTAATAGTCTCTCCTAGTGGCTTGTTAAGCTCCGGCCGTCTTCAAATAGGAAGCTTTCTGACTTTATTTGGAGGTCGGGCAAGATTTGGGGTCTACAGCTGCCCCCTTTACTCGACTGGTCAAGCTGTTGGCTGTTGTGCCAGGCAGTTGACAGGAAGGTAAAGGAGTTGACCCTCTTGCCGGCTACCCTTCGGACGTCCCGTCTTGTGGCGGATGATCCTCTGGGGAGATGTTGTGTTTGTGCGCCTCTAGGATACTACTCTTGACGTAGCCGATCCCTTTGGTTGACACGTGGTAGAACCTCCGGATACTACTCTTGACGTAGCCGATCCTTCGGTTGATGAGTGGTAGAACCTCCGGATACTACTTTGGACGTAGCCGATCCTTCGGTTGATGAGTGGTAGAACCTCCGGATACTACTCTTGACGTAGCCGATCCTTCGGTTGATGGGTATAAACCCCCCATCAGGCTGGTACGGTCCGTTGTGTGGGACCGGATGGGTATGAACCCCCCATCAGGGTGGTACGGTCCATTGTGTGGGACCGGATGGGTATGAACCCCCCATCAGGGTGGTAATGGCGGCTTACGGTTCAGGTGGCCCATGCGCTGGCGGCGCTTTTATGTGCTGGTTGATAGGTATAAACCCCCTATCAGGCTGGTACAGTCCCGTTGCGAAGGACTGGTGGTAGTGGCGGCTTACTGCTCGGGTGGCTCATGCGCCGGCTCTCTGGTAGATACTCTTGGTCTTCTTGAATGGTCATCCGGACTGTACCGGGGATTTGATTTGTTGTTCATCCAGCTTCATTGATTGCTGGGGATTTTTGTTCTTTTGATTTTTGTTGGTGGTTATCCGACTCTTGCTGGTAGTCGGGTCTTCTTTTAAGTTTGACTTTTGTTTGGTAGTCGGTTTTTATTGGTTGAGGTAGTCTTAATTTTTGTCCTGCCTTTTTCTCGCGGTTTTATTTCTTTTTTTCTCGCGATTTTCTTTGGATTTTGGCTTTTTCTTGAGCGTGTGCCTTTTTCCTTTTTAAGCTTCTTTTGTTACGCTGACTTTTGTAAAAGAAGGCAAAGAATGCGGGAAATAAAATTTTATTCATAGAAAATTTCATCACAGCAACTCTTATTTTAACCCGTACCGCCCCCTAAGAGTCATCATCATCAGAAGGGGGGCGGTGGGGGAAATATCTATACATGTTGTAGCGGAAGTCGGTCTGTTCCTGGATTTCGTCATTGTAATCCTCCTGGTGCGCCGCCCACTCCTGTCGCATCCTCTGCTGCTCTTGGCGGATCTCATTTTGGCCTTCTTGAAGGTCCTGTATGTGAGCATCCTGGGTCTGCTGCCATTGGGTCTGCTCTTCTCGCCACACTGCTATCTGGCTGAATTGCTGGCTCAAATAGTCCATATGCTGGTGCATGCCAGCGAAGTCATCTGTGTACTGTGGGGGCTGTTGCTGCTGTTGCTGCTGCCACTGCTGCTGCTGCTGGGAGCTGGGGGACATGGGCTCATCCTGCATCGCCACTATTCCTTGGAGGTCCAGCTCAAAGTCCAGGGTGGGGTGTAGGGCGAACTGACCCCCTCGGCGTATCAGCATCCCCATGCTGACCAGCATCGGCCCGTTAATGGGCTCAGGTCGGAGGCTGCGGGCCAGCTCTTCCCGGCCAGGACACCCCATTCTCTCTGCTAGAGGGGTGATGAGGGGAGCTACGAGGATGGCCCCCGTGGATCTGCTCCCGAAGTCCTTCAGGGCCCTCAAGAAGAAGTACCCTGGATTGCAGCGCCGCCTCTGGTGCATGCAGTAGAGGGCGAAGAGGTCAGGGAGGGATATCTTACCCTGGCTCTCTTTCCTCCCATGGAGTGTGCTCGCCGACGGCTTATGGTAGATGCGGAGGGCCGGTTGTAGTGCGGATCCCCTCATTAAGGTGGGCGGTGTGGTTGCCCCTGTGAGGTCCCGCCACATATCAGCGGGGGTGAGATGGGTGAGCCGAGAGCAGATGGCCTCTCGGTATTCCCGGGTTAGGGCCCCCTCGGGCCGGATGAATCCAATGGAGACATTGAACTCCTCCAAAGTGGTAGTGTGGTATTGCCCACCCATAAAATAATTGACCATTTTGGTGGGCTGCATTCCGAGGCCATGGAGGGGATCTCGACGAGGGAGGCCGAGGCCGGAAATTCAAGTACCTGCTGTGGGTACACATGAGTGGGGGGAGGCTGTAGCAAAAAGCCCCACCCAATACTGTCAATGTGGGCCCTTACGTCCTCCTCCCATCCAAACTCGGCCAAGATGGCAAAGTCCAGTGTTAGCAGGGAGTGCCACTGGTAATTTCTGAGGTTGTCCAGGCGGGCCTGGTGCTGTGGTTGAAGTTGAGAAGGGTCTTGGGGTGGCGGTGGTGCCGAGCTGCTAGCACTAGAGGTACCCCTTCTCTTCCTATAGCCACTTCTGCTGAACATCTTGAACACAGAGGGTCTGGAGGAGGGTTCTGGAGGTTCTGGAGGTTTTGGAGGCTTGGAGAGTTGTGAGGAAACCCCCCAAGCGCGCCCCCCCTTATATAGGATTTTTTTCAGGTCGAGACCGCCGTCTGGAAAGTCGAGACGGCGGTCTCGTTTGGTCAACAAATCGAGACGGCGGTCTCGATAACCCAGATGGCGGTCTCGACGTTGCCTAAGTCGAGATGGCGGTCTCGACGTTGCCTAAGTCGAGATGGCGGTCTGGTTTCTCGAGACGGCGGTCTCGTTTGGTCAACAAAACGAGACGGCGGTCTGGGAAGCCCAGACGGCGGTCTCGAATTTCGGATGATTTTTTTTTTTTTTTTTGATTAAGAAATAGGACCTGGTTCAAAAACATTTTATGCATGCAAATGTTTTCATGTTTGATGTCCTATAATGCCTACTTTAGTTAGTTTTCGGAAGGATTTAACCAACGTGTCTTGTTGCATGCTGGAAGCCTTCGATTCGTTGCGTTTTACTCTTTTGGTTGTACCATGCAGGATTCTTTGTGGTCGAAGGATAATTTCTTTCTTTCTTTTTTCTGTTTTTTCCTTTTTGTTTTTCTTTTTGTAGAGCACTTTCGTCATGTAGTGTCCCTTTTTCCTTGCTTTAGGGATTTCAATCCTCTTGTTGACTATACGCCTCCATATTCCCAAATTAATTGTTAGAATATTGTCGTGAGGGTCAAGAGAAAAGAAGCAAAAGGGGGTAAAAATCAACGGTTTGTGTTTTAGCGGGTTGACTTTTTATTTGATAAAGAATTTGTAAGAATGGCTGGCAAAGGGTTAAGCCTGAGTGTTTAAGCTTTGTCTAAGCAAACATTTTCCCTTTTTTCTTTTTTGTATTTGTTTTTATTTGCGCTCTTTGGTTTTATTTCCATCGCTTTTTAGATGGCTAGCTGATTTCTCTAGATCGCCCTTTGGGTTTTCGAACTAGGATACTGTGTGTTGGCCCTAACTTTTGTCTAGGTTTACTCTCTTGTAAAATTTCGGAGAAATCCTAGCGGACCTTTATTTGTAACCCTAACTTTTGCCTAGGTTACCCTTTATTGTTGTTCGGGTATCCTACCGGGTCGACCCTAACTTTTGTGTAGCCCCCTTAGTGGGTTTCCTACCGGGTAATTTTGCCCTTTTCTTTGGCCTTTGGCTTCTCTGGGCTTTTTCTTTTTGTGTATTTATTTTTTTTTTGTTCACAGTATTGGCGAAGCATGACTTTCTTTTATGGTTTAGGCGAAGTCTTTATTTTTATGTGCTTCTAATCAGCTAACTTGATGATAGCAATGGTTCAATCATTTGGAAGCGCTTCTTCTTCTATTTTTGTGTTTACTTAGACAGGGTTATTTATGTGGTCTAGTCAAAAGTAGAAAGAAGAGAAGCAGATAGAAAGAATCATTCTTTATTAATTAATAAGGGAATATGTGCCCTAAAATGCCCGGGGGTCGGGCTCGCCCCGGGGGATAGTCTCTAACAGTCATGGGGTTTACATCCCTTAAACGAAGAAAAAGATTTCCTAATGACTAGAGTGGCTCTTGACGCTTGCACCCCTCCACTTCGGAAAATCTGCTTGAGTGTGTGGAGGGGGGACTTCCCTTTTGCTCGGCCCGCTCGGCCCTTGAAAGGGTTATATCCTAGGCCATACTTGTGAGGGTTGTCTTTGAATTCTGGGGGTTCCCTCATTCCTTGGGAATTTGCCCCCAGTCCTTGGCCAGGATGGTAGCCATGCTTCAACATCATGCGGGCTACTTTTGTATTTCTGGGAAGTCGCTCTATGCTGGCAATTTCAAGCGCTTGAAAAGATGTTTCAAGGGCCTCTTCGGCTGCATCCACATAGGGTTGAGTGGACGGTCCACTGATCAGGATATCGTCCTCTGCTTGGACCGTGACCAGTTTGTCCTCCACTATGAATTTGACTTTCTAGTGGAGCGTCGAAGGTACTGCCTTGGCGTCATGGATCCAAGGCCTGCCGAGGAGACAGCTGTATGCTGGAGTAATGTCCATTACATGGAAATCGATGTCGAAGATAGTGGGTCCAATCTGGATTGGCAAATTAATCTCTCCCACTACTTCTCGTTTTGATCCGTCGAAGGCTCGAACGATGGTGCTGCTTGGGCGCAGATGGGTCCCTTGGATAGTTAACTTATCTAGTGTGCATTTGGGCATTACGTTCAGGGACGACCCGTTATCCACAAGAACTTTGGCGATGAGGTACTCCTTGCATTTGATTGAGATATGCAAGGGCTTGTTGTGTTTTGACGCTTCGAGAGGGAGTTCTTCCTCTGTGAAGGCGAGGTGATCGCTTGCCGTAATGTGACCGACGATCCTCTCGACCTTCTCTTGGGATATGGTATGAGGTACGTGCGCCTCGCTCAAGACCTTCAGCGGGGCGTTTCGGTGCGGTTCAGAGCTCATTATCAAAGATAGCAACGTGATTTTTGCGGGTGTGCGATTGAGTTGGTCGATAATGGAATACTCGCTTTGTCTTATAAATTGGAGTAATTCCTCTGTCTCCTCCTTGGATTCTTTATTTTCTTTTTCTTCTTCGGTCCTTTTATTTTTTCCTTTATTTTGGAGGACATCCTCTTGTGTGTCCTTGGGGGAGTAGATTCTTCCACTTCTAGTCGTTCCCCCGATGCCGGCTATGTTTGTTATTTCTTCTTTTATTGGTGAAGATTCCCCATATCTCCACGGTACGGCCTTATCTGACTCATAGGGGAAAGGACGTGGCATGAAAAGTCGCACTGGCGTCCTTGCCCCCTCTTCTTTATTTTTGAGGACCAACGGCCGAGGTTTACTTTCCTCTTGCGATGATTCGACCGTTGGGGTGAGCTTTATTAGGAGTGGCTTTCTCTCCATTCTTCTGAGTTGGAAGACGTGTTAGTTAATCCTTCTTTTTTATTATCTTATTTATTAAGTGTGAAGGAGGGGAAATTTAAATATGCAAATGTATGTATATGCATGCAAGTAGACAACTGTTGAATAAGAAAAAGATTCTATTAATTCATTCGAAGGTGTACATTCTCCTACTCCATACTTCGAAGCGTCTTTTGACAAAAGCGGAAAAACCTAAAGAAACCCACAGGCGGGTCTTGTTTCCTTTGTAATTCTCTTTCGGCTTCCCGTACATGGTGAGCGAGCGCTTCGCTTTGCTTATGGATCGCTTGGCTCATTTCTTCATTGTATTGATGAGCGTCCTTGATCTTTGCCTCTTGATGTATGACCAAGGCTTCTAGTTCGTCGAGCCTTGCAACAGCTCGGTCTTTTTCTTGTAGTACTTGGTCATATTGAGCTAGCCCGCTTTTCTCCTTAATGCGTAGCTCATAGATACCTCGGCTGAGTTTTCTGTTGTTCTCTCGCTCTTGGCGGAGATCTAGCCGAGCCTGGAGGAGTTGTTCTGACAACTCCTTGATAGTTTGAGCTTGCTGCGCTGCTTCCGCCTCAAGGTGTGCTGTTTTGGCAGTTATCTCCTGCAGTTGGCTATCCGAGCTGGTTCTGCAAGTTTTGGATGCCCGGATAGCTTGTTCGTTGGCGTCAGCACATTGGTCCTTGAGGCGCTCTATTTCATGATCCTTTTTCTTGCCTTGCCTCTGTAGACCATCAATCGTGAGGATAGAGGCTTGTTCTTTTTCCTCAAGGGACCGTATCTGGGCTCCCATTATCTCTACCCTCTGGGTCAAGGCATTGACTTGTGCCTGCAGCTCTTCATTGTTGGCGATTGGAGCGGGTGTGGTGGATGGTCGGGCCATCTCTCTTCTTCTCCTCCATGCCTCATAATCACCGGTGACGGTTACCGAGCCCTTCCTAGCTCTCTGTCTCCCATATAAGCGGCTTCTCCCACGCTTTCCTCACGGTCAGTGAGTTAGCCATTGTGCATGGGTCTCCAAAGAAGCACGGTCCTCAGAGTTCCCCTCGGGAGATAGTAGTTTGGGTCCTCATAAGTTGCCTCATACCTACTCTAGGTGAGTAGGCTATGCAACCCCTGAGTCCTATCAAGGGTATGTTCGGATGACTCCGCATCGACGAGAAGCTGGGCCGGGTCGGAACCAGAGGCGAGACCCAAGATATCTTGTTGGCATTCTTTTGTTCTAGCTCGTCCCTCCATTCTATGGTCGGGCGTCGGCTGGAGGGGATTTTAGAGAAACTTCTTAAGGGGTCGGGGAATATCCCCATGTGGCTGGAGGCGTAAAGATGTGTGATGCTCCACACATAAAGTAACGAAGAGCGACGACGGAGTGTTCTTCCTTGCTTACGTCGGCGAAATCTACCGAGAGCAAGGTGTCGACAAGAATAGCGGGCGGGGGACTCTTCGAATTCACGTCCCAAGCGAAGAAAGCGTCCATGACGGCGTGGTCAACCGTGTCGAGTTGGAAGGGGAACAAGATTGTTCAGAAGATTAATAGCGCCGGGGTTTTATTGAAGGCCACCCACTCTGCCCTTTCGGCCGGGTAGGACAGGTGGTCTTCTAACATCGATACTTTCCAACCCTGGGTGTTCCCTCTTCCTATCGGGGTACTTTGTCGGTACGGTAGATGGATAAGGGCAGCGGCTGGTGCTGCAGGAGTATACGCCTCATGGCGGATATGGACCCAGCTGATTTGGGCCATTTCAACATGGTTTCATACTCCTCTAGGGTGGGCACCATGTCGAGCTGCGGAAATTCAAAGCATCGCGAGACTAGAGTTCCAGAAATGAATCGGTACCACTGATGAAGACTTGATCGACACTGATTTTCAGGAGGTCCAGAATCCGTCCATAGGATTTTTCAAACTCCGTTTGGACCTCCGGGGGCATCATCGCACTAAGCCGCTCTAGCTTCTCAGTATGGCTTCGGAGAATGTCCACCTTCCCCACTTGTCTACTTGTACCCTCCATCTTCTAAAACCAAAATGTATGATTTGATGAAGATGATGTTTATTGTATGAATGTGAGTGTTTATTTTGCTATTTTATCATGTTTTTTCTACATGATGTATGGTTTTTGCATTTATTTATTTTTTGGAAAAATAAACTATCTATATGAATGTTTTTATGAATGCAATATTTTTGGACCAGGTCTTATTTGTGAATTTTGGAAAAAATGAATTTTTGTTTGTATTTTTATTGTTATTTGTTTATTTTATAGCCTTTTATCTCTTACGTCGGAACTGGCGTGGCTACTTAGCTTGCAAAGAACCTGAAACCAGGCTAGCTAAAAGGCGGACTGTCCGAGATAAAATATGGCTTTATGCGAAAGAAATATTTAGCGTCCCTTATCTCTTCTGTCGGAACTGCGTGGCTACTTAGCTTACAAAGAACCTGAAACCAGGCTAGCTAAAAGGCAGACTGTCCGAGATAAGGGTTTTTATTTGTAAAATGTTTTTTGGAATTTTTTTTTTGTTCTGTTGTTTGTTTATGCTATGCAAATGCAACAATCATATGCACACACAATTCAATCGTCCCCGAACAGGCGAGATTCCGTTTTTATCACGAGGTAGGGTTCTTCTGCAGAAAAGTGTATTGGTTAGGGTATGTTCTAACTGTTCTCACCAGGCTAAGGCCCCCAAGGTGCCCCCATTATAGGGTCCCCACTCTCCAGCCGTCCGACCATGCTCAACACTAAGGCCAGAGTCGGTCTTGTTGCCAAAAGAGTAAGGTTATCACCTTGGGTGGTGGTTTCCGATCACACTGGTGGGCACAAGGCCCTAACTACAACGAACCGTACCTGCCACCCACTCCCTATGGTTATCTCACTTGCCCCCGGGTATAGGAGGAACTGTAGTGTGCAAGGGACTTGTGTGCAATTTATATATCAAGCAATTGCGTAAATATAAACAAACAACAGTTTATTGAAAGCCAAACAATAAAACATGTTATAATACAAGGCAGGGTAAAAGCGCTTATTTTCTTGGTTTAATTATTGTTAAGCCAGCCCATCACTAAATGGGATCAACTCTCTAGGCTTCCCCAGTGAAGTTGCCATCTGTCGCCGCCTCCCCGAAAACGGGGGCGCGGTCGGAGCGACGCGATGGTTTTTCGACTCTTTTTGATTTTTCGCGTTTTTTATTGGTGGTTACAATGTCTTCAGGTTGTCCGATAACCGGGCTAACCTAGAGACGAGGTTTTCGAAAAGTGTCCTTGAGTTGTCCGACAACCGGGCTAACCCAAGGACTTATTTATTTTGGGTTCTATGGAGTTGCCACCAATATTTTTACCATAAACATCGGAAAAGGGGTTTAAAAAGGCGTTGGTTTTCGAAAACCAACTTTGGTCATTAGAACCAGAGTTGGGTAAGGGAGTTAGTTACGTGCAAAGGGAGTATTAGTCCCTTTACGACGCCCCTTTCGGGTTCCCTATGACAGGCCGACTGTATTTGTGAATAATTAAACTTGGAAAATCGCGCTTTTACCCTTTTTATTATGCGGAATTTAAATATGCGACTACATTGCCCTAGCTTCTATTGCATAATTTAAATAGCAGTAATTTTAAAGAATAGAGAATGAGGATATGCACCTCCAAAGCAAGCTTTTATATTCAAAAAGAGGGTGCGTTTTGGCAACCCTTCACTCTACAACTCTCAGAAACTCCGGTAATGCCTCGGAGGGATTCTAAAGAAGATTTAGGACACTCTGCATATGCCTAAAGACACTCAGAAGCTCCGGAAATGCCTCGGAGGGATTCTTAGAGAGAGAAATTCTAGAGAGAAGGGAGAGCTCTTGGTTTTTCTGTGTGGAAATGAGGGGGGGAGAGCCCCTATTTATAGTTTTTCGCGCTGTCAGGGTCCAGACCGCCGTTCTCGTCTGACAGGGTCGAGACCGTCGTCTCGTAATTCGAGACCGCCGTCTCGCTCATGTCACGGGGTCGAGACCGCCGTCTGGAAAATCCAGACCGCCGTCTCGACTTGGAGAGAATCGAGACCGCCGTCTGGAAAACCCAGACTGCCGTCTCATTTTTGCGAGTGTCGAGACCGCCGTCTGGAAAGTCGAGACGGTGGTCTCGTCCTGGCGCTGAAACGAGACGGCAGTCTGGTATTCCCAGACGGAGGTCTCGTCCCTTCAAGGCGAGAAACTTTATTTTTGGATCGAAAAACCTTCCTATCTTGGTACGGGAGCCTAATAGTCTCTCCTAGTGGCTTGTTAAGCTCCGGCCGTCTTCAAATAGGAAGCTTTCTGACTTTATTTGGAGGCCGGGCAAGATTTGGGGTCTACAGTAATCAATAGGAGGATTGACATCCCCAAGGAAAGGGAGGGGCACACTGACATGACAAGTCGCTCTACAATCAGCACAAATTCTCCGATCACGGCAAAGTCAAGACGGCAAAATCGGTACAACCTATCATGTCGACAAAACACATAACGTCAGAAGCTCATCAGAAGTAAAATCACATTGGTTAATCCTTTTGAAAAATTAATTGAAATAGTATTATAGGATGCATATCGCAAACATTGCACGCATATGATAGGCTCCTATCTCTCAAAAAACAAGAGAAAGAAAAAATGACAATAAAAAGAATAATGCCTGCTAGGAGATTCTTAGGAAAAAGTTAGGGTAGCCCGCTAGATCGAAAACCCGCAAAGGGCGGTCTAGGCAAAAGTTAGAGCATTCATAAAAAAGGAAAAAGTCTGTTAAGATATCCTAGGCAAAAATTAAGGCAGCCCGCTAGACCGAAAACCCCAAAAGGGCGGTCTAGGCAAAAGATAGGGCTAAACCAAAAAATGAATAAAAGAGAGGGGTCCTTCATCATAATCATGAAATTCCAGCAGCAGAATGCCAGTCACTTTTCCAGATGCATCAATAAAAAATAATAGATTGCATTTAGGGCATCCACACACAAGTTGTCGCACAAAACGACTCTGTCAATGTAAAAAATGAAAGAAATAAAAATTACTTCAGACAAATAACAAAAACCGAAAAGCATTCATGCATATAAGGAGACTAGCTCCATGTTTGTGATTGAAAACAGGATCACTGAGACTGAGTCTCCGAATAATACCCTCAAGAAAATGGAGCAAGTCGTCAATCAAGCGACTCAACAAAATAAGAACTTCTGAAAATCAAGAGCTCCAACTACCATCCTTCTACCCAGAAAAGAAGGCACAAAAAAATAATAAGTCTCCAAACATTGCTCTCCCTCAAGAAAGAAGAGCGAGTTGTCATAAGAAGCTTCCAGAAATCCAAAGCTCCCATCATCACCCAATAAAAGAGGGCACCATCATCAGACATCATAAAAGAAAAGTTGACGGAAAGGCTTAGTCATCCCCAAGAGGATCCCTTCCTACTCCGAAGGCAAAACAAAAACACTCCTCACGGCTCAGCATTACCACCACATGAGTCATCGAGCACACTCACCCAAAGTCTCCTCCACACTCCCCAATGAAGAATAAAGGCTTCAAGGGCCCATCATCATCAACAATCAAAAGAGTCCAAATCATTAAGGTCTCAACAAAAAGAAAGAATAGAAAAGAAGAAAGAAACCCCTTCATCTCCAGCAGACGACAAAAAAGGGCCGCAACAGAAAAGGCCGAATAAAAATCCTCAAGTGGATCTCCTAAAAAGTCTACAAAAAGAAATAAGAGATTCTCATCCCCTTCATCCCTAGTGGACCCACCAAAAAGAAGGGAAAAAGCCAGCATAATAAAAAGAGACTAAAAAGTAAAAAAAGGCTTACGCATTATCCCCACGAAAAAAGCCACATTTCAAAATCGCGATAAAAAAGAGATAAATTGCGAAAAAAAGGCAAAATCAATCCTAACTTTTAGGCAATCAATAAAATCCCTAAGTGGATCACCGCAGAAAAGGGAAAATAAACAGAAAAGAAGGAATCGGAAATTCCAATGAAACAAGTGTATTGGCAAAACCATCTCATACCAACAACATCCAACAAGGAGTCGAGACTCCATTCCCTCAAAGGGGAAATCAAAATTAGATCCCCGGGAAGGCAACCAATTCCCCGGTGGATCACCGAAAAGAAAAAGATCATCCACATATCAGCCTAGTCAGAGGCAAAAAAAATGCAGCCAAAAGTCTTCACTTCTGATGAAGCATCTGCCTACTCAGAGGCATTACCAAAAACTCAATGGATATCCGCCTACTCAAGAGGCGTCACCAAGATCAACAAATCCCCGGAGGATTCCTGCCTACCTAAGAGGCACTCATCAAAAATTCCTGACAACCAGCAAAGTCGGATGACCACTATCAAAAGGATCAAAACAAAGAATCTCCAACAACCAACAAGCTCGATGAACACCAACAAAAAGCCCAGCACAGACCGGACGACCATTCCTAGAAAAAGACAAACAAAAACAAAGAAATTATATCTCAACGCCCGGCGCATGAGCGTTGAGCAGTAAGCCGCCACTACCACCAGTCCTACGCAGTGGACTGTACCAGCCTGATAGGGGGTTCATACCTATCAACCAGCACACAAGGAGTGCCTGACCGGCGCATGGGCCACCTGAACAGTAAGCCGCCACTACCACCAGTCCTACGCAGCGGACTGTACCAGCCTAATAGGGGGTTTATACCTATCAACCTGCGCACGCATTGTGCCTGATTTGCGCTTGAGCCGGATCAGTAAGTCGCACTACCACCCTGATGGGGGGTTCATACCCATCCAGTCCCACACAACAGACTGCAAGTACCAGCCTGATGGGGGGTTCATACCCATCCAGTCCCACACAACGGACTGCAACTACCAGCCTGTTGGGGGGTTTATACCCATCAACCGAAGGATTGGCTACCGTCAGAAGGAGTATCCTGAGGTTTTACCACGTGTCCACCGAAGGGATCGGCTACCATCAGAAGGAGTATCTCGGAAGTGCACGAACACCAACATTTTACCCAGAAGATCAACCGCCGCAAGACGGGACATCCGAAGGGTAACCGGGCAAGAGGGTCAACTCCTTTACCTTCCTGTCAATCTGTTTGGCACAACAGGCCAACAGCAGACTAGTCAGGTAAAGGGGGGGCAGCTGTAGACCCCAAATCTTCCCGGCCTGCAAATAAAGAGTAGAAGACCTCCTATTCGAAGATGGACGAAGCCTAACAAGCCACTAGGAGAGACTATTAGGCCCCATACTAGGATAGGAAGGATTTTCGGCACAAAAATAAGGTTTCTCTCCTTTTTGGGGACGAGACCGCCGTCTCGAAATCGAGACCGCCGTCTCGCCTCATGCAAATGACGAGACCGCCGTCTCGCCAAACGAGACAGCGGTCTCGCCACCTGCGAATGGCGAGACAGCGGTCTCGCTTTCCCAGACGGCGGTCTCGCCACCTGCGAAGGACGAGACGGCGGTCTCGTTTGGCGAGACGGCGGTCTCGACCCTGTCAGACGATATCAGCGGTCTCGCCACTGTCAGGCATGAAAACCTATAAATAGGGGCTCCCTCCCCTCATTTCCACACACCAACACACAATCTCTCCTCCTTCTCTCTAGAATTTCTCTCTCTAGAATCCCTCCGACGCATTTCCGGAGCTTCTGAGTGTCTTTAGAGTGACTTCTGAGCGTTTCGAGAGATTTCCCGTGCTGTAGAGTGAAGGGTTGCCACAAAGCACCCTCTTTTTTAAAGAGAATTAATAGAAAAAGCGTGCTTCGGAGGTTTACATTCTCCCTCTCCACTTTTACCGCTTTATTTAAATTACGCAATAGATAGGGCCATGTAGTGAAAATATTTTAATTCCGCAAATAAAAGGGTAAAAGCGTATTTTCTGGTTTATTTATCAATAAAAATAGCTGGCCTATCATAGGGAACCCGAAAGGGGCGTCGTAAAGGAACTAATACTTCCTTTTCACGTAACTAACTCCCTTACCCAACTCTGGCTCTAATGACCAATGTTGGTTTTTCGAAAACCAACGCCTTTTAACTCCTTTTCCGATGTTTCCGGTAAAAACATTGATGGCGACTCCACAGAACCTTTCAAAACTAGCTCTTGGATTAGCCCGGTTATCGGACAATCCAAGAGCACCTTTTCGAAAACCTCGCCTCTAGGTTCAGCCCGGTTATCGGACGACCTAAAGGCGTTGTAACCAACAAAAAACGGGAAAATTGGAGAGTCGAAAAGACCATCGCGTCGCTCCGACCGCCTCTCTTTTTTACGGCGGCGACACATGATATATATATAAATAAAATCTTTTGGTAAAGTTGTTTTCCTTTATTCTCTTCCAAAAAGGAAAAAGCCAGCATAAAAAAAGAGACTAAAAAGTAAAAAGGATTACGTGCTATGCCGAAAAAGCCAAAATCCAAAATCGCGAGTGTAGACCCCAAATCTTGCCCGACCCTCTAATAAAGCCGAAGATCGCCTGTTTCAAAGATGGTGAAGACTTTATTAAGTCCCTAGTAGCTTGTTCTAGGTTCCCTTTAAGATAGGAAGGGTTTTTAGAGGCATTAAAAATCGGGAAATCCGCCAGAGACAGCAGATGGCCGTCCAGGACAAGCGAATGGCCATCCAGAACAGGCAGATAACCGTCCATGGCAACTTTAAGGCCATGGACGGCCGTCCACTTAGCTTGGATGGTCGTCCATGGCCAAAAGTTGCCATGGACGGACGTCCACACTACATGGAATACTCGTTTTGCCTTATGAATTGGAGTAATTCGTCAGTCTCCTCCTTGGATTCTCTATTTTCTCTTTCTTCGGTCCGTTTATTTTTCCCTTTATTTTTGGGGGCATCCTCTTGCAGCTCCTTGGGAGAGTATATCCTGCCACTTTTGGTCATGCCCACAATACCGGCTATATTGGAGATTTCCTCCTTTATTGGTGAAGATTCCCCATATCTCTACGGTACAACTTTATTTGATTCGGAGAGAAAAGAACAAGGCATAAATAGTCGCACGGGTGTCCTTGCCCCTCTTCCTTATTGACTTTGAGAACCAACACCAAGGCTTATTATCCTCTTGTGTTGAATCGACCGTTGGGGAGAGCTTGATTAAGAGCAGTTTTCTCTCCATCCTTCTGATTGGAAGACGTGTTAGTCAATCCTTCATTTTTATTATCTTTTTTATTAAAAGTGAAGGAGGGGAAAATAAATATGCAAATGAATGATATGCATGCAAGTAGACACTTGTTGAATAAAGAAATTTTATTTACTCGTACAAAGTGTACATTCCCCTATTCCACACTACGAAGCAACTTGTGATAGAAATGGAAAAGCCTAAAGAAACCCACAAGTAGGTCTTGATCTCTATGTTACTCTCTTTCAGCCTCCCGAACGTGACAAGCGAGTGCTTCGGTGTTCTTTTGGACCGCCTGGCTCATATCTTTGCTATACTTTTGGACCGATCCACATCTACAAACAGGTCATGATGGAGTTCCTCGCCTCTATCACGATGATCGACATGCCCACGCTATTCTCGGGTGTCCCTTCGGCAAGGATGGTCTCGTACTACATGAACGGGACCTACTGGACGATGATGTTGGACGAGTTCAATGTCACCATGGGATTCAACCAGCCCGCGAACACCCTGACACCGAAATATCAGGGAGCTATCTGTGAGCGGTCGGCTGCCCTCACAACTGGTGAGATATGGGAGGATCTCACCGGGTCACAGATTCTTCCGGCCCTGATGAAAGGGTCGGCACTCAACCATCCTCTCCGCATCTGCCATAAGCTGTTGGGGGGGACGATCGATGCACGAAAGGAGAGTCAGGGGAAGATCACTCAGCCTGATCTCTTTGAGTTGTACTGCATGCTACACGAACGCCGGTGTAACCCTGGCTCCTTCTTCTTAAGGGATCTGAAGGACTTCAGGAGCCACCTTGTTGGAGCCATCCGCATGGCTCCCCTCATCACCCCGCTAGCCGAGACATGGGGGTGCACCAACGTGGAGGACATTCCCTCCATCCTCCGACCTGAGTATATTAGCGGGTTCATGCTCGTCAGCATGGGGATGCTCATCAGGCAGGGGTCCCAGGTGACCCTCCACCTGGCGCTCGCCATGACCCTAGACATCCAAGATTTGGATGCGTCGCAAGATCTCCCGATACCCCCGGAGTTCGAGCAGCAGCAGCAGTACGGGGATGATTTTCCTGGCATCCACCATAACATGGATGACATTCGCCAGTAGTTAGACTAGATGTGCCTGAGGTAGGATGTCTTCGAGACGCGGCTGGAGACCATCAGCCATAGGCAGGAGGGAGTGATTCAGAGCCTGGATACGATCGGCCAGCATGTGTTCGGCATGATCTGAAGCCAGGAAGAGTTTCAAAGACACATGTTCTGGCAGTTTCCTCCTCATGAGTCGTCTTCAGCCTCGCAGTCAAGCCCGCCACCGTCTTCGGAACATCATTGTATATATATATATATAATCATTGTACGAATTTCATGATATATATATATATATAAATAAAATCTTTTGGTAAAGTTGTTTGCCTTTATTCTCTTCCAAAAAACAAAAAGCCAGCGTAAAAAAGAGAGACTAAAATGTAAAAAGGCTTACGCGCTATGCCAAAAAAGCCAAAATCCAAAATCGTGAGTGTATACCCCAAATCTTGCCCGACCCTCTAATAAAGCCGAAGATCACCCGTTTCGAAGATGGTCAAGACTTTAGTAAGTCCCTAGTAGCTTGTTCTAGGTTCCATTTAAGATAGGAAGGGTTTTTAGAGGCATTAAAAATCGGGAAATCCGCCGGAGAGAGCAGATGGCCATCTAGGACAAGCAGATGGCCGTACAGAATAGGCAGATGGCCGTCCATGGCAACTTTAAGGCCATGAACGGCCGTCCACTTAGCTTGGATGGCCGTCCATGGCCAAAAGTTGCAATGGACGGCCGTCCACACTACATGGAATACTCGTTTTTCCTTATGAACTGGAGTAATTCGTCAGTCTCCTCCTTGGATTCTTTATTTTCTCTTTCTTAGATCTGTTTATTTTTCTCTTTATTTTTGGGGGCATCCTCTTGCAGCTCCTTGGGAGAGTATATCCTGCCACTTCTGGTCATGCCCCCAATACCGGCTACATTGGAGATTTCCTCCTTTATTGGTGAAGATTCCCCATATCTCTACGGTACAACTTTATTTGATTCATAGGGAAAAGAACAAGGCATAAATAGTCACACGGGCGTCCTTGCCCCTCTTCCTTATTGACTTTGAGAACCAACACCAAGGCTTATTATCCTCTTGTGGTGAATCGACCGTTGTGGAGAGCTTGATTAAGAGCAATCTTTTCTCCATCCTTCTGATTGGAAGACGTGTTAGTCAATCCTTCATTTTTATTATCTTTTTTATTAAAAGTGAAGGAGGGAAAATTAAATATGCAAATGAATGATATGCATGCAAGTAGACACTTGTTGAATAAAGAAATTTTATTTACTCGTACAAAGTGTACATTCCCCTATTCCACACTACGAAGCAACTTTTGATAGAAATGGAAAAGCCTAAAGAAACCCACAAGCAGGTCTTGATCTCTATGTAACTCTCTTTCAGCTTCCCGAACGTGACGAGCGAGTGCTTCGGTGTGCTTTTGGACCGCCTGGCTCATATCTTTGCTATACTTTTGGACCAACCCGCATCTACAAACAGGCCATGATGGAGTTCCTCGCCTCCATCATGATGATCGACATGCCCACGCTATTCTCGGGTGTCCCTCCGGCGAGGATGGTCTCGTACTACATGAACGGGACCTACTGGACGATGATGTTGGACGAGTTCAACGTCACCATGGGATTCAACCAGCCCGCGAACACCCTGACACCGAAATATCAGGGAGCTATCTGTGAGCGGTCGGCTTCCCTCACAACTGGTGAGATATGGGAGGATCTCACCGGGTCACAGATTCTACTGGCCCTGATGAAAGGGTCGGCACTCAACCATCCTCTCCGCATCTGCCATAAGCTGCTGGGGGGGACGATCGATGCACGAAAGGAGAGTCAGGGGAAGATCACTCAGCCTGATCTCTTCGTGTTGTATTGCATGCTACACGGACGCTGGTGTAACCCTGACTCCTTCTTCTTGAGGGATCTGAAGGAATTCGGGAGCCACCTTGTTGGAGCCATCCTCATGGCTCCCCTCATCACCCCGCTAGCTGAGACATGGGGGTGCACCAACGTGGAGGACATTCCCTTCATCCTTCGACTCGAGTATATTAGCGGGTCCATGCTCGTCAGCATGGGGATGCTCATCAGGAAGGGGTCCCAAGTGACCCTCCACCTGGTGCTCGCCATGACCCTAGACATCCAAGATTTGGATGCGTCGTAGGAGCTCCCGATACCCCCGGAGTTCGAGCAGCAGTAGCAGTACGGGGATGATTTTCCTGGCGTCCACCATAACATGGATGGCATTCGCCAGTAGTTAGACCAAATGTGCCTGAGGCAGGATGTCTTCGAGACGCAGCTGGAGACCATCAGCCAGAGGCAGGAGGGAGTGATTCAGAGCCTGGATACAATCGGCTAGCATGTGTTCGGCATGATCGGAAGCTAGGAAGAGTTTCAAAGACACATGTTCTGGCAGTTTCCTCATCCTGAGTCGTCTTCAGCCTCGCAGTCGAGCCCGCCACCGCCTTAGGAACATCATTGTATATATATATATATAATCATTGTACAAATTTCATGATATATATATATATAAATAAAATCTTTTGGTAAAGTTGTTTGCCTTTATTCTCTTCCAAAAAAGAAAAAGTCGGCGTAAAAAAGAGAGACTAAAAAGTAAAAAGGCTTACGCACTATGCCTGAAAAAGCCAAAATCCAAAATCGCGAGTGTAGACCCCAAATCTTGCCCGACCCTCTAATAAAGCCGTAGATCGCCCGTTTCGAAGATTGTCAAGACTTTATTAAGTCCCTAGTAACTAGTTCTAGGTTCCATTTAAGATAGGAAGGGTTTTTAGAGGCATTAAAAATCGAGAAATCCGTCGGAGACAGCAGATGGCCATCCAGGACAAGTGGATGGCTGTCCAGAACAGGCAGATGGCCATCCAGGAGAAGCAGATGGCCGTCCATGGCAACTTTAAGGCTATGGACGGTCGTCCACTTAGCTTGGATGGCCGTCCATGACCAAAATTTGCCATGGACGGCCTTCCACACTACATGGATGGCCATCCACGGCCACTTTTTGCCATGGACGTCCTTCCGCTTTGTCCAGACAGCCGTCCACCTTTTCCAGGCCTGGATCTCTATAAATAGGAGCCTCATTTCTCTATTTTTTTCACACCTTTTCACTCCTACCACTCTCTAGGAAGCCTTTTGGAACTTTAGAGTCACTCCGAGCATTATTTCAGGGTTCGAGTGAGCTTTCCGATTTCCATTAAGGTTGAAATCAGTTAAGGAAGCCTCTTTTTGAGACGTCCGGCCATCGGTAGAGTGACTTTTTCTTTATTTTGTGGGAGGAGCGTACTTGTAGAGTGCGGGGACTGCCAAAAAGCGTCATCAAGTTTTCGAAGAGTTAATATAAAGCTTGCTTCGGAGGTTCCTTCTCTATTCTTCGTCTCTTTTACTGCTTTCTTTATCGCTTTCTTTGTGTGCATTAGATAATAAGACCATGTAGATATTTAAATTTTGCAAGTAGATAGAATAATAAGGGTAAAAGCGTAATTTCTTTAACTGTTTATTTTCTAAGTTAGTCCATCATAGGGAACCCGAAAGGGGCATTGTGGGGGTGCTAACACCTTCCCCACACGTAACTAACTCCCTTACCCGAATCTGGTTGCAATGGCCAAAGTTGGTTTTTTCTCAAACCACCACCTTTTTCTTTTTTTACCTTTTTTAGTGTTTAAGGTTAAAACACTGATGGCGACTCCTCGAACCTATTCGAAAACCTCGCCTTTAGGTCCAACCCAGTTATAGGACAGCCTA
Organism: Sphenostylis stenocarpa; assembly: GCA_963425845.1. Classification (NCBI taxonomy): domain Eukaryota; kingdom Viridiplantae; phylum Streptophyta; class Magnoliopsida; order Fabales; family Fabaceae; genus Sphenostylis; species Sphenostylis stenocarpa. The sequence continues at coordinate 75,664,520 of OY731403.1, forward strand.
AAGGCGTTGAACCACTTATTTCAAAAAACGTGAGTCATATCAAAACCATCGCGTCGCTCCGACCGCCTCTTTTGAAATAAACTGTAAGAAATAAAAACTAGATGGACTAGTTTAAGAAATAAAAACTAGAAATTATGCTTTTACCCTTTCTTGCTTTATAACATGTTTTACTGTTTGGCTTTAATAATTGTTGTATGCTTATTTTCTCCATTTTTCTGAAATAAACTGTACATAACCCTTGCACACTACAGTCCTTCTATATCCGGGGGCAAGAGAGAATACACATAGGGAGTGGGTGGCAGGTACGACCGACCATGGTAATGGCCATAGTGCCAGCAGGTCGTTGTCAGAAACCACCACTCAAGGTGATAACCTTCTTCTTCTGGTCTAAGAACATCGACACGGATATCCGTGCATGGTTTGAAGACTGGGAGATTGAAGGGTCCCTATAATGGGGGCACCTTGGGGGCCTGGCCTTGGTGAGAACAGTTAGAACCTACCTTTGCCAATGCACTTTTCTACAGGAAACCCCTACCTCATAATTAAATGTCACTATGTTCGCGGATGAGTGAATTGTTTGTGCATTTGTTTGTTGCATTTGATCGTTGCATTTGATTGTTGCATAACATAGTCATACAACAACAAAAAATATAAAAAACAAAATCTCAAAAAATATTTTCACAATAAACACCCTTATCTCGGACAGTCTGCCTTTTAGCTAGCCTGGTTTCAGGTTCTTTGTAAGCTAAGTAGCCACGCAGTCCGACAGAAGAGATAAGGGATGCTAAAACCTTTCTTTCGCAATAACCATTTTTATCTCGGACAGTCTGCCTTTTAGCTAGCCTGCTTCAGGTTCTTTGTAAGCTAAGTAGCCACGCAATCCGACGGAAGAGATAAAAGGCTAAAAACAAAAAAAAATTAATATAAAAAAATAATAATAACAAAATCAAAACATTTGTAAAAATAATTTTGACAAAGTTGTATGATTCATATCGCATCATGTCATAAGTGGAAAAACCAAGAGAGAAAATAAATGCATGAGGAAAGTATGCATATACATCATTTTAATAAATCCATAAAAAATGGGTCTTAGACGCGTTTATTGGGAAAATTGTTGGGCCAAATCCCCTTTGGGAATATGCAACCTTGTTCTTCACCCTTTTCTCTTCGTTTTGATATATTGTGCGTCCAAATCGAACACCCTAGTCAAAAGTTATGCCACTTCGAACATCTGCTGCCCTTTTGTACTGGTGCACGCATAAATACATTCATTCTAGGGGGCATTAGATCCCTAAGACAAAGGCGAAAGAGGCCCAAGCGCGCTTGTAATCTTCCATAAGGAAGAGACAAGTGTGCTAAGGTATATGGTGACCTTTATGGGGAAAGAACCATTCTACCGAAGTGGGTATGGCACTCCGCAAAGCGTAAGCTTTAAGGATGATACCAAAGTCATTGTCTTAAGGCATATCTATCCCACACCAATCATTCATTTTTAATAAAAACCCTAATTCATATGCATTCTAGGAAGTGGCTGGTCTTTTTCCTATCCTCACTTGCGCGCGGAAAGCCGAGACGATGGAGCAGCTAGAAGAGCAAAATCGTGAGCTCACCTTTGAGCTTAATGCCATAAAGGAGCAAATGGCTCGGTTAATGGAGCACATAGAAGAAAAGGACTGCAAGCTCACCGCTGAGCTTAATTCCATGAAGGAGTAGATGATGCGATTAATGGAACTAATGTGCCATCAACATGTCCACAATAAAGGCAGCTGCATCGACCACGTAGGCGAAAGGATGGAGCAAGGACTGAAGAGCGGAAGGATCACTCAACGTCGTACTCCCAATGCATCATCCAAGAAGTTTCTTAGCAAGAAGGAGAAGAGAAGCGTGAATTCCATCAGCCTTACTACTCCTTCTACCTCTGCGCAACAAGCTAGGCAGCCACGAAAGCAAAGAAAGGAGTTCACCCCCATTCCAACCTCCTATGGGAGTTTGCTATCGAAGCTGTTAGAGACCCAACTCCTAGCACGCATCCCTCTGAGGAAGATTGATCCACCCTACCGTTAGTGGTATAAGCCGAACGAAAAATGCACTTACCACTCAGCCGCTCTTGGGCATTCTGTGGAAGATTGTCGGACCCTGAAATACAAGGTCCAAGAGTTGTTAGATGCTGGATGGCTCACTGTCGACTCTGCCACTCCTAACATGGATATCAAGCCTCTATCGCCACCAAAATAATGAGGAGGGATAAAGAAAGCCAGCTGAATAGAGCTCTTCATGTTTTTTAAGCTTCCTATGTATCTCTCACGGTCCCTCCCCGTGGCCGCGAGATCCGTGATTAAAAGGGCTTTGTAAATATTTTGTTTTCATCAATACAATGAGGCATTTGCATAAACATTCATATTCTTTTTCATTCTTTTCTCTCTCATTATTACTTCAAAATAAATCTAAGCCTAAATAGAACCAAATAAAAACGATCATGTATGTGATGGATGACTCTCTGGGGATCCGAAAGCCGAAGGCGAATGGATCGAGTCAGACGGTGAGAAGGGGACTGATGAGTCATTATTTTCCCGCATTTTCTTATCTTTATGTACTTGTCTTAATTAGTGCATTGTGTTTAATTGTCTATTATTAGTGCATTTTCATTGATTGGGCTTCATTGGGCCAATAATTTATATTTTAATTAATTGGAATCTATTTGATCTAATTTTTGCTCATTATTAATTTTAGGACAGTTTAAAGCAATTTTGGACTTGAAAAATTGGGTCAAATGTCATATTTTATTTTATACGGGTACTAACATTAGTTTATTGTTTTATTTATCATTTTTTCTACAGATCTCCAAATAACATGATTCTAAAATAATTATAAACTAGACACATTGAGCTTTCCACAGGATCCAAAATCATTCAATTCGGAGCTAAATTGGATTTTACATAAATTATCCAAAACGGGTCAAGCGCACCAGGCCGGCCCAATGGACATGCTTCAGTAATTTAAGTCTCCTAAATTCATTAGACCTCGGAAAATAGTAGAAACAATGGCATTTTAAATCTAGCTCAAAAGTCTTTCAAAGGAGACCAAAATTTCTTAATTTGGTTAAGTATTGAAAATACTGCACTTGTTTGAAGTTCATGGACCTGCACTTGTTTGAAGTTCATGGACCTGCACTGAAGCCAATTTATGATGTGTTTCATGGACTAGTTGAGCCCAAACCTCGATTAAGATTAGGGTTAGGGTTATTTATATAAGAGAGGCACATCACACGAAAAACACACATCACACAAGGACTACGCAGCCACCACACTTCCACCTTTCATCTTCTGCAATTTATATTCAAGTTTGTTTACTCTTCTGTCATTATTTTTAAATTCCTGTTTCAATTTTAATTATGTTTCTTCTATTGCCTTTTCAACTTTCCATGGATAGCTAAATATTTGTATTGATTTTCTGAGAAGAATGCAAGTAGATCTTTGAGGTTTTGTTCTTCAATTTCATTTTGTTTGTTCTCTTAACTCTTCATCTTCTAATCTTAGTGTTGAATTATAATCTGTTTATGCTTAATAAACCGAAACTAATATCACAGTTTGTTTAATTCTGTGTTAGAGATGAGATTATGTGATGTATGCAATGCTTAATTGTATAAGGATAATTTGGGGTTAATCTTCGCTTAGTTGGTTAATTTCATGTTGGAATAAGGGTTAAGGAAAATTTAGGATTAATCTTCGCTTAGTTGGTTAATTTCAAATTAATTTTGTAATCTAGGATAATTGACACTGCATTAGAATCAGGAAATCAATTGCATTTTAATCTGTTTTTAATCCGCATTTTTATAATCTGCTTTTGTTCTGTTTCATCTAATATTTTAATTTTGAAAAACTCCCCTTTAAATTTTTTGTTACTAAAAATTGATAAGATTTGATAGAAATTCGTGTTCTTTGGAAGACAACCTAGGAAAACTTCCTAGTACTACATTTATCTATTTTAATTATTTGACCGAGTACGACAACGATCAAATTTGGCGCCGTTGTCGGGGACCAAGATTTTTGTCTAGGTTTTCAATTTTTATTTTCTGTTTTTGTTTTTGTTTTTGTTTTTTTTTGTTTTTATTTTATTTTATTTAAATATTTTATTTGATTTTCAGTTATTTAGATATTTTATTTGATTTTCGGGTAATTGAATATTTTATTTGATTTTCAGTTATTTAAATATTTTATTTGATTGTTAGTTATTTAATATTTTATTTGATTTGTCTGTTATTTGAATATTTTATTTGATTGTTAGTTATTTAATATTCTATTTGATTTGTCGTTATTTGAATATTTTATTTGATTTGCTTGTTATTTGGATATTTTATTTGATTTTTAGTTATTTAAATATTTTATTTGATTTTTAGTTATTTGAATATTTTATTTGATTGCTAGTTTTTAATATTTTATTTGATTTCCAGTTATTTGAATATTTTATTTGATTTTAAGTTATTTAATATTTGATTTTCAGTTATTTGAATATTTTATTTGATTTGTTGTTATTTGGATATTTTATTTGATTTTTAGTTATTTAATATTTGATTTTCAGTTATTGTAATATTTTATTTGATTTTCTATTTAATTTAACATTCTTATTTCTCTTAATACTATTTTGATAGTCCACTGTTGTTCTAAAACTCTTTTGGGTTAAAAAAATAAAAATAAAAAATAAAAATAAAAATAAAAATAAAAATAAAAATAAAATAAAAAAATAAATATAAATAATAATTAAAAAAAAACAATTTCATCTCTAATTTGTTTTTCTAGCTTTATTTAAAAAAAATTATAATTTTCCTCTCATAGGAAACTCTGCATATAGCTTGGTAGTGTGAGAATGCATGTCTAGGAGGGTTTTGGTTAGGAAAAACTTGGTACTTAAGTGTGTCCATTAGTGACCCACCTCTCTTTCCTGGGAACCTACCTGGTGTACTTATTCACGGTCTACCGTTGTCATTCTAGTAAATAATTGATTTCTTTTTATAATTTTTTAACTCTTGGGAAATACATGAATTGTTGAATATAGTGCATGATTAGGAGCGATCCTGACCTTTTACAACCTTTTGATCCCGAGATAGACAGAACCTTTCATAGATTAGTTAGACATTCTAGGAATTCATCTCTTGAGTCTGAACCACTAGATAGTCATAGTGAGAGTGTTGCACCTAATATACCTTCTTCTGATAATTTCCAAGCTAATAACATGGGTGATCAACCTATTGGACCTCATGAGAGGACTCTCAGGGAGATGGTTGCACCTAATTTCACTTATGCAAATTTATGTATCCAATACCCTGAAGAGGATGTACCATTTGTGCTTAAAACTGGACTAATCCATTTGTTGCCCAAGTTTCATGGTCGTGCAGGTGAGGATCCACATAAGCATCTCAAGGAGTTCCATATAGTCTGCTCCACCATGAAGCCACAAAATGTTCCTAAAGATCACATATACCTGAAGGCTTTTCCTTTCTCTTTGGAGGATCTTGCCAAAGACTGGTTGTACTACTTAGCTCCTGGTTCCATAACGAGCTTGGATGATCTAAAGAGAGTCTTTCTAGAGAAATTTTTCCCTGCTTCCAAGACCACTGCCATCAGGAAGGATATATCAGGTATCAGGCAACAGATGGGAGAGAGCTTATATGAGTATTGGGAGAGGTTCAAGAGACTTTGTGCAAGTTGCCCTCACCACCAAATATCAAAACAGCTACTGCTGCAGTACTTTTATGAGGGGATGAACACAATGGATAGGAATATGATAGATGCAACTAGTGGAGGAGCTTTAGGAGACATGACACATGCTGCTGCTAGAGGTTTAATTAAGAAGATGGCATCCAATTCCCAACAATTTAACATGAGGAGTGATGCCATAGTCCTTACAGGTGTACATGATGTGGGTTCATCAGATTTAGTGGAGAAGAAGCTAGAAAGTAAGATTGATGCCCTCACCACCCTAGTCTCCCAACTTGCTGCAAATTAGAGACCTGCACCACCTACAAGGGTTTGTGGCATTTGTACTTCAATTGAGCATCCCACTGATTGCTGCCAATTATTGCATGAGTCTACAGGTTCTGGAGCTCCACAAGCTTATGCAGCAAACATTTTCAATAATAGGGCTCTGAACCAACAACATAATTCTGACCTCTCAAGCAATAGATACAATCCAGGGTGGAGGAATCACCCAAATATGAGATGGTCCAATCAACAGCACCAACAACAGCAGAATCCTTTGCCACCACCACCATTTCAGAATTCTGCTGGTCCAAGCAGACCTTATGTGCCTCCACCAATGCAACAACAATATCAGAGGCAGCAAAATGAAGCACCAGCTCCTCAACCTTCTTCACCTTCATTATAGGAATTGGTCAAACAAATGGTATACAGTACCAACAGAAAAATGATGCCTCCATTCAGAGTTTAACCAACCAGATTGGTCAACTAGCTACTGCTGTGAATCAATTGCAAAATCAAAATTCAGACAAGCTCCCTGCACAGAGTGTGGTTAATCCTAAGAATGTGAGTGCCATCACATTGAGGTCAGAAAAACAGATTGACATAACCACTGCAGTACCTCCACCCTCATCTGTAGCTACCTCAGTTCCTACACCTGAGCAACTAGTTGGTAGTCAAAAATTGCATATAGATGGACCTTCTTCCAGCCCCAGTTCTGACCTGCAACAGCCTCCTATCCCTCTTCCATTCCCTCCCAAAGCAATTCCAAGCAAAAAGATGGAAGAGGTCGATAAAGAGATTCTGGAGACCTTCAGGAAAGTTGAGGTGAACATACCTCTGCTTGATGCCATCAAGCAAATTCCTAGATATGCTAAATTACTAAAGGAGTTGTGCACCCACAAGAGGAAGATGAAGGGCAGTGAGACAATCAGTATGGGCAGAAATGTGTCTGCTTTGATAGGTAAATCTTTTCCTTACATTCCTGAGAAATGTAAGGACCCAGGTACATTTTGCATACCTTGTATTATTGGCAATAATAAATTTGAGAATGCCATGATTGATTTGGGTGCTTCAATTAATGTTATGCCTTTGTCCATTTTTAATTCTTTATCTCTTGGACCTCTACAACCTACGAGTGTGGTGATACAACTGGCAAATAGGAGTGTAGCCCACCCTACAGGTTTCATTGAGGATGTCTTAGTTCGGGTTGGTGAACTCATTTTTCCTGCTGATTTCTATGTGCTTGATATGGAGGAGGGATTCTCCCATGGATCTGTCCCAATCATTTTAGCCAGACCATTTTTGAAAACAGCCCTGTCGCCGCCGTCGGTTCCGACGTCTAGGGACATCTCGAACGTTTATGCGAGCGGTCGCGAAAAGATGGTTTAGACTCGCGTTTTATGTTAAAATATGTTCATTGCTTCCGAGGTGCTCAACAACTGAACTATCCTCTAATAAAAGCAAGGTTTTCGCAAAAGGGTTCTTATGGAGTCGCCACCAATGTTTTGACCATAAACATTGGAAAAAGATAAAAAGGCGTTGATTTTAAGAAAAACCAAACTTGGCCATTATAACTAGAGTTGGGTAAGGGAGTTAGTTACGTGTGGGGAAGGTGTTAGCACCCCCACAACGCCCCTTTCAGGTTCCCTATGACGGATTCATTCATTAAGTAAAGATTATGAGAAATTACGCTATTACCCTATTTTATTGCATAATATTAAAAAATGGCTATCTACATGATTTTATTTTATATTGCATACATAAAGCAATAAATAAAGCAATAAAGGATAAGAGAAGTGAAAAGAACCTCCATAACAAGCTTTGTATTGCAAATCTTTAACTATGAGGATGCGTTTTGGCAATCCCCCACTCTACAAAGACTCTCCTCCCCGAATACAATATCGACTCGACTAAATTTTAAAGAAGAATCGAATATTGGAATACAATTCCTTAACCGATTGTTACCTTTTTAAGGCAATCGGAGAGTTCATTCGAAGTAGGGAGAGAAGACAAGTGTTTGGAGTTGTCTAGAGTGTGAAAAAGTGGCAAATGAGCCTCCTATTTATAGTTTTCGCAGCCTGGCAGCTTGGGACGACCGTCTGGAGCTTGGAAATCAGGGATGGCCATCTGGGGAAGTTGGGACGGCCGTCTGGGATTTGGGACGGCCGTCTCGAGCCTCAAAACAAGTTGGGACGGCCGTCTGGAACTTGGGACGGCCGTCTAGGCTTCTGGGACGACCGCCCCAACTTCTGGGACGGCCATCTCGACTGTTTTTGCAGATTTTGTGTTCTCGGACCCCCAGGAAGCTTTCCTTTCTTTATTCAAACGTCGATTGATGCCGATAGACGTCCATTGAAGCTTTATCTTCATATAGGAAGTCTTCTTGGCCTATATTGAGATGTCGGGCAAGCTTTATCTTGTTATAGGAAGTCTCCTTAGCCTTTATTGAGAGGTCGGGTAAAATTAGGGGTCTACAACTGCCCCCCCTTCACCTGCCTGACTAATTGTTGGCCTAATATGCCGACAAAGTTAGTTGGTAGGGGAAGGAGTTAACCCTTTTTGCCCGGTTATCCTTCAGATGCTCCTTCGCTTGAAGTTTGCTGATCCTCCAGATGATAAATATTTTTGATAGGTACTAACCCCTATTTGGTTTAGCCTTCTTTTATAAGGCTCTGGTGAATACTTACCCTCACCAGGTATGACTCTGTATGTCAGTAGACTCTTATGGGTACCTACCCCACTAGGTATGAATCTGCTCTTCGCTAGATTCTGATCTGGTACGAACCAAATTCCATAAGGTTCTTGTGGGTACCTACCCCCACTTGGTACGAACCTTGTTCTGCAAGGCTTTGGTGAGTACTTACCCTCACCTCGTATGAGTTCGCATTTTGCTAAACTCTTGTGGGTACTTACTTTCAAGGTGCTCAACACTGAACTATCCTTTAATAGAAGCAAGGTCTTTGCAACCCATTTTTGTAATGCTCTGGTGAGTATTTTACTCTACCTAATGCATTTTGCTAGGTTCTGATGAGTACCTACCCTCATCCGGTACAAACCTTATTTTATAAGGCTCTGGTGGGTACCTACCCCCATCTGGTACAAATCTGCATTTTTGCTAGATTCTGATGAGTACCTACGCTCATCCGGTACAAACCTTGTTTTATAAGGCTCTAGTGGGTACCTACCCCCACCTGGTACGAATCTGCATTTTTTGCTAGATTCTGATGAGTACCTACCCTCATCCAGTACAAACCTTATTTTATAAGGCTCTGGTGGGTACCTACCCTCACCTGGTACAAATCTGCATTTTTGCTAGATTCTGATGAGTACCTACCCTCATTCGGTACAAACCTTATTTTATAAGGCTCTGGTGGGTACCTACCCCCACCTGGTACGAATCTGCATTTTTGCTAGATTCTGATGAGTACCTACCCTCATCCGGTACAAACCTTATTTTATAAGGCTCTGGTGGTACCTACCCCCACCTGGTACGAATCTGTATTTTTGCTAGATTCTGATGAGTACCTACCCTCATCCGGTACAAACCTTATTTTATAAGGCTTTCGTGGGTACCTACACCCACCTGGTACAAATATGGATTTTTGCTACATTCTGATGAGTACCTACCCTCGTCCGGTACAAACCTTATTTTATAAGGCTCTGGTGGGTACCTCCCCCCACCTGGTACGAACCCTGTTCTGCAAGGCTCTAATGGGTAACCTACCCCCACCCGGTACGAACCCCGTTCTACAAGGCTCTGATGGGTACCTACCCCTACCTGGTACGAACCCCGTTCTGCAAGGCTCTGATGGGTACCTACCCCCACCTGGTACGAACCCCGTTCTTCAAGGCTCTTATGGGTACATACCCCCACCTAGTACGAACCCCGTTCTGCAAGGCTCTGATGGGTGTCACCGCCATCCATTCCGACGTCCAGGGACATCTCGAACGTTTATGCGAGCGGTCGCGAAAAGATGGTTTAGACTCGCGTTTTTAGTTTAAAATATGTTCATTGCTTCCGAGGTGCTCAACAACTGAACTATCCTCTAATAAAAGCAAGGTTTTCGAAAAAGGGTTCTTTTGGAGTCGCCACCAATGTTTTGACCATAAACATTGGAAAAGGATAAAAAGGCGTTGATTTTAATAAAAACCAAACTTGGCCATTGTAGACCCCTAATTTTGCCCGGCCTCTTAATAAAAGAAAAGGAGACCTCTCGTAACAACATAGAGTTCACCCAGTCACCCGTCGAAAGCTAAGGAGACTCCCTACATGAAGATAAAGCTCGCTCGGCATCTTAATGAAGGCCAAGAAGACTTCCTATATGAAGATAAAGCTTCAACGGACATATATCGGCATCAACCAATGTCCGAAAAAAGCAAGGAAAGCTTCTCGGGGTCCCAGAACGCAAAAACTGGACAAAATAGGTCGAGACCCCCGTCCCAGAGTTGGGACGGCTGTCCCAACTAACCTAGGACAAGTGAGACGCGCGTCCCACATGTGGGACAACCATCCCAAGTCCCAGGGGGGCTGACTCTGTGTTAAAAATGCAAGTGGGACGACTGTCCCACCCCAGACAGCCGTCCCGGCCCAGACGGCCGTCCCGAATGTGCCAGGTAGCGAAAACTATAAATAGGAGGCTCATTTGGCACTTTTCCACACACCAGACAACTCAGAGCACTTGTCTACTTCTCTCCCTCTTTCGAATGATCTTTCTGATTGCCTGATATAGGTAACAATCAGTTAAGGAATTATATTCCGGCATTCGATTCTTCTAGAAAATTTTAGTTGAGTCGAGTTTTGTCGTGAGGAGAGTCATTGTAGAGCGAGGGACTGCCGAAACGCGTCCTTTTTGTAAAAGAGTTGCTATATAAAGCTTGCTACAGAGGTTCTTCTCAAATCTCTTCTCTTTTACTGCTTTATTTATTGCTTTATGAAATGTAAATAAAATCATGTAGATAACCATATTTATTGTACGAATAAAATAGGGTAATAGCGTAATTTCTTGTAATCTCTACTTAAATGAATTGATCCGTCATAGGGAACCCGAAAGGGGCGTTGTGGGGTGCTAATACCTTCCCCACACGTAACTAACTCCCTTACCCAACTCTGGTTATAATGGCCAAGTGCGGTTTTTCTTAAAATCAACATTTTTTCCTTTTCCAATGTTTAAGGTCAAAACATTGGTGGCGACTCCAAAAGAAACCCTTTTTTCGAAAACCTGGCTTCTATTAGAGGATAGTTCAGTTGTTGAGCACCTCGGAAGCAATGAACATATTTTAAATACAAAACGCGAGTCTAAACCATCTTTTCACGACCGCTCGCATTAAACGTTCGAGATGTCCCTAGACGTCGGAACGGACGGCGGCGCCAGATGGCGACTCCACTGGGGAAGCTAGAGAGTTGATCCCATTTAGTGACGGATAAATTTAAACTAAGTAAAGATTTGAAATTATGCCTTTACCCTTTTTCCATATGTTTTATTGTATGGCTTTAATAAACTGCTGTATGATTATTTTCTGCAAATTGTTTGAAATATAAATTGCACACAAAAACCCTTGCACACAACAGTCCCTCTATACCTGGGGGCAAGAGTGAATACCTTTAGGAAGTAGGTGGCAGATACGACCGGCTTGTTGCCACACGGGGCTACAACCGTTGTCGAAAACCACCAACTCAAGGTGATAACTCTCTTCTTTTGGTCTAAGGATGTGGACACGGAGTTCCGTGCATGACCCAAGGATCGAGAGATTGAGAGGTCCCTATAATGGGGGCACCATGGGGACCTTTGGCCTTGGTGAGAACAGTTTAGAACCACCCAAACCAAGCACGTTTCTGCAGGAAAACCCTACCTCGTGATTAAATAAGCGTGGCTCTGCTCGTGGGTGAATGAATTGTGTGTGCATTCGTTTGCTGCATTTGTGTTGGTGCATTAGCATAGGGTAATCATATAACAAACAAAAAATGAAAAACCCTAAAAATCAAAAAGTGATAAGATAACCACCTTTATCTCGGACAATCTTCAGTTAAGCTAGCCTGGTTTCAGGTTCTTTGCAAGCTAAGTAGCCACGTTGACCGACAGAAGAGATAAAGGGTCACAAAAAACATAAAAACAATATAAGGCCATAAAAATACCTTATACAAAATAAAAAGATTCTAGATATAAGTCTTACAATTAATACAACTTTTGTTCATCAAAATAATAAGAGAAGAAAATAGGACTCTCTTCATCAAAATTCATAAACATCCATATAGATAGTTTTCTTTTTTAAGAAAAACCAAGTATTACCATGTATCATATTAGGAATAAAACATGATAATACTTAGAAAAACAAACACTTACATGCATGCATTTACAAGAGCTCATCCTCATATCATGCATTTTTCATTTCTTTTAGATAATGGAGGGATTCAGTAATAGATAGTTAAAGAAAGTGGAAATCCTTCTATGCCGTGTAGAGAAGCTAAGGCAGTTGAGTACATATATGCCACCGGAGGTCATTGCTAATTTTCAGAAATCTTATGGAAGAATTCTTGACCTCCTGAAAATCAGCATCGATCCGATCTTTGTTAGAGCATTGGTCCACTTCTGGAATCCCAATCTGCACTGCTTTGAGTTTTCGCAGTTTGACTTAGTACCAACCTTAGAAGAATATGAACTCATGGTTAGATGGCCTCAGTCAGTTGGGATCTATGTTTACTCAGGAGTATATGTAGCCGTGAGTAAGGTTGCTACTATTATACAACTGCCTCCTCATCAATCCACCCTAGAGGGGAAAGGGAACATCCGAGGTTGGAAAATGGCTATAATAGAAGACCACTTAATCTCTTTGGCTGAAAAGGGAGATTGGTCTACCTTTAACAAAGCTCTAGCATTAGCAATGTTCAGAATCATATTATTCCCATTTCATGTGAACATTGTGGATCATGCTGCAATGGATGCATTCTTTGCCTGGGATGTATATTCTAAGAGTCCTATACCTGCAATTCTTGCTGATACCCTGCTTTCAGTAGACTTCTGCCGACAGAAACAGGGGAAAACACTTAGATGTTGCACTTCATTGCTATACGTATGGGGCGTCACTCACTTTTACGCTTCAAGTCACATGGGCGTATTCCCCGATCCTTTAAGGAGTTTTTCAAAAATCCCTCTTCAACATCGTCAAGCTTTAGAATGGAAAACCGAGTTAGAATATTGGAGCATAGAGCATGTATCATGGGTTTGCCCTTGGTTCCGACCCGATTATATTCTTGTACGATGCGGAGATTACCTGAGCATACCATTACTAGGCCTCAGGGGTTGTATAGCTTATTATCCTAAAATAGCTATGAGACAACTCATGAGAACCCAGACTGTGCCAACTCAAGAAGAGCTCAGAGGGCTGAGTCTATGCCATTACTCCCATAGCTTTGAATAAGTTTCCGCTGTCCGGAAAGCATGGCAAAGACCAGTCTATATGGGAGATAAAGAACTCGGAAAGGTTCAGGTATCTACGTCCCATGAATATGAAGAATGGAGGAAAAATAGAGGGATACCCCAACCATCTGCTACAATCACTACGACGTTAGTCAATGAAGAGCTACAAATGCAGGTCAATGCCTTAAATAAAAGGGTAGAAATCATGAAAGCTCAGCTAAGGGCCTTCGAAGAAAAAGAGCAAGAAGCAACCCTTACAATAGATGGTCTAAAAAGGCAATGTAAAAAGAAGGACCATGAAATAGAGCGCCTTAAGAATGATTGTGCTGATTATCAAGAAGAGACTAAACAAGCAATGAAAATTCCAAGGCTTGAACAAGATAGTCTATTCCGGGATATGAGTGATGAAATAGCACATCTTGAGAGTGCGCTTGCAGAACAGGCAAAAACAATCAAGTTAATACAGGATGACCTAGCAGAAACTCGGTCAGAAGCACAAAAGTGGTGGGAAACCGCTGAAAAATACAGAGAAGACCTAGAGGAGCTACATGATAAAGAAAGAGATGGATTAGCTCAATATGGTCAATTGCTTCGTGAAAGAGACCAAGTAATAGAGAGGTCTGACCAACAACATGCCTTGATCGTTCATCAAGAAGAAAAGATAAAAGAGGCTCGTCGATATAATGAAGATATGAGCCAGGCGGTACATGATCAAATCAAGATGCTCAGAAATCATGTGAGAACAGTTGAAGATGAATTACGAAGAAAGCCTAATTTACCTTTAGGATTCTTCAAGCTTCTCCGTTTTTGTCAACACTTGCTTCAAAGCATTGTATAGAAGGATAAACACTTTCTAGTTGAAATAAAAAGTTTTTTTTCCTTAAACTGTTTATTGCATTCATAAGTTGCATACATTCATACATCCCTCTTCATTTTAATAACAAAGATAATAAAAAGGAAGGATTAATTGATGTGCTTTCCACAAATCAGAATAAATGGAAAAGAAGCCTTTCGTCATCAAAATCTCTACAACGGTTGATAGACCCAAAGATGATAATAAACAAGCACCGTTGGATATTCCAATCGATAAAAGGGAAGGGGCAATAACACCTTTACGTTTATTCGTGTCTCGGCCTTTTCCTTATTCATCAAATAAAGTTGTACCTTGGAGATACTCAGAAGAATCGTCAGCCAATCAAGATATCTCCAACATAGCCGGTATTGGGGGCATGACGAGAAGCGGAAGAATATACTCCCCCAAGGAATTACAAGATAATATTCCTAAAGATAAAGTGAAAAATAAAGCCGAAGAGGAAAAAGAATCCAAGGAGGAGACAAATGAGTTACTCCAGTACATAAGACAAAGCGAGTACTCTATCATCGATCAACTCAATCGTACTCCTGCCAAGATAACCTTGTTATCACTCATAATGAGTTCGGAACTGCATCGAAACGCACTGTTAAAGGTTTTGAATGAATCATTTGTTCCGCATGCAATATCCCAAGACAAGTTTGAAGGAATTATTGGTAACATTACAGCCAATAATCATCTTACCTTCACCAATGAAGAACTCCCTTTGGAAGGGTCAAATCATAACAAGCCCTTGCATATCTCCGTCAAATGCAAGGAATATCTCATTTCCAAAGTTCTTGTGGATAATGGGTCATCCTTAAACGTCATGCCTAAAAACACACTTGACAAGATAATAGTGCAAGGAACCCACATGCGCCCGAGTAATACAATTGTTCAAGCCTTTGATGGGTCAAGACGAGAAGTAGTAGGAGAGATTAGTCTACCAATTCAAATTGGTCCTACTATTTTAACATAGACTTCCACATGATGGATATCACGCCAGCATATAGTTGTCTCCTTGGTAGACCTTGGATTCACAGCGCTAAGGCAATACCTTCAACGCTTCACCAGAAAGTCAAGTTTGTGACAAATGATAAACTAGTCACAGTTCAAGCTGAAGAAGACTTTCTAATTAGCAAACCGTCTTTCCAACCATATGTGGATGCGGCTGAAGAGGCTCTTGAAACATCTTTTCAAGCACTCGAAATTGCCAACATAGAAAGACTCCCTGGTAATACAAAGGTGGTCCATATGATGAAAAGATATGGATATCGCCCAGGACAGGGGCTCGGAAAGAATGATCAAGGAATAAAAGAGCCACCAGATTTCAAAGATAATCCTCTAAAGTATGGTTTAGGGTACGACCCCACGAAAGATCAAACCATATGGAAAACAGGGAAGTCTTGCCCCTCGAAGACAATATTCCGAAAAGGAGGGGTATTAGCGCAAAGGTAGCGTTAGTCATTAGGTGTCCTTCTTCTAATTCTAAGGGATGTAAATCTAGTGACTATTAGAGATCACTCCTCGGGGTATGCCCGGCCCCCGAGCATCTCTAGGGCACACATTTCCCCAAAATTACAAAAGAATGCTATTCTTAATATCTGCTTCTTTTCTTGATAAATATGTCTATACCCCATTTTAATAAACAAGGTTTAGATAAACGTTTTGTTCCAAATTGCGTCGGAACAAGCAACGCATCATAAAGCAAAGTCAAATACGATTGATTAACTAGAAACACGGATAAAATTTATCTCAATAAAATCAAGTTTTGACAATGTTGTGCAAAAAAAAAAAAAAAAATATATATATATATATATATATATATATATATATATATATATAAAAGCAATGTCCGTCAAGGCCAAAGGCCAAGACAAGAAAATAAAAGGGCAAAATACCCGGCGGGAAACCCACAAAGGGGGCTGCACAAAAGTTAGGGTAAACCCGGCAGGAAACCCGAACAATAATAAAGGGTAGCCTGGGCAAAAGTTAGGGTTATGAAAAGTCCGCTAGGTATTCCTAAAAAATAAAAAAAGGAAACCTAGACAAAATTTAGGATATAAGCACAGCATCCTAGGCTGAAAACCCGAAAGGGCGGACTAGGGAAGTTAGTCAATCACAAAAAGGCGCCATAAATCAGTAAACAACGACGCCACATCATCAGAATGAAACGTTTATCTAAACTAGCCTAAACACAGACTAACCCTGGCTAGCCATTCTTACAAAAACCTCTATTACAAAAAAATATCCCTCTAAAACACAAGCCTTTGTTGTAAATCCTTTTCTTTCTCTTCTCTTGACCATTTCACTATAAAGCATTCAAGTAATAAAGGGGAATGTGGAAACATAGTGATCAATAGGAAGGTTGAAATCCCTAAGGAAAGGAAGGAGGGCATTGATATGGCAGTTGCCCTACGAACAAAAGATTGCTCTCCGGCAAATAGCAAGAAAAAGTCTGTGACGGCAAATCAGTACAGCTTAGCTTGTTGATCAAGAAACAAGATGACATGAAGGCACAACAGCAAGAATGCGCCCGAAGTCAAAGCACATCAGTTAAAACTTTCGAAATATTAACTGAAATAGAACATAGGATGCATATCATGAAACATTACATGCATTAAAGCATAAATGAAGGGAATCCTATCTTCAATTTCATCAAAAAACACGAAAATTAACTCAAAAAAACAAAAAACCAACTCAGGGAGCTCGAGACGGCCGTCCCAAAGTCGAGACGGCGTCCCAAGTGGCCCAAGTTCAATTGGGACGCGCGTCCCAGGTGAGACGGCCGTCCCACGTTTCAGCTGGTAACCCCTGTGCAAAAATTTCAAATGAGACGGCCGTCCCAACCCAGACGGCCGTCCCAAACCTCCATGCGCGACCTATATATGTGGGGCGCGGGTTTTGGCTCTAGCACCTCATTCCAAGCCTCCTATTTCACTTCTCCTCCCTTTTTCACACACTCCTAGCCTTCTTAAGTAATTGGAGCATACAATGGAGCGTGGAGAAGCCTCATCCAGGAGAAAGCGCACTAGAACCGCTGCCAGGGGAACTACTGTTACCAACAATTTGCTGGCAGAGCCACATCAACAGAGATTGGCAATCCTCCTCGTATCCCATGCTGCGTCTAGATTTTGAAATCCTGGCTATGTTCGGATGGGATCAAGACGTCAGAAGGTTCATCCACAACATAGGATGGGACTTTCTGCTCCGCGAGCCACCTACTCGGATCCATCGTACTGCTACGATGGAATTCCTTGCTTCGGTCAATCTGGCCGAAATGCCTTCTACCATGCCCGGAGTGCCGCCCACTCAAGCCGTCTCTTACTGGATGGACGGTGCCTACCGGACCACTTTCTTAGATGACTTCAATGTCATCATGGGCTTCTGTCAGAGGGCAGACACCAGGACGCCGGAGTATAGGGCAGCGTATCTCGAGAAGCCAGCTACCCTAACCACCACCAACATGTGGAAAGAGGTCACTGGAGCTCACAACCTGCCAACACACTTGAAAGGGGCATCCTTCTCTCCCTCGCTTCGCATATGCCATAAGCTGCTAGCCGGGACCTTACATAGCCGGAAGGAGAGCCAGGGGAAGGTAACATTAGCTGACCTTTTCATCGTTTACTGCATGCATCAGGGGCATAGGTGCAACTCCGGCTATGCTTTTCTGAAAGCTATTAAGGACTACGGAACTCGTGGTCCAGCAGGAGCCATCATAATAGCTCCCCTTCTCACCCCTCTAGCTGAATATTGGGGATGTACTGATGGAGAAGACATCCCGGCTAGCCTCCAACCAGAGCCAATCAATGGCGCGATGTTGGCCCACATGAACATCCTCAAGAGGCAAGGATCAGGGTTTATCTTAAACCCAATCGTCTCAATCTCGATGGATATGCGGGATTTCGACACACTGCAGGACATCCCTGTGACCTCAGAATCCCAGCAGCAGTCATATGATCCTGACTATGCTGGCTTATACCGACGCCTGGATGACGAGCATGCCTACATGGAAGGGTAGTTCCAGTTCATGAGAGAGCAGTTCAGCCAGCTAGCTATGAGGCAGGACAGGACGGACCGCCAGATAGAGAATCTGGTCCAGACCCAGGCAAGGTTCCAGGGTCGCATGCTCCGCCGCATACCTTTGCCAACACCATCTGCCCATTCCAGTCCAGAGGCAGACGATTAGGAGATAGTTTCCTTTTTATTTTCTAGTAATTTGAAAATGTTTTGAATGTATCACAAAAAGAAAAGAAGTAATGAATAAACATTGTTATTTCTGTTTACATTCCAAAAGCCCACGTGTACAAAAATTATAAAATAAAAGGCACATGTGATAAAAAGCCAGATTTCAAATAACTCGCGATAAAGATTAAAATCGCGAAAGAAAAAGGCGAAATCAAAACCATTCCAGCATAATAAAGAGCTTCAAGAAAACTAGCTCCAACCTTCTACACCAATAAAAGAAGGTACGTCGAAAAAAAGCCAATGGAAAGGCTCGATAATCCCCAAGCGGATCCTTGCCTACTCCAAAGGTAACACAAAAATTACTCCACGACTCAGCATCATCATCACATGAGTCGTCAACTACAGTCATTTGAAGCCTCAATCTACCTCCTTCCATCCAAGAAAAAGGAAGTCATCAACATGAAAAAAAAGCCAATGGAAAGGCTTGATCATCCCCAAGAGGATCCTTGTCTAATCCAGAGGCAAGACAAAAAGATTACCTCACGACTCAGCTTCATCACCACATGAGTCATCGAGCACACTCATCCCGAATCTCTGCCACTTCCCCAAAGGAGAATAAGGACTACACAAGAGTCCATCAAAGAAAATACGGAGTCAATTCCTCCATATCACCAGGGGGCAGCAAAAAAATAGGAAAACAAAAATTTCCATCTTACCAGCTCAAATAAGAGCTTCACAAGATCAGGAGCCAATACTCCATCATCAAATTTGGATCCCTCAAGAAAATAAAAATTCCCCAGGGATCACCAAAAAGAAAAGAAAAAATATATCTTTTCACCCAAAATAAAAAGCCAATGTGCATAAAAGGCGCACATACAAATCCATTCCCCAACAGGAATAAGAGCATAGGCAAAGCCAGCTCAAACAACAGCGTCAAATAAGGAGTCAAAAACTCCATTCCTCCCTAGGGGGAAATTCAAAAAGATCCCCAGAAAACGATCAAATCCCTGGTGGATCACCAAAAAGAAAAATCCCCAGCGAGCCTACCAGCAAAAGGCAAAATACAAAATTCATATCCTCAGGGAGTTAATCGCCTATAACACCCAATATGAATATCCCCAGTGAAAGGCAAAACCTTCACTCCCAAAAATGCCTATGCCTACTCAGAGGCAAGCAAAGAGCCGATATCCCCAAGAAACGGGAAATCAACCTATACAAGAGGCAATGCAAGCACAAAACTTTCAAAAAGCATCCACCTACTTAGAGGTATTATCAAGAACAAATATCCTCAAATAGAACATCAGCCTATTCAGAGGCGGAAAAAACAACAAAGCCTTCAATACTATTGAGGCATCTGCCTAAAAACAAGAGGCACAATCAAACCAAAAAAAATCCCTAATGGATCCCTGCCTAAAAAGAGGCAATCTGCAAGAATCCCCGGCCAAGACCGGATGGCTAAAAGAAAAAGCCAAAACAATGAAATCCCCGGCAAAAGCCGGATGGCTAAAAGAAAAAGCCAAAACAAAGAATCCCCGGCCAAGACCGGATGGCTGAAAGAAAAAGCCAAAACAATGAAATCCCCGGCAAAGCCGGATGGCTAAACGAAAAAGCCAAAAACAAAGAATCCCCGGTAAAACCGGATGACTAACAGAAAAGTCAAAAAGTCAAATCAAATATTCCCCACGGAATAGGCGTGTGAACAGAAACAATAAGTCGCCAATACATCTCCAAAACCAGATGACAACAGGATTGACTATCAAAAAGTCATCCTAAAAGCCTTGCAGAACGGGGCTTATTCAGAACCTTGCGAACGGGGTTCGGACCGGGTGGGGGTAGGTACCCATCGAGCCTTGCGGAACGGGGTTCGGACCGGTGGGGGTAGGTACCCATCGAGCCTTGCGAACGGGGTTCGGACCGGGTGGGGGTAGGTACCCATCGAGCCTTGCGGAACGGGGTTCGGACCGGGTGGGGGTAGGTACCCATCGGAGCCTTTTAGAACGGGGTTCGGACCGGGTGGGCGTAGGTACCCATCGAGCCTTGCGGAACGGGGTTCGGACCAGGTGGGGGTAGGTACCCATCGAGCCTTGTAGAACGGGGTTCGGACCGGGTGGGGGTAGGTACCCATCGGAACCTTGCAGAATGGGGTTCGGACCAGGTGGGGGTTGGTACCCATCGAGCCTTGCAGAACGGGGTTCGGACCAGGTGGGGGTAGGTACCCATCAGAGCCTTGCAAAACGGGGTTCGGACTAGGTGGGGGTAGGTACCCATCAGAATATGTCAGAATACAGATTCGGACCAGGTGGGGGTAGGTACCCATCATAATCTGTCAAAATAACAGATTCGGACCAGGTGGGGGTAGGTACCCATCAGAGCCTTGCAAAACGGGGTTCGGACCAGGTGGGGGTAGGTACCCACCAAAGCCTTATAAAATAAGGTTAATACCGGATGAGGGTAGGTACTCATCAGAATCTGTCAAAATACAGATTCATACCAGATGGGGGTAGGTACCCACCAAAGCCTTATAAAATAAGGTTAATACCGGATGACGGTAGGTACTCATCAGAATCTAGCAAAAATGCATATTCGTACCAGGTGGGGGTAGGTACCCACCAAAGCCTTATAAAATAAGGTTAATACCGGATGAGGGTAGGTACTCATCAGAATCTAGCAAAAATGTATATTTGTACCGGGTGGGGGTAGGTACCCACCAAAGCCTTATAAAATAAGGTTTGTACCGGATGAGGGTATGTACTCATCAAAACTTAAGAAGAATGCATTAGGTGGAGTAAAATACTTGCCTAAGAATTACAAAAACGGGTTGCAAAGACCTTACTTGTATTAGAGGATAGTTCAGTGTTGAGCACCTCGGAAGTAAGTACCCACAAGAGTTTAGCAAAATGCGAACTCGTACCGGGTGAGGGTAGGTACTCACCAAAGCCTTGCAAAACAAGGTTTATACCTAGTGGGGGTAGGTACCCACAAGAGTCTAGTAAAATACAAACTTATACCTGGTGAGGGTAAATACTCACCAGAGCCTTATAAAAGAAGGCTCAAACCAGATAGGGGTTGGTACCTATCAAAATATTTATCATTCGGAGGATCAGCAAGGAGCAGCATCCGAAGGATGACCGGGCAAAAGGGTTAACTCCTTCTCCTACCAACTAATTTTGTCGGCATATTAAACCAACAAATTAGCTAGGCCGGTGAAGGGGGGGCAGCTGTAGACCCCTCATTTTGCCCGACCTCTTAATAAAAGAAAAGGAGACCTCTCGTAACAACATAGAGTTCACCCAATCACCCGACGAAAGCTAAGGAGACTCCCTACATGAAGATAAAGCTCGCCCGACATCTTAATGAAGGCCAAGAAGACTTCCTATATGAAGATAAAGCTTCAACGGACACATATCGGCATCAACCAATGTCCGAAAAAAAGCAAGGAAAGCTTCTCGGGGTCCCAGAACGCAAAAACTGGACAAAACAGGTCGAGACCCCCGTCCCAGAGTTGGGACGGCCGTCCCAACTAACCTAGGACAAGTGAGACGCACGTCCCACATGTGGGACGGCCGTCCCAAGTCCTAGGGGGGCTGACTCTGTGTTAAAAATGCAAGTGGGACGACCGTCCCACCCCAGACGGCCGTCCCGGCCCAGACGGCCGTCCCGAATGTGCCAGGCAGCGAAAACTATAAATAGGAGGCTCATTTGGCACTTTTCCACACACCAGACAACTTAGAGCACTTGTCTACTTCTCTCCCTCTTTTGAATGATCTTTCTGATTGCCTGATATAGGTAACAATCAGTTACGGAATTATATTCCGGCATTCGATTCTTCTAGAAAATTTTAGTTGAGTCGAGTTTTGTCGTGAGGAGAGTCGTTGTAGAGCGAGGGACTGCCGAAACGCGTCCCTTTTGTAAAAGAGTTGCTATATAAAGCTTGCTACGGAGGTTTGTAGACCCCAAATCTTGCCCGGCCTCCAAATAAAGTCAGAAGACTCCCTATTTGAAGACGGCCGAAGCCTAACAAGCCACTAGGAGAGACTATTAGGCCCCCGTACTAAGATAGGAGGTTTTTTTGGCCCAAAAAATAAAGTTTCTCGCCCTGAAGGGACGAGACCGCCGTCTGGAAGGACCAGACCGCCGTCTCGCCTCACGCTAGGGACGAGACCGCGCGTCTGGATTATCCAGACGGCGGTCTTGACTTCTGCCTAGTCGAGACGGCGGTCTGGATTATCCAGACGGTGGTCTCGACCCCCTGCCATGGTCGAGACGGCGGTCTGGATTGTCCAGACGGCGGTCTCGACCCTGTCAGACGAAACGGCGGTCTCGACCTGTCAGGCGCGAAAAACTATAAATAGGGGCTCCATTCCCCCCTTTTTCACACAACAAAAACACAGTAGCTCCTCCTTCTCTCTAGATTTTCTCTCTCTAGAACCCCTCCGAAGCATTTCCGGAGTTTCTGAGTGTCTCTAGGTATAAATTGAGCGTCCTAAATCTTCTTTAGAATCCCTCCGAGGCATTTCCGGAGTTTCTGAGAGTTGTAGAGTGAAGGGTTGCCAAAAAGCACCCACTCTTTAAAGAGAAATACAAAAAACTTGCTTTGAAGGTGCACCCTCTCTCTTCCTAATTTTACCGCTTTCATTTAAAATTATGCAATAGACGCTAGGGTCATGTAGTCATAATCTTTAAATACCACATAATAAAAGGGTAAAAGCGCAATTTTCCAGTTTAATTATTTATCCAAAGTAGCCGGCCTATCATAGGGAACCCGAAAGGGGCGTCGTAAAGGAACTAACACTTCCTTTGCACGTAACTAACTCCCTTACCCAACTCTAGTTCTAATGACCAAAGTTGGTTTTCGAAAACCAACGCCTTTTTAAACTCCTTTTCCGATGTTTCCGGTAAAAACATCGGTGGCGACTCCACGAACCCTTCAAAACCCGTTCTTGGGTTAGCCCAGTTATCGGACAACCCAAGAACACTTTTGAAAAACCTCGTCTCTAGGTTAGCCCGGTTATCGGACAACCTAAGGACGTTGTAACCACCCATAAAAAACGCGAAAGCAAGAGGGTCGAAAAAAACCATCGCGTCGCTCCGACCGCCCCTTCGTTTTTGGGAGGCGGCGACAGATGGCGACTCAACGGGGGAAGCCTTGAGAGTTGATCCCATTTAGTGATGGGCCGGCTTAAAAATAAATAAACCAAGAAAATAATGCTTTTTCCCTTAACTTGTATTATAACATGTTTTATTGTTTGGCTTTAATAGTTGTTGTTTGTTTATACTTACGCAATTGTGTGAAATAAAAACTATACACAAACCCTTGCACACAACAGTTCCCTCTATACCCGGGGGCAAGTGAGATAACCATAGGAAGTGGGTGGCAGGTACAGTTCGCTGTAGTTAGGGCCTTGTGCCCACCAGTGTGATCGGAAACCACCACTCAAGGTGATAACCTTCCTCTTTTGGCAACAAGACCGACTCTGGCCTTAGTGCTGAGCATGGTCGGACGGCTGGAGAGTGGGGACCCTATAATGGGGGCACCTTGGGGGCCTTAGCCTGGTGAGAACAGTTAGAACCAACCCTCGCCAATGCACTTTTCTGCAGGAAAACCCTACCTCGTGATAAAAATGAATTCTCGCTTGTTCAAGGATGAGTGAATTGTATGTGCATTTGTTTGTTGCATTTGATTGCATAGCATAATCAAACAACAGAGAAAACTAACAAAAATCACAAAAAATATTTTTTCCAAATAAACACCCTTATCTCGGACAGTCTGCCTTTTAGATAGCCTGGTTTCAGGTTCTTTGCAAGCTAAGTAGCCATGCAGTTCCGACAGAAGAGATAAGGGACGCTAAAAGATTTTTTCGCATAAAGCCACATTTTATCTCGGACAGTCTGCCTTTTAGCTAGCCTGGTTTCAGGTTCTTTGTAAGCTAAGTAGCCACGCAGTTCTGACAGAAGAGATAAAAGGCTATAAAATAAAAAGCAATAAAAATCAAAATAAAAATCCAAAATAAATAAAATAATAACAATAAAACATTTATAAAAATAATCTTGACAAAGTCGTATCATTCATATCGCATCATGTTATGAGTGGAAAAACCAAGAGAGAAGAATAAATGCATAAGGAAAGTATGCATACGCACCATTTTAATAAATCCCTAAAAAATGGGTCTTAGGAGCGTTTTTTGGGAAAATTACTGGGCCAAATCCCCTTTGGGGATTTGTAACTTGGTTCTTCACCCTTTTCTCTTCGTTTTGACATATTGTGCGTCCAAATCGGACATCCCAGTCAAATGTTATCGCACTTTGAACATCTATCGCCCATGTGTACTGGTGCATGCATAAATACATTCATTCTAGGGAGCACTAGATATCCCTAAGACAATGGCGAAAGAGGCCTCGAGCACATTTGTAACCTTCGCGGCAAGGAAGGAACGAGTGTACTAAGGTGTGATGGTGATTGCCATTATACTTGTCAAATCTGTGATGGGGAAGGAACCATTACACCAAGGTGGGTAGGATACCCCACAAAGCGTAAGCTTTAAGGAGGATACATAAGCCATTGTCTTAAGGAATATCCATCTCATAAATCATTCTTTTTAAACAATAAAGATCATTTTGCATTCTAGAAAGCGGCTGGTATTCTTCATGCCCTCATCCACATACAAAAAAATCGCAAACACTATCATACATCATGTTAGAAAATAAAACATGATAATGTTTAGGAAAAAACAAACACTACATACATGCATCCACCAAACTTCATCCTCATAACATGCATCTAATAATAGAAAGTCGAAGAAGTGGACATTCCTCAATACCATGAGAAGAGGATTAGGGCATTCGCATGCCATGCACGGGAAGTCAAAAAGAAAATAAATAGAAATATTTACCCGCCTATGGGCTCATTTAGGCTTCTCCGCTTTCAAAAAAAAAAAGGTACTTCGAAACATTGCATTGAGGAATGTACACTGTCTGGATGAAATAAATAAAATTGTTTGTTTTCATCATCTCTTCAAACGTCTACTGCATTCATAAATTGCATTCATTCTCACTTTAATAATAATAAGATAATAAAAAAGAAAGGATTAATTGATGTGCTTCCCATGAATCGGAATAAGATGGAGAGTAAACCTTTCGTCATCAAGTTCTCTCCAATGGTTGATCCGCCCAAGGAGGATAACAAGCCTCAACCATTGGATATCCAAGTCAATAAGGAAGAAGGGGAAAAGATGCCGTTACATTTATTTATTTCTCGAACCAAATAAAGTTGTACCATTGAGATACACATAAACATCGTTCATCAATGAAGATATCTCCAGCATAGCCGACATTGGGGGCAGAATTAGAAGTGAAAAAATCTACACCCCCAGGAGCTATAAGGCAATGCTCCCAAGAATAAAGAAAAAATAAAAAGACCGAAGAAAAACATAATCCAAAAAGGAAATTGAAGAGACTTTTGGATTCACGACGCTAAGGCAATTCACGACGCTCCGCCAAAGAGACAAACTCGGGGTAGGCGACAAGCTAGTCACAGCTTAAGCTAGAGACGACATTCAGATCAGTAAGTCGTTTGCCCTACCTTGAATGGATGCGACAGAAAAGGAGCTTTGAAATATCTTTTGCCAATATGAAAAGACTTCCCCAACAATATGAAGGTGACCCACATAATATGGATATCGCCCAAACCAAGGGCTCATTAGAAACTCTCAAGGAATAAGGGAGCCACCAGATTTTAAAGACAATCCTTCGAAGCTTTACCCTGCAAAGGATCAAGCTACATAGAGAAAAGGGAAGTCTCCCCCGCTGCACCTCAAATCAGATTTTCCCATATAGAGGGGTTCAAGCGTCAAAAGCGACTTTAGTCATTAGGTGTTCTCCTTCTGATTCTTAGGGTTTATAAATCCAATGACTATTAGAGATTACTCCTCGGGGCTAGCCCGACCCCCGAGCATTGTAGGGCACATATTTCCCTATTAATTACAAAGAATGTCATTCTTACTATCTGCTTCTCTTCTTGCTATTAATGTCTGAACCTCATTAATAACCATGTTCAAGCAAACATTTTCAAAGTGCGTCAAAGTAATCAAAATGCGCCATTGACCAAAATAAAAGTCAAATCCATCACTACTGATTGACTAGAAACACAAAATAAAGTTTTACCTCATCATAAATAAAGCCATGTTTCGCCAATGTTGTACAAAAAGAAAACAAAAATCAAAAGAAGCCCATAAAAGCCAAAGGCCAAAAAAAGAGGGCAAGATACCCGGTAGGAAACCCACTAAGGGGGCTACGCAAAAGATAGGGTCAACCCGGTAGGACACCCGAACAAAAATAAAGGGTAGCCTAGGCAAAAGTTAGGGTTACAAAATAAGGTCCGCTAGGATTCCCCGAAAATATACAAAAAGAAGGAACCTAGACAAAAGATAGGGCCAAAACACAACATCCTAAGCTGAAAACCCAAAGGGCAGACTAAGGAAGTCAACCAGTCATAACAAGCGCCATAGAATAAGACGCCACTCCATAAACAAAACGTTTTTCTAAACTAGCCTAAACACTCTAACCAACCTTGGCTAGCCATGCTTACAAAAAGAATTTTTGTCAAAATAAAACAAATCTAAAACACAAGCCTTTGAATTAAATATCCTCTTCTTTCTCTTCTCTTGACCCTTACTACTACAGCATTCTAGTAATTATAGTAGGGAAATGTGGAGATAGTAGTCAATAGGAGGATTGACATCCCCAAGGAAAGGAAGGGGCGCACTGACATGACAAGTCGCTCTAAAATCAACACAATCATTCTTCGATCACGGTAAAATCAAGACGGCAAAAGGGATACAGTCTATCCCTGTCGACGAAGCGCATAACGTCAAAAGCTCATCAGAAGTAAAAGCACATTGGTTAATCCTTTTGAAAAATTAATTGAAATAGTATTATAGGATGCATATCACAGACATTGTATGCATATGATAGGCTCCTATCTCTAAAAAAAGAAGAGAAACAAAAAATGACAATAAAAAGAATAATGCCTGCTAGGAGATTCTTAGGCAAAAGTTAGGGTAGCCCGCTAGATCGAAAACCCGCAAAGGGCGGTCTAGGCAAAAGTTAGGGCATCCATAAAAAAGGAAAAAGTCCGCTAAGATATCCTAGGCAAAAAGATAAGGCTAAACCAAAAAATGAATAAAAGAGAATGGCCCTTCATCATAATCATAAAAAAGTCCAGCAGGAGACTGCCAGTCACTTTTCCAGATGCATCAATCAATAGATTGCATTTAGGGCATCCACACACAAGTAGTCGCACAAAACGACTTTGTCAATGTCAAAAATGAAAGAAATAAAAATTACTTCAGACAAATAACAAAAAACGAAAAGCATTCATGCATATAAGGATACTAGCTCCATGTTTGTGATTGAAAACAGGATCACTGAGACTGAGTCTCCAAATAATGCCCTCAAGAAAATGAAGAAAGTCGTCAATCAAGCGACTCAGCAAGAGCTTGTGAAAATCAAGAGCTCTAGCTACCATCCTTCTACTCAGAAAAGAAGGCACAAGAAAGTAATAAGTCTTCACACAGTGCTCTCCCTCAAGAAAGAAGAGCGAGTCGTCATTAGAAGATTCCAGAAGCCAAAGCTCCAAACATCACCCAATAAAAGAGGGCACAATCATCAAGACATCATAAAAGAAAAGCCGACGGAAAGGCTTAGTCATCCCCAAGAGGATCCTTGCCTACTCCGAAGGCAAAACAAAAATACTCCTCACGGCTCAGCATTACCACCACATGAGTCATCGAGCACACTCACCCAAAGTCTCCTCCACACTCCCCAACGGAGAATAAAGGCTCCAAGAGCCCATCATCATCATCATCAACAGTCAAAAGAGTCCGATCTCCATACCATCAAGGGCTCAACATAAAGAGAAAAAAGAAGAAAACCCTTGCATCCCCAGCGGATATCCAAAAGAAAGGGTCGCAACAGAGAAGGTCGAATAAAAATCCCCAAGTGGATCTCCCTACAAAAAAGGATGAATAAGGAAATCTCCATCCTCAGTAGAATAAGAGCTTCATAAGGTCAGCCCGCATCAACATTAATCAAGGAGCCAAGACTCCATCCCAGAAAAATCGGATCCCCATGGAAGTTAATAATCCCTTGATGGATCACCTAAGAAAATTTTATCCCCTACGGATCCCCAAAGAGAAGAAAAAGCCTACATGCATAAAAAGAAACTAAAAAGTAACAAGGCGCATGCATTATCCCAATAAAAAAGCCAGATTTCAAAATCGCGATAAAAAAGAGATAAATCGTGGAAAAAAGCAAAATCAAATAAAAATCCTAACTTCCAGGAAATCAAATCCCTAAAGTGGGTCACCGCAGAAAAAGGGAAAATCAACAAAAAAGAGGAATCAGAAATTCCACTCCCCCCAACAGAATAAGAGCATCACAAACGCCAGCTCACACCCACATCAATTAAGGAGTCAAACTCCATTCCCTCAGGGGGCAAATCAAAATTAGATCCCCGGGAAGGCAATCAATTCCCCGGTGGATCACCAAAAAAATCATCCCCAGTGAGCCTATGACAAAGGCAAATTCCAGACTCACATCCTTAGAAGAGTCATTTGCCTAGGCGTAGGCAAGATCTGGCAAGCGAGAGCCAATTTCCCCAGAAAGGGACATCAACCTATTCGGAGGCAAGCAAGTATAAAGTCTTCACCACTAATGAAGCATCCGCCTACTCAGAGGCACAGTAAACAAAAAACTCCATTTCCCCAGAGGAATAAGAGCTTGAAGAAACCAACTCTCATCAACACCAAACAAGGAGTCACAACTCCATTCCCCAAAAAGGCGACCAAAATTAGATACCCAAGGAGTCAACCAACTCCCTAGTAGATCGCCAAAAAACTTACCCCCAGAGAGCCTACTGCAAAGGAAAAACTTCAAACGCATATCCTCAGAAAGTTACTTGCCTATATCACCTAACATGGATATCCCTAGTGGAACGCATAGGCAAAACCTTGCAAGCAAAAAAGCAACATTAGCCCATTCAGAGGCAAAGAAAAAAGCGAAACCAAAAGTCTTCACCCCCAAATGAAGCACTTGCCTACTCAGAGGCATTACCATAACCTCAACGGAATATCCGGCTACTCAAGAGGCATCATCAAAAACAAAGAATCCCCAGCAATCAACAAGCTGGACAAACACCAACAGAATCCCCGGCACAGACCGGACGACAATTCCCAGAAAAGACAAAAAACAAAGAGAGAACACATCTCAACCCGGCGCATGAGCTACCCGAGCAATAAGCCGCCACCACCACCAGTCCTACGCAACGGACTGTACCAGCCTGATAGGGGGTTTATACCTATCAACCAGCACACAAGGAGTGCCTAAACGGCGCATGAGCTACCCGAGCAGTAAGCCGCCACCACCACCAGTCCTACGCAACGGACTGTACCAGCCTGATAGGGGGTTTATACCTATCAACCAGCACACAAGGAGTGCCTAAACGGCGCATGGGCCACCTGAACAGTAAGCCGCCACTACCACCCTGATGGGGGGTTCATACCCATTCGGTCCCACACAACGGACCGTACCACCCTGATGGGGGGTTCATACCCATCCGGTCCCACACAACGGACCGTACCAGCCTGATGGGGGGTTCATACCCATCCAGTCCCACACAACGGACTGTAACTACCAGCCTGATGGGGGGTTTATACCCATCAACTGAAGGATCGGCTACGTCAGGAGTAGTATCCGGAGGTTCCACCACGTGTCAACCAAAGGGATCGGCTACGTCAGGAGTAGTATCCTAGAGGTGCATAAATACAACATCTCCCCAGAGGATCATCCGCCACAAGACGGGACGTCCGAAGGGTAGCCGGGCGAGAGGGTCAACTCCTTTACCTTCATGTCTACCTGTCTGGCACAACAAAGCCAACAGCCGACTAGTCAGGTAAAGGGGGGGCAGTTGTAGACCCCAAATCTTGCCCGACCTCCAAATAAAGTCAGAAGACCCCCTATTTGAAGACGGCTGAAGCCTAACAAGCCACTAGGAGAGACTATTAGGCCCCCATACTAAGATAGGAGGTTTTTTTGGCCCGAAAAATAAAGTTTCTCGCCCTGAAGGGACGAGACCGCCGTCTGGAAGGACCAGACCGCCGTCTCGCCTCATGCCAGGGACGAGACTGCCGTTTGGATTATCCAGACGACGGTCTCGACTTCTGCCTAGTCGAGACGGCGGTCTGGATTATCCAGACGGCGGTCTCGACCCCCTGCCATGGTCGAGACGGCGGTTTGGATTGTCCAGACGGCGGTCTCGACCCTATCAGATGAAACGGCAGTCTCGACCTATCAGGCGCAAAAAACTATAAATAGGGGCTCCATTCCCCCCTTTTTCACACAACAAAAACACAGTAGCTCCTCCTTCTCTCTAGAATTTCTCTCTCTAGAACCCCTCCGAAGCATTTCCGGAGTTTCTGAGTGTCTCTAGGTATAAATTGAGCGTCCTAAATCTTCTTTAGAATCCCTCCGAGGCATTTCCGGAGTTTCTGAGAGTTGTAGAGTGAAGGGTTGCCAAAAAGCACCCACTCTTTAAAGAGAAATACAAAAAACTTGCTTTGAAGGTGCACCCTCTCTCTTCCTAATTTTACCGCTTTCATTTAAAATTATGCAATAGACGCTAGGGCCATGTAGTCATAATCTTTAAATACCGCATAATAAAAGGGTAAAAGCGCAATTTTCCAGTTTAATTATTTATCCAAAGTAGCCGGCCTATCATAGGGAACCCGAAAGGGGCATCGTAAAGGAACTAACACTTCCTTTGCACGTAACTAACTCCCTTACCCAACTCTAGTTCTAATGACCAAAGTTGGTTTTCGAAAACCAACGCCTTTTTAAACTCTTTTTCCGATGTTTCCAGTAAAAACATCGGTGGCGACTCCACGAACCCTTCAAAACCCGTTCTTGGGTTAGCCCGGTTATCGGACAACCCAAGAACACTTTTCGAAAACCTCGTCTCTAGGTTAGGCCGGTTATCGGACAACCTAAGGACGTTGTAACCACCCATAAAAAATGCGAAAGCAAGAGGGTCGAAAAAAACCATCGCGTCGCTCCGACCGCCCCTTCGTTTTTGGGAGGCGGCGACAAGGTTCTTCTCAAATCTCTTCTCTTTTACTGCTTTATTTATTGCTTTATGAAATGTAAATAAAATCATGTAGATAACCATATTTATTGTACGAATAAAATAGGGTAATAGCGTAATTTCTTGTAATCTCTACTTAAATGAATTGATCCGTCATAGGGAACCCGAAAGAGGCGTTGTGGGGTGCTAATACCTTCCCCACACGTAACTAACTCCCTTACCCAACTCTGGTTATAATGGCCAAGTGCGGTTTTTCTTAAAATCAACATTTTTTCCTTTTCCAATGTTTAAGGTCAAAACATTGGTGGCGACTCCAAAAGAAACCCTTTTTTTCGAAAACCTGACTTCTATTAGAGGATAGTTCAGTTATTCAGCACCTCGGAAGCAATGAACATATTTTAAATACAAAACGTGAGTCTAAACCATCTTTTCGCGACCGCTCGCATTAAACGTTCGAGATGTCCCTAGACGTCGGAATGGACGGCGGCGACAGCCATTATAACCAGAGTTAGGTAAGGGAGTTAGTTACGTGTGGGGAAGGTGTTAGCACCCCACAACGCCCCTTTCGGGTTCCCTATGACGGATTAATTCATTTAAATAAAGATTACGAGAAATTACGCGATTACCCTATTTTATTGCATAATGTTAAAAATGGCTATCTACATGACTTTATTTCATATTGCATACATAAAGCAATAAATAAAGCAGTAAAAGAGAAGAGAATTGAACAGAACCTCCGTAGCAAGCTTTGTATTGCGAATCTTTAATCGTGAGGATGCGTTTTGGCAATCCTTCGCTCTACAAAGACTCTCCTCTCCGAATACAACACTGACTCTACTAAATTTTACAGAAGAATCAAATGCTGGAATGTAATTCCTTAACTGATTGTTACCTTATTAAGGCAATCAGAGACTTCATTCGAAGTAGGAAGAGAAAAGACAAGTACTGGGAGTTGTCTGGTGTGTGAAACAGTGCCAAATGAGCCTCCTATTTATAGTTTTTCGCAGCCTGACAATTTGGGACGCCCATCTGGGTTGGGACGGGCGTCTGGGTTGGGACGGTCGTCCCACTTGAATTTTTTGGCCTTGGATCTACCCCTTGAAGTGTGGGACGGGCAGTCTCACTTGGGACGGCTGTCCCACTTGGCCAGGGTAGCTTGGGACGGCCGTCTCGACTTTGGGACGGTTGTCTCAGCTTGATCCCTGTACTGACCATAAAACACACATTCCCTGTGGCACTTTTAGCTTTTCATTTAATTCTTGAATTTCTGTCTCAGATTGGTTTCCTTACAGTGACACCTCGTGACTTTGATGATTAAAACGAATTATCAAAGTTGCACAATTCCAATGAATTTCACTAAGAGTCTTGAACTAATGCATGCCCAAAATTATTCCAAATATATTGCTAGGTAATATCCAGAATTCTAATGTAAACGTGTGCCCAAGTTATCTGTTCATACTTCCTAGTAATCAACAACTTATTATCAGAAGCAAATATTACTGAAATATCCTTGATAAACTATGTTTTTAGTCCTAACAACTTGACCCATTTGTAACTAGTGTCCATAAGAAAAAGTTACAGTCTACTTGTTGATAATTCCTTTGATTTGCAATGTATTACCACGCAACATTCCATGTAAAGTATTAAGAGAAATGTAGACATCTACAGCTTGAATCATGTCTATGTTGTTGTTAAAAAAAAACTTTTTCATCCATGGATAACAGCAATAACTTTCCCACATTATTCCACTAATCTAGTTTCTAATTCAAAGATTTGTTCAGCATTCGCTTTCCAATCATGAAAAATTTGTGCCTTTGAAAGGAAATTGGATGTTCCATAACAAACTACGAAACTCATTTATGATTATCTGACCGCTATTCATGAGACCAAATACAGAGGCACAAGTTACAGGTCAGTGGGTGTATCAGTTAATTTGTTCTTGGGAATCTGTTTAACTCGGTCAAAGAAATCTTAAAGAATTATTGCAGATTTTGATTATCATAGAACCTGAGTTTTTGATTTTAATTCGCTTACCAAACTTCAATTGGATGTTATAAAAATGATTTTCAGGAACAAATAATTAACCAACAAATTATCCTATTAATTTGATCTTTAATATTCGTTTTGAAAATGCAATAGTAAAATGATCAATTAATACTTGAA
The DNA here is from genome assembly GCA_963425845.1 of Sphenostylis stenocarpa. Taxonomy (NCBI): domain Eukaryota; kingdom Viridiplantae; phylum Streptophyta; class Magnoliopsida; order Fabales; family Fabaceae; genus Sphenostylis; species Sphenostylis stenocarpa. The sequence goes on from OY731403.1 coordinate 75,698,246, forward strand.
AGAATCGATTGTTTCTGTACTGGAAGAGATTTAGAAGATGATACCAGAATTTAAATCGATTAAAACGAAAATGAATCGATTAAATTTGATACCTTAGTGATTTTAGTTGATATAAATTCATCTTAATCGATTAAAACAGCTAAACTCAAATCATGAGAACATTTTAATCGATTAATTCGATATTTCAATCGATTAAAATGGTACTGACAGATATTCTGATTCCTCTATAAGTTATTTTAATCGATTAATATTGCTTTATATCAATTAAAACAATCAGTTTAAGTAATCAGAACCTGATTCGTAGCTCTGAACTCCAAGGGATTCCCAGACTTTGTTCCTACAAAACAAGTTAAGAATTTTTCTGGTACCCTTTATGGTTACTGGGTCCTGATCAGGTTATTTGAAATGAATTAATTTTTGGAACCCATTTCATTCTTCCTTTAGGAATAACATACTTTTTTATTCTACAATATTTGACGGAGTGACCTTTCTTCATGCAGTAGAAACATTTGATTACGAGTATGATTTCCTATTTGTGTTTGTTTTCCTGGATCTAGATTTAAATCCTATTCCAGATTTGTCAAAAATCAATTTTTGAGACCCAAGTAAAACATCAAGATTGGCTTGCCCTTGTGTGAATCTTGAAACAGTTTGAGATAAAAATTCAATCTTCTTTTGTAATTCTGAGCAGTTATTACATGGTTTATTACAAGCACAATCAGAATTAGCATGAATTAATTTCAAGAATTCACAATCATTTTCATCTTCAAGAATTCTTTTTTCCGGAGAATCAACTTTATTTACTAGCCGAGTTATTTAGCCCTTTTAACCTATCATTTTCTTTTTGAAGTTTCTTAGCCTCTTCATGCATTTCATTAAATGCTTCTTGCAATGCATCATAATTCACTAAATTTGAAGAGGAACTAGAACTTACATTGTTGGATTGTGGATTTTGACTTGCCATTAGACATAGGTTGACTTCTTCATTATCGAATTATCTGTTGATGAAGTGTCATTGTCATCCCAAGCTATATAGGCTCTTCTTTTGGCTTTCTCTTCTTTCTTGTCACTTTGTTTGTTTCTTTCTGGGCATTCCATCCTGACATGGCCCTGCTTGCCACAACCATAACATTTAAAGTTATAAGAATCAGTTCTTTTCTCATACCTCTTATGTCTTTCCTTGTCTTGGATCTTTTTCTTGAGAAACTTGTTGAATTTCCTAACAAGCAGTCCAAGGTTCTCACTTTCTTCCTCCGATTCTTGATTTTCTTAAACTTTAAGTGCTATACTTCGTTTTTCTTCTCGGAGACTTCTTGTTCATTAAATCTTGTGATTTCAATTTCATGTTCTCTAAGTTTTCCAAACAGAGAAGTCTGTTGTCATAGCGGACAGATCTTTTGATTCTGAAATTGTCTGTGACTTTTGGCTGCCAAGACCTGTCAAGACATTTCAAAACTTTAATATTCAGTTCTTCTTTATCAAATGTCTTACCTAGGCCCATTAGATGGTTAATGATGTGAGTGAATCGTTTACGCACATCTGCAATGCTTTCACCGAGTCTGCATCTTGAACAGCTCATATTCTCTTATTAGAGTATGCTTTCCGGCTCTTTTTACATCTGTTGTCCCTTCATGGGTGACATCAAGAACATCCTACATCTCTTTGGCAGATTTGCACTGGGATACCCTGAAAAATTCATCCATGTTAAGTGCAGAAGTAATTATATTTTTTGCAGTGCAATCACTTTGAACTTTCTTCTTCTCTTCATCATTTAAGCTGGACCATTCTTTCTCCGTAATTAAAGGACCATTAGAAATAACATCCCAAACATTTCTATCAATGGATTCAATAAAGATTTTCATCCTAATTTTCCAAAAAGGATAATCTGTTCCACGAGAATAGTTGAGGTCCGTTAATAGAAGCCCCCTCGAGAAAATGGTAATCTGTTTTCGACCATGGATCGAAGAAACTTGAATAACTTTCAAGCACCTCGCTCTGATGCCAATTGTTAGAAAAGTAGTTTTAGATCAAGAGGGGGGGTGAATTGATCTTTTAAAGTTTTTCGCAAATCACAGATTATCTAATTCGAAAATTAAGTTTACTAATCTATTCTTGAATCGCAAAGCAATCAATCAAAATAAGCGCAGCAACTGAATTTAAATGAGAGAAAGGTTAAGGAAGATATCATCGGTATTTTGTACTGGTTCACCCAATACCAGGGCTACGTCCGATCTCCGACCAAATTCCAGCTGGGTTCCACTAGATTAAATGTTTTACAGATTCAACAATCTTACACCTAATCTATCACAAGTACCAAATTCCAGTTCCTGCACTTAACCTCTCCACTAAGAACCAAATTCTAGCTCTTGATAACCTCTACAACCAAATTCCAGCTGCAGAGAAACCAGTGCCAAAATTCCAGGCACCAAACCTTTCACCAAGAACCAAATTCCAGTTCTTGATAACCTCCACAACCAAATTCCAGCTGCAGAGAAACCAGTGCCCAAATTCCAGGCACCAAACCTTTCACCAAGAACCAAATTCCAGTTCTTGATAACCTCCACAACCAACTTCCAGCTGCAGAGAAACTTGTGCCCAAATTCCAGGCACCAAACCTTTCACCAAGAACCAAATTCCAGTTCTTGATAACCTCCACAACCAACTTCCAGCTGCAGAGAAACTTGTGCCCAAATTCCAGGCACAACACAATACAAAAGAATGAAAAAGAATTGACAAAGAGGAAACTAGAAAGGTCAAACCAGTTTATCCAAATCTGCAGAGAGTTTCTTCTTTAAAAGAATGCAAGTTGCCTCAAGAAAGATTTTCAAAAGAACTTCAAAAAAATTGTTGCGAATGTTTCTTGAAAAGGGTGTTAAAGTTTGCTTGAATGATTGCTTAAGGATGTGTAAAAACTGATGTTCAATGTATGTTTAAAAAGTTCAAGCAACTCTGATTTTAAAGAGTATTTTCAAAACTGCTGCATTAATTAATCTGTTGAAAGTTTGTTTTAATCTGTTGAAATAGTCGTTTCAATCTGTTAAAAGTCCTTTCAATCCATTAATACGTTCTTGATTCTTTAACAGATTTGTTTTAGCTGATACTGTAACGGTTATATCAATTAAAACACTTTACAAAAAATCTTCTAAGTTAATTCAATCGATTCTTTCGCGTTTTAATCGATTGAAATATTGCAAACTTTCTTATAAAACTTTTCAAGTTATTTTAACTGATAAACCATAGGTTTTAATCGATTAAAACTCTGTACAAAATTTTTCCAAGTTGTTTTAATCGGTTGAAAGGCGTTTTAATCGATTGAAACAGATCTTATCGGTCATAATTCAATTCTGATCGATCATAACCAACTCCGATCGGTCATAACTGCATTCTGATCGATCATTCTGACCCTTTAAGTGATTTTAATCGATTGAAACGTGTTTTAATCGATTGAAATAAGTTCTGATCGCTCATATTTCAAATCTGATCGGTCATAATGGGGTTTAAAAGGTTTTAATCGATTAAAAGCAATTTGTATCGATTAAAATACTGTAAAAACACTTCTTTGAACATTCTAAGTGATTTTAATCGGTTCTTTCAAAACTATATCAGTTAAAAACATTATTAGGAAAGCTTTTGTCAAAATGCTTAGTTTTTAATTGTTTAAAACAATTTTAGAGGCATTTTGCAAAATCATTTAAGTGAAGAAACTTCATGCAGCAGAAAAGATAAACTGGTCTTACCTAAGCATTCTGTTAGACACACTAATCCTCTAACTCTTTTATCTGAGAGACTTGATGACCGCTGCAAAGTTGACTTTTGACTTCATCTTTGACTTCATCAAATCAATGAGATCTTTGCCAAAGTATTTCAATAAGATCTTCATCACTTTCAAAGCTTTCCTTTCTTTATTCGGACGTCGGTTGATGCCGATAGACGCCCGTTGAAGCTTTATCTTCATATAGGAAGTCTTCTTTGGCTTTTATTGAGATGCCAGGCGATCTTTGTCTTGTTATAGGAATAGTCCACAACCTTTATTGAGAGACCGGGCAAAATTAGGGGTCTACAATGGGTACCTACCCCCACCCGGTACGAACCCCGTTCTACAAGGCTCTAATGGGTACCTACCCCCACCTGGTATGAACCCCGTTCTACAAGGCTCTAATGGGTACCTACCCCCACCGGGTACGAACCCCGTTCTGCAAGGCTCTGATGGGTACCTACCCCCACCTGGTACGAACCCCGTTCTACAAGGCTCTGATGGGTGTCGCCGCCGTCCATTCCGACGTCCAGGCACATCTCGAACGTTTATGCGAGCGGTCACGAAAAGATGGTTTAGACTCGCGTTTTTAGTTTAAAATATGTTCATTGCTTCTGAGGTGCTCAACAATTGAACTATCCTCTAATAAAAGCAAGGTTTTCGAAAAAGGGTTCTTTTGGAGTTGCCACCAATGTTTTGACCATAAACATTGGAAAAGGATAAAAAGGCAATGATTTTAATAAAAACCAAACTTGGCCATTATAACAAGAGTTAGGTAAGGGAGTTAGTTACGTGTGGGGAATGTGTTAGCACCCCACAACGCCCCTTTCGGGTTCCCTATGACGGATTAATTCATTTAAGTAAAGATTACGAGAAATTACGCGATTACCCTATTTTCTTGCATAATGTTAAAAATGGCTATCTACATGACTTTATTTCATATTGCATACATAAAGCAATAAATAAAGCAGTAAAAGAGAAGAGAATTGAACAGAACCTCCGTAGCAAGCTTTGTATTGCGAATCTTTAATCGTGAGGATGCGTTTAAGCAAACCTTCGCTCTACAAAGACTCTACTAAATTTTACAGAAGAATCGAATGCTGGAATGTAATTCCTTAACTGATTGTTACCTTATTAAGGCAATCAGAGAGTTCATTCGAAGTAGGAAGAGAAAAGACAAGTACTGGGAGTTGTCTGGTGTGTGAAACAGTGGCAAATGAGCCTCCTATTTATAGTTTTTCGCAGCCTGACAATTTGGGACGCCCATCTGGGTTGGGACGGGCGTCTGGGTTGGGACGACCGTCCCACTTGAATTTTTTGGCCTTGGATCTACCCCTTGAAGTGTGGGACGGGCAGTCTCACTTGGGATGCCCGTCCCACTTGGCCAGGGTAGCTTGGGATGGCCGTGTCGACTTTGGGACGGCTGTCTCAGCTTGTTTTGGCCAACTTTTGTGTTCTGGGACCCCTGGGAAGCTTTCCTTTCTTTATTCGGACGTCGGTTGATGCCGATAGACGCCCGTTGAAGCTTTATCTTCATATAGGAAGTCTTCTTTGGCTTTTATTGAGATGCCAGGCGAGCTTTGTCTTGTTATAGGAAGTCTCCTCAGCATTTATTGAGAGACCGGGCAAAATTAGGGGTCTACAATGGGTACCTACCCCCACCCGGTACGAACCCCGTTCTACAAGGCTCTAATGGGTACCTACCCCCACCTGGTACGAACCCCGTTCTGCAAGGCTCTGATGGGTACCTACCCCCACCTGGTACGAACCCCGTTCTGCAAGGCTCTGATGGGTACCTACCCCCACCTGGTACGAACCCCGTTCTACAAGGCTCTGAGGGGTGTCGCTGCCGTCCATTCCGACGTCCAGGGACATCTCGAACGTTTATGCGAGTGGTCGCGAAAAGATGGTTTAGACTCGCGTTTTTAGTTTAAAATATGGTCATTGCTTCCGAGGTGCTCAACAACTGAACTATCCTCTAATAAAAGCAAGGTTTTCGAAAAAGGGTTCTTTTGGAGTCGCCACCAATGTTTTGACCATAAACATTGGAAAAGGATAAAAAGGCGTTAATTTTAATAAAAATCAAACTTGGCCATTATAACAAGAGTTAGGTAAGGGAGTTAGTTACGTGTGGGGAAGGTGTTAGCACCCCACAACGCCCCTTTCGGGTTCCCTATGACGGATTAATTCATTTAAGTAAAGATTACGAGAAATTACGCGATTACCCTATTTTATTGCATAATGTTAAAAATGGCTATCTACATGACTTTATTTCATATTGCATACATAAAGCAATAAATAAAGCAGTAAAAGAGAAGAGAATTGAACACAACCTCCGTAGCAAGCTTTGTATTGTGAATATTTAATCGTGAGGATATGTTTTGGCAATCCTTCGCTCTACAAAGACTCTCCTCTCCGAATACAACACTGACTCTACTAAATTTTACAGAAGAATCGAATGCTGGAATGTAATTCCTTAACTGATTGTTACCTTATTAAGGCAATCAGAGAGTTCATTCGAAGTAGGAAGCGAAAAGACAAGTACTGGGAGTGTCTGGTGTGTGAAACAGTGGCAAATGAGCCTCCTATTTATAGATTTTCGCAGCCTGACAATTTGGGACGCCCATCTAGGTTGGGACGGGCGTCTGGGTTAGGTCGGCCGTCCCACTTGAATTTTTTGGCCTTGGATCTACCCCTTGAAGTGTGGGACGGGCAGTCTCACTTGGGACGGTCGTCCCACTTGGCCAGGGTAGCTTGGGACGGCCGTCTCGACTTTGGGACGACTGTCTCAGCTTGATTTGGCCAGCTTTTGTGTTCTGGGACCCCTGGGAAGCTTTCCTTTCTTAATTCGGAGGTCGGTTGATGCCGATAGACGCCCGTTAAAGCTTTATCTTCATATAGGAAGTCTTCTTTGGCTTTTATTGAGATGCCAGGTGAGCTTTGTCTTGTTATAGGAAGTCTCCTCAGCTTTTATTGAGAGACCGGGCAAAATTAGGGGTCTACAATGGGTACCTACCCCCACCCGGTACGAACCCCGTTCTATAAGGCTCTGATGGGTACCTTCCCCCACATGGTACAAACCCCGTTCTGCAAGGCTCTGATGGGTACCTACCCCCACCTGGTACGAACCCCGTTCTGCAAGGCTCTGATAGGTACCTACCCTCACCTGGTACGAACCCCGTTCTGCAAGGCTCTGATGGGTGTCGCCGCCGTCCATTCCGACGTCCAGGGACATCTCGAACGTTTATGCGAGCGGTCGCGAAAAGATGGTTTAGACTCGCGTTTTTAGTTTAAAATATGGTCATTGCTTCGGAGGTGCTCAACAACTGAACTATCCTCTAATAAAAGCAAGGTTTTCGAAAAAGGGTTCTTTTGGAGTCGCCACCAATGTTTTGACCATAAACATTGGAAAAGGATAAAAAGGCGTTAATTTTAATAAAAATCAAACTTGGCCATTATAACAAGAGTTAGGTAAGGGAGTTAGTTACGTGTGGGGAAGGTGTTATTACCCCACAACGCCCCTTTCGGGTTCCCTATGACGGATTAATTCATTTAAGTAAAGATTACGAGAAATTACGCGATTACCCTATTTTATTGCATAATGTTAAAAATGGCTATCTACATGACTTTATTTCATATTGCATACATAAAGCAATAAATAAAGCAGTAAAAGAGAAGAGAATTGAACAGAACCTCCATAGCAAGCTTTGTATTGTGAATCTTTAATCGTGAGGATGCGTTTTGGCAATCCTTCGCTCTACAAAGACTCTCCTCTCCGAATACAACACTGACTCTACTAAATTTTACAGAAGAATCGAATGCTGGAATGTAATTCCTTAACTGATTGTTACCTTATTAAGGCAATCAGAGAGTTCATTCGAAGTAGGAAGCGAAAAGACAAGTACTGGGAGTTGTCTAGTGTGTGAAACAGTGGCAAATGAGCCTCCTATTTATAGATTTTCGCGACTGACAATTTGGGACGCCCATCTAGGTTGGGACGGGCGTGCGGGTTAGGTCGGCAGTCCCACTTGAATTTCTTGGCCTTGGATCTACCCCTTGAAGTGTGGGACGGGCAGTCTCACTTGGGACGGTCGTCCCACTTGGCCGAGGTAGCTTGGGACGGCCGTCTCGACTTTGGGACGACTGTCTCAGCTTGATTTGGCCAGCTTTTGTGTTCTGGGACCCCTGGGAAGCATTCCTTTCTTAATTCGGAGGTCGGTAGATGCCGATAGACGCCCGTTGAAGCTTTATCTTCATATAGGAAGTCTTCTTTGGCTTTTATTCAGATGCCAGGTGAGCTTTGTCTTGTTATAGGAAGTCTCCTCAGCTTTTATTGAGAGACCGGGCAAAATTAGGGGTCTACAATGGGTACCTACCCCCACCTGGTACGAACCCCGTTCTGCAAGGCTCTGATGGGTACCTACCCCCACATGGTACGAACCCCGTTCTTCAAGGCTCTGATGGGTACCTACCCCCACCTGTTACGAACCCCGTTCTGCAAGGCTCTGATGGGTACCTACCCCCACCTGGTATGAACCCCGTTCTGCAAGGCTCTTATGGGTGTCGCCGCCGTCCATTCCGACGTCCAGGGACATCTCGAACGTTTATGCGCGCGGTCGTGAAAAGATGGTTTCGACTCGCGTTTTTAGTTTAAAATATGTTCATTTCTTCCGAGGTGCTCAACAACTGAACTATCCTCTAATAAAAGCAAGGTTTTCGAAAAAGGGTTCTTTTGGAGTCGCCACCAATGTTTTGACCATAAACATTGGAAAAGGATAAAAAGGCGTTAATTTTAATAAAAATCAAACTTGGCCATTATAACAAGAGTTAGGTAAGGGAGTTAGTTACGTGTGGGGAAGGTGTTAGCACCCCACAACGCCCCTTTCGGGTTCCCTATGACGGATTAATTCATTTAAGTAAAGATTACGAGAAATTACGCGATTACCCTATTTTATTGCATAATGTTAAAAATGGCTATCTACATGACTTTATTTCATATTGCATACATAAAGCAATAAATAAAGCAGTAAAAGAGAAGAGAATTGAACACAACCTCCGTAGCAAGCTTTGTATTGTGAATATTTAATCGTGAGGATATGTTTTGGCAATCCTTCGCTCTACAAAGACTCTCCTCTCCGAATACAACACTGACTCTACTAAATTTTACAGAAGAATCGAATGCTGGAATGTAATTCCTTAACTGATTGTTACCTTATTAAGGCAATCAGAGAGTTCATTCGAAGTAGGAAGCGAAAAGACAAGTACTGGGAGTGTCTGGTGTGTGAAACAGTGGCAAATGAGCCTCCTATTTATAGATTTTCGCAGCCTGACAATTTGGGACGCCCATCTAGGTTGGGACGGGCGTCTGGGTTAGGTCGGCCGTCCCACTTGAATTTTTTGGCCTTGGATCTACCCCTTGAAGTGTGGGACGGGCAGTCTCACTTGGGACGGTCGTCCCACTTGGCCGAGGTAGCTTGGGACGGCCGTCTCGACTTTGGGACGACTGTCTCGGCTTGATTTGGCCAGCTTTTGTGTTCTGGGACCCCTGGGAAGCTTTCCTTTCTTAATTCGGAGGTCGGTTGATGCCGATAGACGCCCGTTAAAGCTTTATCTTCATATAGGAAGTCTTCTTTGGCTTTTATTGAGATGCCAGGTGAGCTTTGTCTTGTTATAGGAAGTCTCCTCAGCTTTTATTGAGAGACCGGGCAAAATTAGGGGTCTACAATGGGTACCTACCCCCACCCGGTACGAACCCCGTTCTATAAGGCTCTGATGGGTACCTTCCCCCACATGGTACAAACCCCGTTCTGCAAGGCTCGATGGGTACCTACCCCCACCTGGTACGAACCCCGTTCTGCAAGGCTCGATAGGTACCTACCCTCACCCGGTACGAACCCCGTTCGCAAGGCTCTGATGGGTGTCGCCGCCGTCCATTCCGACGTCCGGGGACATCTCGAACGTTTATGCGAGCGGTCGTGAAAAGATGGTTTAGACTCGCGTTTTTAGTTTAAAATATGGTCATTGCTTCGGAGGTGCTCAACAACCGAACTATCCTCTAATAAAAGCAAGGTTTTCGAAAAAGGGTTCTTTTGGAGTCGCCACCAATGTTTTGACCATAAACATTGGAAAAGGATAAAAAGGCGTTAATTTTAATAAAAATCAAACTTGGCCATTATAACAAGAGTTAGGTAAGGGAGTTAGTTACGTGTGGGGAAGGTGTTATTACCCCACAACGCCCCTTTCGGGTTCCCTATGACGGATTAATTCATTTAAGTAAAGATTACGAGAAATTACGCGATTACCCTATTTTATTGCATAATGTTAAAAATGGCTATCTACATGACTTTATTTCATATTGCATACATAAAGCAATAAATAAAGCGAGTAAAGAGAAGAGAATTGAACAGAACCTCCATAGCAAGCTTTGTATTGTGAATCTTTAATCGTGAGGATGCGTTTTGGCAATCCTTCGCTCTACAAAGACTCTCCTCTCCGAATACAACACTCGACTCTACTAAATTTTACGGAAGAATCGAATGCTTGGAATGTAATTCCTTAACCGATTGTTACCTTATTAAGGCAATCAGAGAGTTCATTCGAAGTAGGAAGCGAAAAGACAAGTACTGGGAGTTGTCTAGTGTGTGAAACAGTGGCAAATGAGCCTCCTATTTATAGATTTTCGCAGCCTGACAATTTGGGACGCCCATCTAGGTTGGGACGGGCGTCTGGGTTAGGTCGGCCGTCCCACTTGAATTTGTTGGCCTTGGATCTACCCCTTGAAGTGTGGGACGGGCAGTCTCACTTGGGACGGTCGTCCCACTTGGCCGAGGTAGCTTGGGACGGCCGTCTCGACTTTGGGACGACTCGTCTCGGCTTGATTTGGCCAGCTTTTGTGTTCGGGACCCCGGGAAGCATTCCTTTCTTAATTCGGAGGTCGGTAGATGCCGATAGACGCCCGTTGAAGCTTTATCTTCATATAGGAAGTCTTCTTTGGCTTTTATTGAGATGCCAGGTGAGCTTTGTCTTGTTATAGGAAGTCTCCTCAGCTTTTATTGAGAGACCGGGCAAAATTAGGGGTCTACAATGGGTACCTACCCCCACCTGGTACGAACCCCGTTCTGCAAGGCTCTGATGGGTACCTACCCCCACATGGTACGAACCCCGTTCTTCAAGGCTCTGATGGGTACCTACCCCCACCTGTTACGAACCCCGTTCTGCAAGGCTCTGATGGGTACCTACCCCCACCTGGTATGAACCCCGTTCTGCAAGGCTCTTATGGGTGTCGCCGCCGTCCATTCCGACGTCCAGGGACATCTCGAACGTTTATGCGCGCGGTCGTGAAAAGATGGTTTCGACTCGCGTTTTTAGTTTAAAATATGTTCATTTCTTCCGAGGTGCTCAACAACTGAACTATCCTCTAATAAAAGCAAAGTATTCGAAAAAGGGTTCTTTTGGAGTCGCCACCAATGTTTTGACCATAAACATTGGAAAAGGATAAAAAGGCGTTGATTTTAATAAAAACCAAACTTGGCCATTATAACCAGAGTTAGGTAAGGGAGTTAGTTACGTGTGGGGAAGGTGTTATTACCCCACAACGCCCCTTTCGGGTTCCCTATGACGGATTAATTCATTTAAGTAAAGATTACGAGAAATTACGCGATTACCCTATTTTATTGCATAATGTTAAAAATGGCTATCTACATGACTTTATTTCATATTGCATACATAAAGCAATAAATAAAGCAGTAAAAGAGAAGAGAATTGAACAGAACCTCCGTAGCAAGCTTTGTATTGCGAATCTTTAATCGTGAGGATGCGTTTTGGCAATTCTTCGCAATACAAAGACTCTGCTCTCTGAATACAACACTGACTCTACTAAATTTTACAGAAGAATCGAATGTTGGAATGTAATTCCTTAACTGATTGTTACCTTATTAAGGCAATCAGAGAGTTCATTCGAAGTAGGAAGCGAAAAGACAAGTACTGGGAGTTGTCTAGTGTGTGAAACAGTGGCAAATGAGCCTCCTATTTATAGATTTTCGCAGCCTGACAATTTGGGACGCCCATCTAGGTTGGGACGGGCGTCTGGGTTAGGTCGGCCGTCCCACTTGAATTTTTTGGCCTTGGATCTACCCCTTGAAGTGTGGGACGGGCAGTCTCACTTGGGACGGTCGTCCCACTTGGCCAGGGTAGCTTGGGACGGCCGTCTCGACTTTGGGACGACTGTCTCAGCTTGATTTGGCCAGCTTTTGTGTTCTGGGACCCCTGGGAAGCTTTCCTTTCTTAATTCGGAGGTCGGTTGATGCCGATAGACGCCCGTTGAAGCTTTATCTTCATATAGGAAGTCTTCTTTGGCTTTTATTGAGATGCCAGGTGAGCTTTGTCTTGTTATAGGAAGTCTCCTCAGCTTTTATTGAGAGACCGGGCAAAATTAGGGGTCTACAATGGGTACCTACCCCCACCTGGTACGAACCCCGTTCTGCAAGGCTCTGATGGGTACCTACCCCCACATGGTACGAACCCTGTTCTGCAAGGCTCTGATGGGTACCTACCCTCACCTGGTACGAACCCCGTTCTGCAAGGCTCTTATGGGTGTCGCCGCCGTCCATTCCGACGTCCAGGGACATCTCAAACGTTTATGCGCGCGGTCGTGAAAAGATGGTTTAGACTCGCGTTTTTAGTTTAAAATATGTTCATTTCTTCCGAGGTGCTCAACAACTGAACTATCCTCTAATAAAAGCAAAGTATTCGAAAAAGGGTTCTTTTGGAGTCGCCACCAATGTTTTGACCATAAACATTGGAAAAGGATAAAAAGGCGTTGATTTTAATAAAAACCAAACTTGGCCATTATAACCAGAGTTAGGTAAGGGAGTTAGTTACGTGTGGGGAAGGTGTTATTACCCCACAACGCCCCTTTCGGGTTCCCTATGACGGATTAATTCATTTAAGTAAAGATTACGAGAAATTACGCGATTACCCTATTTTATTGCATAATGTTAAAAATGGCTATCTACATGACTTTATTTCATATTGCATACATAAAGCAATAAATAAAGCAGTAAAAGAGAAGAGAATTGAACAGAACCTCCGTAGCAAGCTTTGTATTGTGAATCATTAATCGTGAGGATGCGTTTTGGCAATTCTTCGCAATACAAAGACTCTGCTCTCCGAATACAACACTGACTCTACTAAATTTTACAGAAGAATCGAATGCTGGAATGTAATTCCTTAACTGATTGTTACCTTATTAAGGCAATCAGAGAGTTCATTCGAAGTAGGAAGCGAAAAGACAAGTACTGGGAGTTGTCTAGTGTGTGAAACAGTGGCAAATGAGCCTCCTATTTATAGATTTTCGCAGCCTGACAATTTGGGACGCCCATCTAGGTTGGGACGGGCGTCTGGGTTAGGTCGGCCGTCCCACTTGAATTTTTTGGCCTTGGATCTACCCCTTGAAGTGTGGGACGGGCAGTCTCACTTGGGACGGTCGTCCCACTTGGCCAGGGTAGCTTGGGACGGCCGTCTCGACTTTGGGACGACTGTCTCAGCTTGATTTGGCCAGCTTTTGTGTTCTGGGACCCCTGGGAAGCTTTCCTTTCTTAATTCGGAGGTCGGTTGATGCCGATAGACGCCCGTTGAAGCTTTATCTTCATATAGGAAGTCTTCTTTGGCTTTTATTGAGATGCCAGGTGAGCTTTGTCTTGTTATAGGAAGTCTCCTCAGCTTTTATTGAGAGACCGGGCAAAATTAGGGGTCTACAATGGGTACCTACCCCCACCTGGTACGAACCCCGTTCTGCAAGGCTCTGATGGGTACCTACCCCCACATGGTACGAACCCCATTCTGCAAGGCTCTGATGGGTACCTACCCTCACCTGGTACGAACCCCGTTCTGCAAGGCTCTTATGGGTGTCGCCGCCGTCCATTCCGACGTCCAGGGACATCTCAAACGTTTATGCGCGCGGTCGTGAAAAGATGGTTTAGACTCGCGTTTTTAGTTTAAAATATGTTCATTTCTTCCGAGGTGCTCAACAACTGAACTATCCTCTAATAAAAGCAAAGTATTCGAAAAAGGGTTCTTTTGGAGTCGCCACCAATGTTTTGACCATAAACATTGGAAAAGGATAAAAAGGCGTTGATTTTAATAAAAACCAAACTTGGCCATTATAACCAGAGTTAGGTAAGGGAGTTAGTTACGTGTGGGGAAGGTGTTATTACCCCACAACGCCCCTTTCGGGTTCCCTATGACGGATTAATTCATTTAAGTAAAGATTACGAGAAATTACGCGATTACCCTATTTTATTGCATAATGTTAAAAATGGCTATCTACATGACTTTATTTCATATTGCATACATAAAGCAATAAATAAAGCAGTAAAAGAGAAGAGAATTGAACAGAACCTCCGTAGCAAGCTTTGTATTGCGAATCTTTAATCGTGAGGATGCGTTTTGGCAATCCTTCGCTCTACAAAGACTCTCCTCTCCGAATACAACACTGACTCTACTAAATTTTACAGAAGAATCGAATGCTGGAATGTAATTCCTTAACTGATTGTTACCTTATTAAGGCAATCAGAGAGTTCATTCGAAGTAGGAAGCGAAAAGACAAGTACTGGGAGTTGTCTAGTGTGTGAAACAGTGGCAAATGAGCCTCCTATTTATAGATTTTCGCAGCCTGACAATTTGGGACGCCCATCTAGGTTGGGACGGGCGTCTGGGTTAGGTCGGCCGTCCCACTTGAATTTTTTGGCCTTGGATCTACCCCTTGAAGTGTGGGACGGGCAGTCTCACTTGGGACGGTCGTCCCACTTGGCCAGGGTAGCTTGGGACGGCCGTCTCGACTTTGGGACGACTGTCTCAGCTTGATTTGGCCAGCTTTTGTGTTCTGGGACCCCTGGGAAGCTTTGCTTTCTTAATTCGGAGGTCGGTTGATGCCGATAGACGCCCGTTGAAGCTTTATCTTCATATAGGAAGTCTTCTTTGGCTTTTATTGAGATGCCAGGTGAGCTTTGTCTTGTTATAGGAAGTCTCCTCAGCTTTTATTGAGAGACCGGGTAAAATTAGGGGTCTACAATGGGTACCTACCCCCACCTGGTACGAACCCCGTTCTGCAAGGCTCTGATGGGTACCTACCCCCACATGGTACGAACCCCGTTCTGCAAGGCTCTGATGGGTACCTACCCCCACCTGTTACGAACCCCGTTCTGCAAGGCTCTGATGGGTACCTACCCCCACCTGGTATGAACCCCGTTCTGCAAGGCTCTTATGGGTGTCGCCGCCGTCCATTCCGACGTCCAGGGACATCTCGAACGTTTATGCGCGCGGTCGTGAAAAGATGGTTTAGACTCGCGTTTTTAGTTTAAAATATGTTCATTTCTTCCGAGGTGCTCAACAACTGAACTATCCTCTAATAAAAGCAAAGTATTCGAAAAAGGGTTCTTTTGGAGTCGCCACCAATGTTTTGACCATAAACATTGGAAAAGGATAAAAAGGCGTTGATTTTAATAAAAACCAAACTTGGCCATTATAACCAGAGTTAGGTAAGGGAGTTAGTTACGTGTGGGGAAGGTGTTATTACCCCACAACGCCCCTTTCGGGTTCCCTATGACGGATTAATTCATTTAAGTAAAGATTACGAGAAATTACGCGATTACCCTATTTTATTGCATAATGTTAAAAATGGCTATCTACATGACTTTATTTCATATTGCATACATAAAGCAATAAATAAAGCAGTAAAAGAGAAGAGAATTGAACAGAACCTCCGTAGCAAGCTTTGTATTGCGAATCATTAATCGTGAGGATGCGTTTTGGCAATTCTTCGCAATACAAAGACTCTGCTCTCTGAATACAACACTGACTCTACTAAATTTTACAGAAGAATCGAATGTTGGAATGTAATTCCTTAACTGATTGTTACCTTATTAAGGCAATCAGAGAGTTCATTCGAAGTAGGAAGAGAAAAGACAAGTACTGGGAGTTCTTTGGTGTGTGAAACAGTGGCAAATGAGCCTCCTATTTATAGTTTTTCGCAGCCTGACAATTTGGGACGCCCATCTAGGTTGGGACGGGCGTCTGGGTTAGGACGCCCGTCCCACTTGCACTTTTTGGTCTTGGATCTACTCCTTGAAGTGTGGGACGACAGTCTCACTTGGGACGGTCGTCCCACTTGGCCAGGGTAGCTTGGGACGGCCGTCTCGACTTTGGGACGGCTGTCTCAGCTTGATTTGGCCAACTTTTGTGTTCTGGGACCCCTGGGAAGCTTTCCTTTCTTTATTCGGACGTCGGTTGATGCCGATAGACGCCCGTTGAAGCTTTATCTTCATATAAGAAGTCTTCTTTGGCTTTTATTGAGATGCCAGACGAGCTTTGTCTTGTTATAGGAATTCTCCTCAGCCTTTATTGAGAGACCGGCCAAAATTAGGGGTCTACAATGGGTACCTACCCCCACCCGGTACGAACCCCGTTCTACAAGGCTCTGATGGGTACCTACCCCCACATGGTACAAACCCCGTTCTGCAAGGCTCTGATGGGTACCTACCCCCACCTGGTACGAACCCCGTTCTGCAAGGCTCTGATAGGTACCTACCCTCACCTGGTACGAACCCCGTTCTGCAAGGCTCTGATGGGTGTCGCCGCCGTCCATTCCGACGTCCAGGGACATCTCGAACGTTTATGCGAGCGGTCGCGAAAAGATGGTTTAGACTCGCGTTTTTAGTTTAAAATATGGTCATTGCTTCCGAGGTGCTCAACAACTGAACTATCCTCTAATAAAAGCAAGGTTTTCGAAAAAGGGTTCTTTTGGAGTCGCCACCAATGTTTTGACCATAAACATTGGAAAAGGATAAAAAGGCGTTAATTTTAATAAAAATCAAACTTGGCCATTATAACAAGAGTTAGGTAAGGGAGTTAGTTACGTGTGGGGAAGGTGTTAGCACCCCACAACGCCCCTTTCGGGTTCCCTATGACGGATTAATTCATTTAAGTAAAGATTACGAGAAATTACACGATTACCCTATTTTATTGCATAATGTTAAAAATGGCTATCTACATGACTTTATTTCATATTGCATACATAAAGCAATAAATAAAGCAGTAAAAGAGAAGAGAATTGAACAGAACCTCCGTAGCAAGCTTTGTATTGCGAATCTTTAATCGTGAGGATGCGTTTTGGCAATCCTTCGCTCTACAAAGACTCTCCTCTCCGAATACAACACTGACTCTACTAAATTTTACAGAAGAATCGAATGCTGGAATGTAATTCCTTAACTGATTGTTACCTTATTAAGGCAATCAGAGAGTTCATTCGAAGTAGGAAGCGAAAAGACAAGTACTGGGAGTTGTCTAGTGTGTGAAACAGTGGCAAATGAGCCTCCTATTTATAGATTTTCGCAGCCTGACAATTTGGGACGCCCATCTAGGTTGGGACGGGCGTCTGGGTTAGGACGCCCGTCCCACTTGCACTTTTTGGTCTTGGATCTACTCCTTGAAGTGTGGGACGACAGTCTCACTTGGGACGGTCGTCCCACTTGGCCAGGGTAGCTTGGGACGACCGTCTCGACATTGGGACGGCTCTCTCAGCTTGTTTTGGCCAGCTTTTGTGTTTTGGGACCCCCGGGAAGCTTTCCTTTCTTTATTCGAACGTGGGTTGATGCCGATAGATGCCCGTTGAAGCTTTATCTTCATATAGGAAGTCTTCTTTGGCTTTTATTTAGATGCCAGGCGAGCTTTGTCTTGTTATAGGAAGTCTCCTCAGCCTTTATTGAGAGACCGGGCAAAATTAGGGTTCTACAATGGGTACCTACCCCCACCCGGTACGAACCCCGTTCTACAAGGCTCTGATGGGTACCTACCCCCACCTGGTACGAACCCCGTTCTGCAAGGCTCTGATGGGTACCTACCCCCACCTGGTACGAACCCCGTTCTGCAAGGCTCTGATGTGTACCTACCCCCACCTAGTACGAACCCCGTTCTGCAAGGCTCTGATGGGTTTCACCGCCGTCCATTCCGACGTCCAGGGACATCTTGAACGTTTATGCGAGCGGTCGCGAAAAGATGGTTTAGACTCGCGTTTTTAGTTTAAAATATGTTCATTGCTTCCGAGGTGCTCAACAACTGAACTATCCTCTAATAAAAGCAAGGTTTTCGAAAAAGGGTTCTTTTGGAGTCGCCACCAATGTTTTGACCATAAACATTGGAAAAGGATAAAAAGGCGTTGATTTTAATAAAAACCAAACTTGGCCATTATAACCAGAGTTAGGTAAGGGAGTTAGTTACATGTGGGGAAGGTGTTAGCACCCCACAATGCCCCTTTCGGGTTCCCTATGACAGATTAATTCATTTAAGTAAAGATTACGAGAAATTACGCGATTACCCTATTTTATTGCATAATGTTAAAAAATGGCTATCTACATGACTTTATTTCATATTGCATACATAAAGCAATAAATAAAGCAGTAAAAGAGAAGAGAATTGAACAGAACCTCCGTAGCAAGCTTTGTATTGCGAATCTTTAATCATGAGGATGGGTTTTGGCAATCCTTCGCAATACAAAGACTCTCCTCTCCGAATACAACACTGACTCTACTAAATTTTACAGAAGAATCAAATGCTAGAATGTAATTCCTTAACTGATTGTTACCTTATTAAGGCAATCAGAGAGTTCATTCGAAGTAGGAAGAGAAAAGACAAGTACTGGGAGTTGTCTGGTGTGTGAAACAGTGGCAAATGAGCCTCCTATTTATAGTTTTTCGCAGCCTGACAATTTGGGACGCACATCTGGGTTGGGACGGCCGTCCCACTTGGCCAGGGTAGCTTGGGACGGCCGTCTCGACTTTGGGACGGCTGTCTCAGCTTGTTTTGGCCAGCTTTTGTGTTCTGGGACCCCCGGGAAGCTTTCCTTTCTTTATTCGGACGTCGGTTGATGCCGATAGACGCCCGTTGAAGCTTTATCTTCATATAGGAAGTCTTCTTTGGCTTTTATTGAGATGCCAGGTGAGCTTTGTCTTGTTATAGGAAGTCTCCTCAGCCTTTATTGAGAGACCGGGCAAAATTAGGGGTCTACAATGGGTACCTACCCCCACCTGGTACGAACCCCGTTCTGCAAGGCTCTGATGGGTACCTACCCTGACCTGGTACGAACCCCGTTCTACAAGGCTTTGAGGATGCACTTTTTGATAGTCAATCTTATGGTCATCTGGTTCTGAAGATGTGTTGGCGGATTATTATTTCTGATCATGCCCCATTCCGTGGGGAGTGATTGATGTTTCTTTTTGACTTTTCTGTTAGTCATCCAGTTTTACCGGGGATTTCTTTATTTTTGGCTTTTCTTGTTTAGCCATCCGGTCTTGCCGGGGATTCTTGTTTTTGGCTTTTCTTTTTAGCCATCCAGTCTTTGCCGGGGATTTCTTGTTGGTTGCCTCTTATTTTAGGCAGGAATCTCCTGGGGATTTGTGGTTTCGGGCTTTTTCTATTTAGCCATCCGGTTTTTGCCGGGGTTTATTGATGATTGCCTCTTAATTTAGGCAGGAATCCATTGAGGATTTGTTGATTTCTTATTGATTGTGCCTCTTGTGTTTAGGCAAATGCTTCAGCAGTGGTGAAGACTTTATACTTGTTGTTTTTTGCCTCCGAATAGGCTGATTTCCCGTTTCTTGGGGATATTGGCTCTTTGTTTGCCTCTGAGTAGGTAGAGACTTTCTTGGGAGTGGAAGCTTTGCATTCCATTGGGGATATTCATATTGGGTGTTATATGTGATTAACTCCCTAAGTATATGAATTTGTAGTTTTTGCCTTTGCTAGTAGGCTCGCTGGGGGATATTTTTTCTTTTTGGTGATCCGTTGGGGATTTGATTGCCCTCCCGAAAATCTATTTTGACTTGCCCCCTAGGGAGGAATGGAGTTTTTGACTCCTTGTTGGATGTTGTTGTTTTGAGCTGGCTTTGCCTATGCTTTTATTCCGCTGGGGAATAGTTTTTTACCTTTTTCTCGCGATTTTATCTCTTTTCGCGATTTTGAAAATTTGGTTTTTTAAATGTGTATGCCTTTATGCACACTGTCTTTTTGTTATCTGCTGGATGAAGAGATTTATTTTTCCTTTTTTCTTTTTGGCGATCCCGGGGAGTTTACTGGCTTCCTGGGATCCAATCTTTGATTTGATTTTTTATGATGGATTCTTGGCTCCTGACTTTGTGAAGCTCTTATTTGAGCTGGAAGATAGAAATTTTCTTGTTTTCCTCTTTTTGATATGCTCTATTTGGAGATTTTTTATTCAGCCTTTTTTCGTTGTGGCCTCTATTGGGTAATGAAAAAATTTTCTTTTCTTTCTGTTACCCTCTGGTGATATGGAGGATTTGACTCCGTATTTTCTTTGATGGACTCTTGTGTAGTCCTTATTCTCCTTTGGGGAAGTGGCGGAGATTCTGCATGAGTGTGCTTGATGACTCATGTGGTGATGTTGTTGAGTCGTGAGGTAATCTTTTTGTTTTGCCTCTGGAGTAGGCAAGGATCCTCTTTGGGGATGATCGAGCCTTTCCGTTGGCTTTTCATGTTGATAACTTCCTTTTCCTTGGATGGAAGGATGTTGATTGAAGCTTCGAATGACTCTTTTTTGACGACTCATGCGGTGGTGCTGAGTCATGAAGTAATTTTTGTTTTGCCTTTGGAGTAGGCAGGTATCTGTTTAGGGATCATCGAGCCTTTCCATTGGCTTTTCTATGTTGATGGCTTCCTTCTTCTTTGATGGAAGGACGAATGACTATGTTTGACGACTCATGTGATGATGATGCTGAGTCGTGGAGTAATTTTTGTTTTGCCTTTGGAATAGGCAAGGATCCATTTGGGGATCATCGAGCCTTTTCGTTGGCTCTTTTTCTAGTGCATCTTCGTTTATTGGGATAGAAGGTTGGAGCTATTTTCCTTGAAGCTCTTTATTCTGCTGAAATAGTTTTGATTTCGCCTTTTTCTTTCGCGATTTTGATCTTTATCGCGAGTTATTTGAAATCTGGCTTTTTAATATATTACGTGTGCCTTTTTGTTATAAAAATTTTTTGTACATGTGGGCTTTTTGAAAGGTAAACAGATATAAAACTTTTATTTATTACTTCTTCTTTTTTCTTGGTGATACATTCAAGCATTTTTAAACTACTAGAAAATATCTAAAGACCTCCTAATCATCTGCTTCTGGGATGGAATGGGAGGATGGTGTTGGCGAAGGGATGCGGCGAAGTATGCGGCGCTGGAACCTTGCCTGAGTCTGGACCAAATTCTCTATTTGACAGTCTGTCCTATCTTGCCTCATGGTCAGCTGACTGAACTGCTGTCTCATGAACTGAAACTGTTCTTCCATGTAGGCATGCTCATCATCTATACGTCGGTATAAGCCGACGAAGTCTGGATCGTATGATTCCTGCTGGGATTCCGAAGTCGCAGGGATGTCCTGTGGTGTGTTGAAATCACGCATATCCAGTGAAATCGAGATTATGGGGTTTAAAATAAACCCTGATCCTTGTCGACTAAGGATGTTCATGTGGACCAGTGTTCCTCCGTTAATCAGCTCTGGTTGGAGGCTAGCTGGGAGGTCTTCTCCGTCAGTGCATCCCCAATATTCAGCTAAAGGGGTGAGAAAGGGAGCCACCATGATAGCTCCTGCTGAGCCGCGAGTTCCGTAATCCTTTACGGCTTTCAGGAAGGCATATCCTGGGTTGCATCGATGTCCTTGATGCATACAATAGACAATGAAAAGGTCAGCCAGCGTTACTTTCCCTTGGCTTTCCCTCCGGCTATGTATGGTCCCAGCTAGCAGTTTATGGCATATGCGAAGTGGCGGAGAAAAAGCTGCACCTTTCAGATGTGATGGCAGTGTATGTGCTCCGGTAATTTCTTTCCACATGCTGGTGGTAGTGAGAGCAGCGGGTTTCTCGAGATATGCAGACCTATATTCCGATGTTCTCGTGTCTGCTCGTTGGCAAAAGCCCATTATGACATTAAAGTCATCTAGAAAAGTGGTCCGACATGCCCCATCCATCCAATAGGAGACAGCTTGAGTAGGCGGCACTCCAGGAGTCGTGGAAGGCATCTCCACCAGATTGACAGAAGCAAGGAATTCCAGCGTAGCAGTACGGTGGATCCGAGCCGGTGGCTCACGAAACAGAAAGTCCCATCCTATGTTATGGATGAATCTTCTAACATCTTGATCCCAGCCGAATGTAGTCAGGATTTCAAAATCCAAACATAGCATGGGATGCTAAGAGAATTGTTGGATATTTGCCAACCTTTGTTGATGTGGCTCTGCCAGCAAAGTGTTGGTGACAGGAGTTCCTCTAGCGGAGGTCCTGGTGCGATTTCTCCTAGATGAAGCCTCTCCATGCTCCATTGTATGCCTTACTCACTTAAGGATACTAGAAGTGTGTAGGAAGGGAGGAGAAGCAAGATGAAATGCTTGGAATGGGGTACCAAGGCAAGGATCCGTGCCTAGCATATATAGGAGGAGCCAGGAGAGTTGGGAAAGCCGTCTGGGGTTTGGACGACCGTCTCACTTGAAAATTTTCCTTTGGGACAGCCAACTGAGGAGTGGGACGGTCGTCTCACTTGAAAATTTGGCCCTGAGACGGGTGTCTCAAACTTGGGACGGGTGTCCCATTTGAAATTGGCTATTTGGGACGACCGTCTCTCCCTTGGGACGGCTGTCTCAAGCTTTTCGAGTTGGTTTTCATGTTTTTTGATGAGAAGGAAGATAGGACTTCATTCATTGATGTTTTAATGCATGTAATGTTTCATGATATGCATCATATGATCTATTTCAGTTAATATTTCGAAAGTTTTAACTGATGTGCTTTGACTTCGGGTGCATTCTTGGTGTTGTACCTTTCTGTCATCATGTTTCTTGATTAACAAGCTTGGCTGTACCTGATTTGCCGTCTTGGACTTTTCTTGCTATAGCCGAAGAGCAGTCTTTTGTTCGTAGGGCAACTGCCATATCAATGCCCCCCTTCCTTTCCTTAGGGATTTCAACCTTCCTATTGATCACTACATTTCCACATTCCCCTTATTACTTGAATGCTTTATAGTGAAATGGTCAAGAGAAGAGAAAGAAAAGGATTTATAGCAAGGGCTTGTGTTTTAGAGGGATATATATTTTTTCAATAGAGGTTTCTATAAGAATGGCTAGCCAAGGTTGGTCTGTGTTTAGGCTAGTTTAGGCAAACGTTTCGTTCTTATGATGTGGCGTCTTTACTTTACTGATTTGTGGCGCCTTTTTATGATTGATTAACTTTCCTAGTCCGCCCTTTCAGGTTTTCAGCCTAGGATGTTATGCTTATGTCCTAACTTTTATCTAGGTTTCCTTTTTTGTATTTATTATTATTATTATTATTATTATTATTATTATTATTATTATTATTTTTGGAATACCTAGCGAGACTTTTTGTAACCCTAACTTTTGCCCAGGCCACCTTTTATTATTGTTCGGGTCTCCTACGGGTTTACCCTAACTTTTGTGCAGCCCCCTTTTGTGGGTTTCCTGCGGGGTAATTTGCCCTTTTATTTTCTTGCCTTGGCCTTTGGCCTTGACGGGCTCTCCTTTTTTGTATGTATATATTTTTCTCATAACATTGTCGAAACTTGATTCTATCGAGATTGTCGCCGCCGTTAAAAAGATGGCGGTCGGAGCGACGCGATGGTTTTTTCGACCCTTTTGATTTTTGCGTTTTTTTATAGGTGGTTACAACGCCTTTAGGCTGTCCGATAACCGGGCTAACCTAGGGGTGAGGTTTTTGAAAGGTGTCCTTGGGTTGTCCGATAACCGGGCTAACCCAAGGACTTATTTATTTTGGGTTCTATGGAGTCGCCACCGACGTTTTTACCGGAAACATCGGAAAAGGTTTTTGAAAGGCGTTGGTTTTCGAAAACCAACTTTGGTCATTAGAACCAGAGTTGGGTAAGGGAGTTAGTTACGTGTAAAGGGAGTATTAGTCCCTTTACGACACCCCTTTCGGGTTCCCTATGACAGGCCAGCTTTTATTGTTAATAAATAAACTGGAAAATATGCTTTTGCCCTTTTTATTATGCGGAATTTAAAGTAATGACTACATGGTCTTAATCTATTGCATAATTAAAATTAAAGTGTTAAAAGTAGAGAGGGAAAATTAAACCTCTGAAGCAAGCTTTTTATATTTCTTTAAAAGAAATGGGTGCTTTTTGGCAGCCCTTAACTCTACAAGACGCCGGAAACTCTTCTGGACGTCGAAAAAATGCTCTCAAAGACACTCAGAAACTCCAGAAATGCGTCAGAGGGATTCTAGAGAGAAGTTTTTAGAGAGAAGGCAGAGTTAATGCTTGAGGTGTGTGGAAATGAGGGGGGGAGGACCCCTATTTATAGGTTTTCGCGCCTGTCAGTGGCGAGACCGCCGGTCTCGTCTGACAGGGCCGAGACCGCCGTCTCGACTTGCCAAGCGCGGCGAGACCGCCGTCTCGACCTGCCAAGCGTGGCGAGACCGCCATCTCGTCCTTTGCAGGTGGCAGACCGCCGTCTCGCTTAACGAGATGGCGGTCTCGCCACTTGCATGAGGCGAGACGGCGGTCTGGGAAGTCCAGACGGCGGTCTCGTTTCAACAAGGCGAGAAAACTTATTTTTTGGTACAGAAACTCCCTCCTATCCTAGTATGGGGCCTAATAGTCTCTCCTAATGGCTTGTTAGGCTTCGTCCATCTTCAAATAGGAGGTCTTCTGGTCTTTATTTGGAGGTCGGGCAAGATTTTGGGGTCTACAGAGATAGATTTTATCTGTGTTTCTAGTTAATCAATCATTTTTAACTTTGCTCCTTTGACGCGGTAGCTGACCCCTTGGCTGACGAGTATGAACCCCCGTCTGGTTATGTTCCTCTGGATGCCCCTTCTTGCGGTTGCTGACCCTTTGTCAGTGGTGGCGGCTTACTGATTCTGATCATGCGCCGGCTCCTTGGGGAGTGATTTCTGTGTTGGTAGATTGTGTTTGGACCTCTTGAATGGTCACCCGAGCTGTGCGGGGGATTTTGTGGGTGCTCATCTAGCTTTATTGATTGCTGGGGATTCTTTGTTTTTGTTCTTTTGATGATGATTATCCGATCCTTGCTGGTTGGTCGGATGGGTCTTTTCTGTTAGACTCTTACTTGGCGGTCGAAATTTTGTTGGTTGAGGTGATGGCTTAATCCTGCCTTTTTCTCGCGGTTTAGGATTTTGGCTTTTTTTCTTGAGCATATGCCTTTTCTTTTTTAAGTTTAAGTTTTTTTTTTTTTTGTTACGCTGGCTTTTGCAAGAGATGGCAAAAAGATGCATGAAATAAAATTTTTTTTATGGGGGAATTTTATTACAACCCTATCTTTGTAAGCACTATCCCTAGGGGCTATCCTCTGGGCCCGATCCCTGGGGAGGGAAATGCTGGTACATGTGGTACCAGAAGTCTGCATGCTCTTGGACTTCATCCCGGTATTCTTGCTGGAATGTCGTCCAATCGTGGCGCATGTCCTATTGGTGCTGGTACATTTCTCCCAGCCGGGTGTCAAAGGCATCCTGCCTTTGGGATAGTTGCTCTTGCCTCTGGGATATTTGCTCTTGCCTCACAGTCATATGGTCGAACTGTTGGCATAGATCGCTCATGTGGCGGTGCATGCTAGCGAAGTCGTCCGCATACCATGGCGGCTGCTGCTGTTGGTAGTCGGGAGATGTGGGCAGATCATGCATTGCATCCTGGAGGGCCAACTGGGTCCCTCTGCGAATCAGCATTCCCATGCTGACCAAGATCGACCCGCCGATGGATTCAGGTCGCAGGTTGGAGGCCAGTTCTTCCCGGCCAGGATACCCCAAACTCTCTTCCAGGGGAGTGATGAGTGGAGCCATGAGGACGGCCCCCGTGGATCTGTGCCCAAAGTCCTTGAGGGCTTTCAGGAAGAAGTACCCGGGGTTGCAGCGTCGCTTCTGGCTCATGCAATTCAGTACGAAGAGGTCAGGGAGGGATATTTTGCCCTGACTCTCTTTCCTCCCATGTATGGTTCCTGCCAACAGCTTGTGGCAGATACGGAGTGCTGGGGGAAGCGCGGATCCCCTCATCAGCGTGGGCAATGTGGTGGCTCCCGTGAGCTCATGCCACATCTCGGTGGCGGTGAGGTTGGTAGGCCGCGAGCAGATGGCCTCACGGTACTCCTGGGTCGTGGCTTCCTCGGGCCGGACGAACCCGATGGTTACGTTGAATTCTTTGAGGGTGGAGGTCTGGTATTGCCCACCCATAAAATAGGTCACCATCCTGGTGGGCGGTAGGCCCGGGACCGTGGAGGGGACCTCAGAGTAGGAGACGGAGGCTAGGAACTCCAGTACCGCTTGCGGGTACACATGTGTAGGTGGTGGCTGCAGCAGGAAGCCCCACCCGATGCTGTCTAGATGGGCCCGGACGTCGTCCTCCCATCCAAATTCAGCTAGAATGTTGAAATCCAGCTTGAGCATTGGATGCCACTGGTAGGTCCGGATATTTTCAAGGCAGGCCTGGTGTTGTGGCGTCAGTTGAGAAGGGTCCTGGGACGGCGGTGCTGCAGAACTACTGGCACCGGCAGTGTTCCTTCTCTTCCTGGAAGCGCTTCTGCTAAACATTCTGACCAGAGGGTACTAGGGAGTGCAGGAGTTGAGAGAAAGGAGGTTCTGGAGGCAAGGGGAGTTGTGAGGAAGTCCCCAAGCGCGCCCCCTATATATAGGGAATTTTGCAAAATCGAGACCGCCGTTTGGGTAGGCGAGACGGTGGTCTCGTGTCTCCTTCAAGTCGAGACGGCGATCTGGTCCATCGAGACGGCGGTCTCGACGTTAGGCTTGAGCGAGATGGTGGTCTCGTTGAGCGAGACAGCGGTCTCGTTTTCGCCTGTGTCGAGACGGCAGTCTGGTTGGTCCAGACGGCGGTCTCGTCTTGCTGGGTAACCGAGACGGCGGTCTGGTTGGCCTAGACGGCGGTCTCGAATTACGGAAGAGATTTTTTTTTATTTTTGTATTTTTTGTTGCTTTTTTTGTTATTTTTTGAAAGAGGTAATAGGACCTGGTCTAAAAACATTTTATGCATGCAATGTTTTTATGTTTTGATGTCCTATAATGCCTATTTTGATTAAGTTTTCAGAAGGATTTAACCAACGTGTCTTGTTGCACCGAATGCCTTCTGATCTGCTGCGTCTACTCTTGGCTGTACCATGCCGGACTTCTTGTGACCGAAGGATAATTTCTTTCTTTCTCTATTTTCTCTTTTTCTTCTTTTTCTTTTTTCTTTTGTAGGGCACTTTTGTCATGTAGTGTCCCTCTTTCCTTGCTTTAGGGATTTCAATCCTCTTGTTGACTATACGCCTCCATATTCCCAAATTAATTATTAGAATATTGTCGTGAGGGTCAAGAGAAAAGAAGTAAAGGGGTAAAAATCAATGGTTTGTGTTTTAGAGGGTTGATTTTTATTGATAAAAGGGTTTTGTAAGAATGGCTAGTTAAGGTTAAGCCTGGGTGTTTAGGCTTTGTCTTAAGCAAACATTTTTCCTTTCTTTTTGTATTTGCACTCTTTGGTTTTATTGCTTTTTAAATGGCTAGCTGATTTCCCTAGATCGCCCTTTGGGTTTTCGAACTAGGATACTGTGTGTTGGCCCTAACTTTTGTCTAGGTTCCTTCTTTTGTAAAATTTTTGGAGAAATCCTAGCGGACCTTATTTGTAACCCTAACTTTTGCCTAGGCTACCCTTTATTGTTGTTCGGGTATCCTACCGGGTCGACCCTATCTTTTGTGTAGCCCCCTTAGTGGGTTTCCTACCGGGTAATTTGCCCTTTTCTTTGGCCTTTGGCTTCTCTGGGCTTTTTCTTTTTTGTGGATTTATTATTTTTTTTTCACAGTATTGGTGAAGCATGACTTTCTTTATGGATGAAGTGAAGTCTTATTCTTAGGTGCTTCTAATCAACTAGCTTGATGGTAATAGCAATGGTAAATGTTGATTATTTGGAAGTGCTTTTTATTCTTCTTCTTTTTTATGTTTACTTAGACAGGGTTATTCACGTGGTCTAGTCAGAAGTAGAAAGAAGAGAAGCAGATAGAAAGAATCATTCTTTGTTAATTAATAAGGGAATATGTGCCCTAAAATGCCCGGGGGTCGGGCTCGCCCCGGGGGATAGCCTCTAACAATCATGGGGTTTACATCCCTTAAACAAAGAAAAAGATTTCCTAATGACTAGAGTGGCTCTTGATGCTTGCACCCCTCCACTTCGGAAAATTTGCTTGAGTGTGCGGAGGGGAGACTTCCCTTTTCTCCTTTCTGCTCGGCCCTTAGTAGGGTTATATCCTAGGCCATACTTGCAAGGATTGTCTTTGAATTCTGGGGGTTCCCTCATGCCTTGGGAGTCTGCCCCCAGTCCTTGGCCAGGATGGTAACCGTGCTTCAACATCATGCGGGCTACCTTTGCATTTTTGGGAAGTCGCTCTATACTGGCAATTTCGAGCGCTTGAAAAGATGTTTCAAGGGCCTCTTCGGCCGCATCCACATAAGGTTGGGCGGACGGTCCACTGATCAGGATATCGTTTTCTGCTTGGACCGTGACCAGTTTGTCGCTGACTATGAACTTGACTTTCTGGTGGAGCGTCGAAGGTACTGCCTTAGTGTCATGAATCCAAGGCCTGTCGAGGAGACAACTATATGCTGGAGTAATGTCCATTACATGGAAATCGACGTTGAAAGTAGTGGGTCCAACTTGGATTGGCAAATTGACCTCCCCCACTACTTCTCGTTTTGATCCGTCGAAGGCTCGAACGATGGTGCTGCTTAGGTGCAGACGGGTTCCTTGGATAGTCAACTTATCCAGTGTGCACTTGGGCATCACATTCAGGGATGACCCGTTATCCACAAGAACTTTGGCGATGAGGTACTCCTTGCATTTAACCGAGATATGCAAGGGCTTGTTGTGGTTTGACCCCTCCAGGGGGAGTTCTTCCTCTGTGAAGGTGAGGTGATCGTTTGCCGTGATGTAACCGACGATCCTCTCAACCTTTTCTTGGGATATTGTGTGAGGTACATGCGCCTCGCTCAAGACCTTCAGCAGGGCGTTTCTATGCGGTTCCGAGCTCATTATCAAAGATAGCAATGTGATCTTTGCAGGTGTACGGTTGAGCTGGTCTATAATGGAATACTCACTTTGTCTTATGAACTGGAGTAATTCCTCTGTCTCCTCCTTGGATTCCTTATTTTCTTTTTCTTCTTCGGTCTTTTATTTTTTCCTTTATTTTGGAGGACATCTTCCTGTGTGTCCTTGGGGGAGTAGATTCTTCCACTTCTAGTTGTGCCCCCAATGCCGGCTATGTTCGTTATTTTTCTTTTATCGGTGAAGATTTCCCATATCTCCACGGTACAGCTTTATTTGAATCGTAGGGAAAAGGACGTGGCATAAATAGTCGCACTGGCGTCCTTGCCCCCTCTTCTTTATTCTTGAGGACCAATGGCCGAGGTTTATTTTCCTCTTGTGATGATTCGACCGTTGGGGTGAGCTTTATTAGGAGTGGCTTTCTCTCCATTCTTCTGAGTTGGAAGACGTGTTTGTTAATCCTTCCTTTTTATTATCTTTATTTATTAAGCGTGAAGGAGGGGAAATTAAATATGCAAATGAATGCTTATGCATGCAAGTAGACAGTCATTGAACAAAAAGAAGATTTTATTTATTCAATAGAAGGTGTACATTCCCCTATTCTATACTGCGAAGCAACTTTTGGCAAAAGCGGAAAACTTTAAAGAAACCCACAGGAGGGTCTTGATTCCTCTGTAGTTCCCTCTCAGCTTCCCGGACATGTCGAGCAAGTGCTTCACTTTATTTGCGGACCGCCTGTCTCATATCTTCACTGTATTGTTGAGCCTCTTTGATCTTCGCCTCTTGATGAACGACCAAGGCTTGTAGTTCATCGAGCTTTTCAACGGCTCGGTCTTTCTCTTGAAGTACTTGGCCGTACTGAGCTAGCCCATCTCTTTCTTTGTGGCGTAGCTCAGAGAGACTTTTGGTGAGTCTCTTGTTGGCCTCTCGCTCTTGGCGGATGTCTAACCGAGTCTTGAGGAGCTCTTTCGACAACTCCTTGATCGTTTGAGCCTGCTTTGCTGCTTCGGCCTCAAGGTATGCTGACCTGGTGGTTATCTCCTGCAGTTGGCTATCCGAACTGGTTCTGGCAGTTTTGGACGCTCGGATAGCTTGTTCATGGGAGTCAGTGCATTGGTCCTTGAGGCGCTCTATTTCATGATCTTTTTTCTTGCCTTGCCTTCGCAGACCATCAATTGTGAGGATAGATTCTTGCTCCTTTTCTTCAAGGGCCCTCATCTGGGCTCCCATGATCTTTATCCTCTGGGTCAAGGCGTCAATTTGAGACTACAGCCCTTCATTTCTGGCGCTCGTGGTGGGTGTGGTGGATGATTGAGCCACTCCTCTTCTATTTCTCCATGCCTCATAGTCACTGGTGACAGCTACCCAAGCCTTTCCTAGCTCTCTGTCTCCCATGTAGACTGGCCTCTCCCATGCTTTTCTCATGGCTAGTGAGTTGGCAATGGTGCATGGGTCTCCAAAGAAGCACAGTCCTCCGAGCTCCCCTCGGGAAATGGTAGTTTGGGTCCTCATGAGCTGCCTCATAGCTACTTTAGGTGAGTAGGCTATGTAGCCCCTGAGTCCGATCAAGGGTACACTTGGATAGTCCCCACATCTGATGAGAACTGGGCCGGGTCGGAACCAAGGACAGACCCAGGATATACTGTTAGCGTCCTTGCGTTCCCACTCATCCCTCCATTCTGAGGTCAGACGACGCTGGAGGGGGATCTTGGAGAAACTTCTCAAAGGGTCGGGGAATATCCCCATGTGACTGGAGGCGTACAGGTGAGTGGCGCTCCACACAAATAGCAATGAAGAGCAGCAGCGGAGTATTTTGCCCTGCTTTTGGTGACAGAATTCCACCGAGAGTAGGGTGTCGGCAAGAATAGCAGGCAGGGGACTTTTCGAATTCACGTCCCAGGCGAAGAAGGCGTCCATGACAGCCTGATCTACTGTGTCGAAATGGAAGGGGAACAAGACTGTTCCAAAAATTATGAGTTCCAGGGTTTTGTTAAAGGCAACCCACTCTGTCCGTTCAGTCAGGTAGGACAGATGGTCTTCTAACATCGTTACTCTCCAACCCTGGGTGTTCCCCTTCTTTATCAGGGTACTCTAGCGGAATGGCAACTGAATAAGGGCAGCACCTGGTGCTGCAGGAGTATATGCTTCGTGGCGAACGTGGACCCCGGCTGATTTGGGCCACCTCAACATGGTCTCATACTCCTCTAGGGTGGGCACCAAGTCGAACTGCGGAAACTCGAAACATCACAGATTTGGATTCCAGTAGTGGATTAGTGCCCTTAGGAACACCTGATCGACACATATCTTTAGGAGGTCTAAAATCCGTCCGTAGGATTTTTCGAAGTCGGCACGGACCTCCGATGGCATTACTGTGCTTAGCCGTTCCAACCTCTCAGTATGGAAACGGGGAATGTCCACCTTCTTTGTCTGCCTACTTGTCCCCTCCATTTCTAAAACCAAAATGCATTTTTGATGAAATGGATGCTTATTTGAATGTATGTGAGTGTTTATTTTCTATTTATCATGTTTTTCTACATGATGTTTGCGTATCTTTATTTTGGAAGAATAAACTATCTATATGAATGTTTTATGAGTATAACATTTTTGGACCAGGTCTTATTTACAGACTTTGGAAAAATGGATTTTATTTTTATTTGTTTGTTTATTTTATAGCCTTTTATCTCTTCTGTCGGAACTGCGTGGCTACTTAGCTTACAAAGAACCTGAAACCAGGCTAGCTAAAAGGCAGACTGTCCGAGATAAAATGTGGCTTTATGTGAAAGAATATTTTAGCATCCCTTATCTCTTCTGTCAGAACTGCATGGCTACTTAGCTTACAAAGAACCTGAAACCAGGCTAGCTAAAAGGTAGACTGTCCGAGATAAGGGTGTTTATTTGTGAAAAATATTTTTTGGTTTTTGTTTTCTTTTGTTGTTTGTTTATGCTATGCAACAGACAAATGCAACAATCATATGCACACACAATTCGATCATCCCCGAACAGGCGAGATTTCGTTTTTACGAGGTAGGGTTTTCCTGCAGAAAAGTGCATTGGCAATGGTTGGTTCTAACTGTTCTCACCAGGCTAAGGCCCCCAAGGTGCCCCGATTATAGGGTTCCCACTCTCCAGCCGTCCGACCATGCTTAGCACTAAGGCCATAGTCAGTCTTATTGCCAAAAGAGGAAGGTTATCACCTTGAGTGGTGGTTTCCAATCACACTGGTGGGCTCAAGGCCCTCAGTACAGCGAACCGTACCTGCCACCCACTCCCTATGGTTATCTCACTTGCCCCCGGGTATAGAGGGAACTGTTGTGTGCAAGGGATTGTGTGCAGTTTATATTTCAAGCAATTTGCGCAAGTATAAACAAACAACAATTTAGTAAAGCCAAACATTAAAACATGTTATAAATACAAGTTAAGGGCAAAAGTGTTATTTTCTTGGTTTATTTATTATTTAAGCTGACCCATTACTAAATGGGATCAACTCTCGAGGCTTCCCCAGTGGAGTCGCCATCTGTCGCCGCCGTAAAAAAGATGGCGGTCGGAGCGACGCGATGGTTTTTTCGACCCTTTTGATTTTCACGTTTTTTTATAGGTGGTTACAACGCCTTTAGGCTGTCCGATAATCGGGCTAACCTAGGGGCGAGGTTTTCGAAAGGTGTCCTTGGGTTGTCCGATAACCGGGCTAACCCAAGGACTTATTTATTTTGGGTTCTATGGAGTCGCCACCGACGTTTTTACCGGAAACATCGGAAAAGGTTTTTGAAAGGCGTTGGTTTTCGAAAACCAACTTTGGTCATTAGAACCAGAGTTGGGTAAGGGAGTTAGTTACGTGTAAAGGGAGTATTAGTCCCTTTACGACGCCCCTTTCGGGTTCCCTATGACAGGCCAACTTTTATTGTTAATAAATAAACCGGAAAATATGCTTTTGCCCTTTTTATTATGCGGAATTTAAAGTAATGACTACATGGCCCTAATCTATTGCATAATTAAAATTAAAGCATTAAAAGTAGAGAGGGAGAAATTAAACCTCCGAAGCAAGCTTTTTATATTTCTTTAAAAGAAATGGGTGCTTTTTGGCAGCCCTTCACCCTACAAGACGCCGGAAACTCTTCTGGACGTCGAAAAAATGCTCTCAAAGACACTCAGAAACTCCAGAAATGCGTCGGAGGAATTCTAGAGAGAAGTTTTTAGAGAGAAGGCAGAGCTAATGCTTGAGGTGTGTGGAAATGAGGGGGGGAGGACCCCTATTTATAGGTTTTCGCGCCTGTCAGTGGCGAGACCGCCGGTCTCGTCTGACAGGGTCGAGACCGCCGTCTCGTCCAACGAGACCGCCATCTCGACCTGCCAAGCGCGGTGAGACCGCCGTCTGGGGAAACGAGACCACCGTCTCGTCCTTCGCAGGTGGCGAGACCGCCGTCTGGTCAAGCGAGACGGCGGTCTCGCCACTTGCATGAGGCGAGACGGCGGTCTGGGAAGTCCAGACGGCGGTCTCGTCCCAACAAGGCGAGAAAACTTATTTTTTGGTACAGAAACTCCCTCTTATCCTAGTATGGGGCCTAATAGTCTCTCCTAATGGCTTGTTAGGCTTCGTCCATCTTCAAATAGGAGGTCTTCTGGTCTTTATTTGGAGGCCAGGCAAGATTTGGGGTCTACAGAGATAGATTTTATTTGTGTTTCTAGTTAATCAATCATTTTTAACTTTGCTTTGTGACACTTTGATTGTTCTGACGCATTTGGAACAAAACGTCTATCTAAACCTTGTTTATTAAAAATGGGGTATAAATATATTTAGCAAGAAAAGAAGCAGATAGTAAGAATAGCATTCTTTTGTAATTTCGGGGAAATGTGTGCCTTAGAAATGCTCGGGGGCTGGGCATACCCCGAGGAGTGATCTCTAATAGTCACTAGGTTTACATCCCTTAGAATTGGAAGAAGGACACCTAATGACTAATGCTACCCTTTGCGCTAATACCCCTTCTTTTCAGAATATCGTCTTTGAGGGGTAAGACTTCCCTGTTTTCCGTATGGTTTGACTTTTTGTAGGGTCGTACCCTAAACCATACTTTAAAGGATTATCTTTGAAATCTGGTGGCTCTTTTATTCCTTGAGCATTCTTTCCGAGCCCCTGTCCTGGGCGATATCCATATTTTTTCATCATACGGGCCACCTTTGTATTACTGGGAAGTCTTTCTATGTTGGCAATTTCGAGCACTTGAAAGGATGTTTCAAGAGCCTCTTCAGCCGCATCCACATATGGTTGGACAGACGGTTTGCTAATTAAAAAGTCTTCTTCAGCTTGAACTGTGACAAGTTTATCATTTGTCACAAACTTGACTTTTTGGTGGAGCATTGAAGGTATTGCCTTAGCGCTATGAATCCAAGGTCTACCAAGGAGACAACTATATGCTGGCGTGATATCACGTGGAAGTCTATGTTAAAGATAGTAGGGCCAATTTGAATTGGTAGACTAATCTCTCCTACTACTTCACGTTTTGATCCATCAAAGGCTCAAACAATTGTATTACTCGGGCGCATGTGGGTTCCTTGCATTGTTATCTTGTCAAGTGTGCCTTTAGGCATGACATTTAAGGATGACCCATTATCCACAAGAACTTTGGAAATGAGATATTCCTTGCATTTGCAAGGGCTTATTGTGATTTGACCCTTCTAAAGGGAGTTCTTCATTTGTGAATGTAAGATGATTATTGGCTGTAATATTACCAATGATTCCTTCAAACTTGTCTTGGGATATTGCATGCGGAACGAATGATTCATTCAAAACCTTTAACAATGTGTTTCGATGCAGCTCCGAACTCATTATGAGTGATAACAAGGTTATCTTTGCAGGAGTGCGATTGAGTTTATCGATGATGGAGTACTCACTTTGTCTTACGTACTGGAGTAACTAATTTGTCTCCTCCTTGGATTCTTTTTCCTCTTCGGCCTTATTTTTTGCCTTATCTTTAGGAATATTATCTTGTAATTCCTTGGGGGAGTATATTCTTCCACTTCTAGTCATGCCCCCAATACCGACTATGTTGGAGATATCTTGATTAACTGATGATTCTTCTGAGTATCTCCAAGGTACATCTTTATTTGATGAATAAGGGAAAGGACGAGGAATGAATAAACGTAAAGGCGTTATTGCCTCTTCCCTTTTATCGATTGGAATGACCAACGGTGCTTGTTTGTTATCATCTTTGGGTCTATCGACCGTTGTAGAGATTTTGATGACGAAAGGCTTCTTTTTCATTTATTCTGATTTGTGGAAAGCATATCAATTAATCCCTTCTTTTTATTATCTTTATTATGAAAATGAGGAGGGATGTATGAATGTATGCAACTTATGAATGCAATAGACAGTTTAAGGAAAATCCTTTTTATTTTATCTAGAAAGTGTTTATCCTTCTATACAATGCTTTGAAGCAAGTGTTGACAAAAACGGAGAAGCTTGAAGAATCCTATAGGTAAATTAGGCTTTCTTCGTAATTCGTCTTTAGCTACTCTCACAAGATTTCTGAGTGTCTTGATTTGCTCATGTACCGCCTGGCTCATATCTTCACTGTATCGACGAGCCTCTTTTATCTTTTCTTTTTGATGAACGATCAAGGCATGATGTTGGTCAGACCTCTCTATTACTTGGTCTCTTTCACGAAGTAATTGACCATACTGAGCTAATCCATCTCTTTCTTTATCATGTAGCTCATCCAGGCTTTCTCTGTATCTTTCAGCGGTTTCCCACCACTTTTGTGCTTCTGACCAAGTTTCTACTAGGTCATCCTGTATTAACTTGATCGTTTTTGCCTGTTCTGCAAGCGCACTCTCAAGATGTGCTATTTCGTCATTCATGTCCTGGAATAGACTATCTTGTTCAAGCCTCGGAATTTTCAGTGCTTGTTTAGTCTCTTCTTGATAATCAGCACAATCATTCTTAAGACGCTCTATTTCATGGTCCTTCTTTTTACATTGCCTTTTTAGACCATCTATTATAAGGGTTGCTTCTTGCTTTCGAAGGCCCTCAATTGAGCTTCCATTACTTCTACCCTTTTATTTAAGGCATTGACCTGCAACTGTAGCTCTTCATTGACTAATGTTGTTGTGAATGTAGCAGATGGTTGAGGTATCCTTCTACTTTTCCTCCATTCATCATATTCATGGGATGTAGACACCTGAACCTTTCCAAGTTCTTTATCTCCTATATAGACTGGTCTTTCCCATGCTTTCCGGACAGCGGATACTTCTTCAAAACTATGGGAATAATGGCATAGACTCAGCCCTCTGAGCTCTTCTTGAGTTGGCACAGTCTGGGTTCTCATGAGTTGTCTCATAGCTATCTTAGGAGAGTAAGTTATACAACCCCTGAGGCCTAGTAGTGGTATGCTCAGGTAATCTCCGCATCGTACAAGAATATAACCGGGTCGAAACCAAGGGCAAACCCATGATACATGCTCTATGTTCCAATTTTCTAACTCGGTTTTCCATTCTAAACCTTGATGATGCTGAAGAGGGATTTTTGCAAAACTTCTTAAAGGATCAGGGAATATGCCCATGTAGCTTGAAGGGTAGAAGTGATTGATGCCCCATACATATAGTAATGAAGTGC
Source organism: Sphenostylis stenocarpa (assembly GCA_963425845.1). NCBI lineage: Eukaryota > Viridiplantae > Streptophyta > Magnoliopsida > Fabales > Fabaceae > Sphenostylis > Sphenostylis stenocarpa. The sequence continues at coordinate 75,734,717 of OY731403.1, forward strand.
AACATCTAAGTGTTTTCCCCTGTTTCTGTCGGAAAAAATCTACTGAAAGCAGGGTATCAGCAAGAATTGCAGGTATAGGACTCTTAGAGTATACATGCCAGGCAAAGAATGCATCTATTGCAGCATTATCCACAACGTTCACATGAAATGGGAATAATATGATTCCGAACATTGCTAATGCTAGAGTTTTGTTGAAGGTAGACCAATCTTTCTTTTCAGCCAAAGAGATTAAGTGGTCTTCTATTATTGACATTTTCCAACCTCGGATGTTCCCTTTTCCCTCTAGGATGGATTGATGAGGAGGCAATTGTATAATAGTAGCAACCTTACTCACGACAACATACACTCCTGAGCAGATATAGACCCCTACTGACGGAGGCCATCTAACCATGAGTTCATATTCTTCTAAGGTTGGTACTAAATCGAACTGCGAAAACTCAAAGCAGTGTAGATTAGGATTCCAGAAGTGGACCAATGCTCTAACAAAGATAGGATCGATGCTGACTTTCAGGAGGTCAAGAATCCTTCCATAAGATTTCTCAAAATTAACACTGACCTCCGACGACATATATGTACCCAACTGCCTTAACTTCTCTACACGGCATAGAAGGATTTCCACTTTCTTTAACTGTCTATTACTGGATCCCTCCATTATCTAAAAGAAATGAAAATGCATGATATGAGGATGAGTCCTTGTAAATGCATGCATGCAAGTGTTTATTTCTCTAGAATTATCATGTTTTATTCCTAGTATGATACATGATAGTACTTGGTTTTTTTCTTAAGAAGAATACTATCTATATGGATGTTTATGGATTTTGATGAAGAGAGTCTTATTTTCTTCTCTTATTTTTTATGAACATATGTTGTATGAATCATAAGACTTTTGTCAAGGATCTTTTTATTTTGTAAGAGGCATTTTTATGGCTTTAATTTGTTTTTATATTTTTTATGACCCTTTATCTCTTCTGTCGGTCAACGTGGCTACTTAGCTTACAAAGAACTTGAAACCAGGCTAGCTTAACTGAAGACTGTCCGAGATAAAGTTGGTTTATCTTATCATTTTTATGATTTTTAGTGTTTTTCACTATTTTGTTTGTTGTATGATTAACCTATGCTGATGCATCAATACAAATGCAACAAACGAATGCACACACAATTCATTCATCCACGAGCAGAGCCACGCTATTACGAGGTGGGGTTTTCCTGCAGAAACGTGCTTGGTTTAGATGGTTCTAAACTGTTCTCACCAAGGCCAAAGGTCCCCAAGGTGCCCCCATTATAGGGACCTCTCAATCTTTCAGTCCTCGGGTCATGCACAGAACTCCGTGTCGACATCCTTAGACCAAAAGAAGAGAGTTATCACCTTGAGTTGGTGGTTTCCGACAACGGTTGTAGCCCCGTGTGCCAACAAGCCGGTCTTATCTGCCACCCACTCCCTAAAGGTATTCACTCTTGCCCCCGGGTATAGAGGGACTGTAGTGTGCAAGGGTTTTTGTGTGCTATTTATATTTCAAACAATTTGCAGAAAATAATCATACAGCAGTTATTAAAGCCATACAATAAAACATACGGAAGAGGGTAAAGGCGTAATTCAAATCTTTACTTAGTTTGAATTTATCCATCACTAAATGGGATCAACTCTCTAGCTTCCCCAGTGGAGTCGCCATCTGTCGCCGCTGTCCGTTCCGACGTCTAGGGACATCTCGAACGTTTATGCGAGCGGTCGCGAAAAGATGGTTTAGACTCGCATTTTATATTAAAATATGTTCATTGCTTCCGAGGTGCTCAACAACTGAACTATCCTCTAATAAAAGCAAGGTTTTCGAAAAGGGGTTCTTATGGAGTCGCCACCAATATTTTGACCGTAAACATTGGAAAAGGATAAAAAGGCGTTGATTTTAATAAAAACCAAACTTGGCCATTATAACCAGATTTGGGTAAGGGAGTTAGTTACGTGTGGGGAAGGTGTTAGCACCCCACAACGCCCCTTTTGGGTTCCCTATGACGGATTCATTCATTAAGTGAAGATTACGAGAAATTATGCTATTACCCTATTTTATTGCATAATATTAAAAACAATGACTATCTACATGACTTTATTTCATATTGCATACATAAAGCAATAAATAAAGCAGTAAAAGATAAGAGAAGTGAAAAGAACCTTCGTAGCAAGCTTTGTATTACAAATCTTTAACTGTGAGGATGCGTTTTGGCAATCCCCCGCTCTACAAAGACTCTCCTCCCAGAATACAATACTGACTCAACTAAATTTTAAAGAAGAATCGAATGCTGGAATACAATTCCTTAACCTATTGCTACCTTTTTAAGGCAATCGGAGAGTTCATTCGAAGTAGGGAGAGAAGACAAGTGTCTAGAGTTGTCTGGAGTGTGAAAAAGTGGCAAATGAGCCTCCTATTTATAGTTTTCATAGCCTGGCGCATTGGGACGGCCGTCTGGGGCCTGGAAAATAGGGATGGGCGTCTGGGGAAGTCGAGACGACCGTCTGGGATTTGGGACGGCCGTCCCAAGTATCAAAACCAGTTGGGACGGCCATCTGGAACTTGCACTACTACAGAAAACACTTTCTACGACAGCATCCAACGTCGGTTATCACGAAGACCGACGTTGTACAAGACGCGGTGGCAAACTTGTAAATATGAAACAAAATTTAACGTCGGTTATATAATAACTGACGTAGTAACTGCAATTCAACGTCGGTTATATGACATACGACGTTAAATGTTTAAATTTAACGTCGGTTATGTATAACCGACGTTGAATTCCCAAAATCAACGTCGGTTACATGATTTACCCGATGTCGAAAGCGTTATCCACATCGGGTTTTTTAATAACCGACGTTGAATGTCCTTTATACCTCTCCTCCTAGGCGCGCTGCCCCCTCGTCTGCTTCTTCTTCGTCCCACATACTCCCTCCTTCTGCTTCTTCTTCACTGTGCCTCAGTCCTCACTGCTGCCCCCTCGCCACCCACTTCGCCGCCCCCTCGCTCTGCCCACTCGGCGCCCCTTCGCTGCCCACTCGCTGCGCTCTCATCAGGTTAGATTAAGTTGTATGGATGATTTACAGCATGCATTTAACATAAATATGGATTATTTAGAGCATTTCCTACGGAGGAACATTAGAAAGATGATGGATGATTTTGTATATATGGTTTGATTTGATCTAGGTTCGTTTAGGTTTCGAAGTGGTATATGGAACATTAGGTTTCGTTTAGGTTTAGGTTTAGGTTTCGAAGTGGTATATGGAACATTAGAGCATGTATGGAACATTAGAGCATTTTTAGGCAATGTACACGTTTTTTTTGTATTGTTTTGTTAAACCTTTTCTAATAAATCTTGAATATCTAGGCAAGCCTTTTTGTGTAGTTAGATGGATCGAACTTGGGTCAATGCAAGTCGTATGTCAGAAGAGTATGAGAATGGAGTTGAATCCTTTTTGAAATTTGCCGAACAAAATGCTCCCAAAATGAATGGAAAAATCTACTGCCCATGCGTTAATTGTGTAAATGGCAGAGTACAAGAGATGGACACAACGCGGGAGCATCTTATTTGCGATGGGATGATGAAGAATTACACCATATGGACATGGCACGTGAAGTGGTTGATATTCCAACAGTATCACAAACTATTGAGGATGATGTAACCTGCAAAGATCGAATAGAGGACATGCTTTGTGATGTGGGTCAAGAGAGCTTTCTTGAAGCACATGCATCTATATATGATACATTGAGGACCGATTCAGAGACACCTTTGTATCCCGGATGTACAACTTTCACACGGTTGTCATCTGTGTTAAGATTGGTCAATCTAAAAGCAAAATTTGGTTGGAGTGATACAAGTTTTAATGAATTACTCCAACTTTTGAAGGAGATGCTCCCAGACAATAACACCTTGCCGGACCGTATGTATGAAGCGAAGAAGATACTATGTCCAATGGGTTTAGAATATAGGAAGATACATGCTTGCCCTAATGATTGTGTGTTATATAGGAAAGAATTCTCATCTTTAGACCAATGTCCAACATGTGGTGTATCATGTTACAAAACGAAGGATGGTGATGATTGTAGTCAAGAGAGTGGTAAAAAACGTCCTCCTGCAAAAGTTTTATGGTATCTTCCAATTATTCCAAGATTTAGGCGGTTGTACGCTCACGAAGATGCTGAAAATTTAATTTGGCATTCAAAGAGAAAAACATGTGATGGGCAAATGCGACATCCATCTGACTCTCCCCAATGGAAGAATTTTGACCGTCTATTTCCAAGTTTTGGTAGTGATGCAAGAAACCTTAGACTTGGATTAGCAACAGATGGGATGAATCCTTTTGGAAATTTAAGTAGTAACCATAGTTCATGGCCCGTTTTATTGATGATTTACAATCTTCCACCATGGTTATGCATGAAGCGCAAATATGTCATGTTGTGTATGATGATTTCAGGTCCAAGACAGCCAGGAAATGACATAGATGTGTATTTGAGTCCTTTGATAGAAGACTTAACACTATTATGGGAGGAAGGAGTAGATGCATTTGATGGGTATCAGCAGAAGTTCAAGTTGCATGCAATGTTATTTTGCACCATTAATGACTTCCCTGCCTATGGAAACTTGAGTGGGTATAGTGTGAAGGGGCATTATGCTTGTCCTATTTGTGAAGAAGAGACCAGTTATATACAATTGAAACATGGAAAGAAGACAGGTTTATAACGAGCACGAGAAAATTTATCCCGCATGACCATCCATACCGTAGACTGAAGAAAGCTTTTAATGGCATACAGGAGGATGAAATTGCCAGAGAACCATTGACTGGTTTAGAAGTTTACGATCGAGTGAAGAACATAAGCATTACATTTGGAAAGACCCAAAAAATGTCTTCTGACAAGAACATGTGGAAGAAGAGATCAATTCTCTTTGATCTTCCATATTAGAGCCATTTAGAAGTACGACATTGTATTGATGTTATGCATGTGGAGAAGAATGTATGTGATAGTGTCATTGACACATTGTTAAACATTCAAGGAAAGTCAAAGGATGGGATCAAAGCACGTCAAGACCTTTGTGAGATGGGAATACGTCCTGAATTACATCCAAGGCCTGAAGGCAATAGAACATATCTACCACCAGCATGTCACACCTTGTCAAAGAAGGAGAAACGTAGTTTATGTCATTGTCTTGCAAGTATTAAAGTGCCACAAGGATACTCTTCAAATATTAAGAGTCTTGTATCCATGAAAGATCTGAAGTTAATTGGATTAAAGTCCCATGATTGTCACGTTTTGATGCAACAGTTGTTACCCGTGGCTATACGTAACATATTGCCTAAGAATGTTAGACATGCCATTATGCGACTATGTTTTTTCTTCAATTCTATTTGTGCCAAGGTTATCGATGAAAAATCACTAGATGAGTTGGAAAATGAGGCTACGGTTGTGCTATGTCAATTGGAGATGTATTTTCCTCCATCATTCTTTGATATAATGATTCACTTAATCGTTCATGTTGTGAGGGAAATACGAATTTGTGGGCCGGTTTATTTGAGGTGAATGTACCCAATTGAGCGATACATGAAGATCTTCAAAGGGTATTCTAAAAATCCATATAGACCTGAAGCTTCAATTGTTGAGCGGTATATTGCAGAAGAAGCCATAGAATTTTGTTCAGATTACTTGGCAAGAGTCGTACCTGTGGGTGTACCTAGAAATCGTCATGATGATAGGCTAAATGGTAAGGGAACTCGTGGTATTAGAATTCAAACAAAAGATCATGTAGAGTTGACCACCGCCCACTTGTATATTTTGAACAATATAGAAGAGGTTATTCCTTACATAGATGCGCATAAAGCAATGTTAAAGGACCTAAACCCCAAAATGGGTGAAAGGTGGTTGATGAAAGAGCATAACAACAACTTTATCAATTGGTTTCAAAGCAAAATATTTTCAAATGACAATGCCTCGATACACTTGAAATGGCTAGCACATGGACCTAGATATAATGTTATAACTTGGCAAGGGTATGACATTAACAAATACTCATTCTATACGAAGGCACAAGATGACAAAAGTACGGTCCGAGAATAGTGGAGTATCTATTGAGGCAACATCTATGCACTTTTCTAGTGCAAAGGACAAAAACCCCATCATGGCATCAATTAGTTACTTTAGAGTGATTGAGGAGATTTGGGAGGTCGACTATACTAAATTCAAAGTGCCTTTATTTAAATGTAAATGGGTTGATAGCAATACTGGTGTCCAAAGAGACCAAATGGGATTTACTTTGATTGATATAAACAAGATTGGTCATAAGGAAGAACCCTTCATAATGGCATACCAGGCAAAACAAGTGTTTTATGTCACTGATCCATCAAATGATAGGTGGTCAGTTGTCCTCAAAGGAAAAATGATTGATGTCACAAATGAGAATGGAGAAGAATTAGATGATTTTATTAACATTCAAAATTCACCACGGTTGCCTATTTCTATATCCCAATTGGAAGAGGACTTTGTTCATGCTACTCGCAATGACCATGATGAAGGCATATGGGAAAATATTAATACAATCTAAGTTATGTTTCTATTTATTTATTTTTTTAACATGTAATTGAGGAGACTTTGCATGTGTATTGATATAATTCTATGTTTTTTTCATTACAGGTAAATGGCATCTCCTCCACCATCTCCTCGGGCATACTGGAAAGACATTTTCCAGGTAAGAGGAGTCGACAATCTACACGAGTTGAAAGGCTTGACCGTTAGACACATATCTGGCCAGAAGTTATCTGTTTCTGTTGATCCTAGGACTGGCAAGGTGTCAGGTCCCTTCAGTACCCAATTTAGTAGCTACTTGGGTACACTAGCTAGAGAGAAGGTATTTATTCTATTTCAAAGTTAATTTCATTTCAAATATATTGTTCATACTTATGTTGTTTATGTTGTGTAGATATCTATTCTCCATCCTACTTGGGATCATGTGGAGGAAACTGTGAAGAACTTGTTATGGCAAGATCTTCTTGTAAGTATGTGTATTTAGTTGTTTATATTGTTTATACATTATTATCAATTGGTTAACTAAAACTTGTTTGCTACTGTAGGAACACTTTGATTTAGTTAATTCTGAGGATGTGAGGAGGAAGATAATGACAGTCATAGCAAAAATGTGGAGACAGTTCAAGTCCACATTGACCACTAAATGGGTGTATGCTGAGGACAAAGTTAGCAAGGGATTAACCCCTTGCCAAAGATATGGCATAGATGAGGACACTTGGAAGAAGTTTGTACATAGTAGGACTGGTTCAGAGTGGGAGGTAATAGCTTATGGCTTAATTGACTTGAATATTTAATAATGACTTGTGTATCTAATATTGTGTTCAATTATGTTGCAGGAAAGAAGACAAAAAGCAAAAGACATTCAAAGGAAGAATGTCGCCCCCCACCTTCTGTCTCGTGGGGGGTACGACTTATTGACTAAGAAGATGATGGAGGAGAAGAGTAGACTTCGACAGTCGGAGTTAGCCTCTTCTGGTTTAAGCGAAGAGCAGATTCCTCCACCATCTCCTCCGAAACGTCACCAGAAGTGGAAGAGGGCGCGTACAAAGCCTTCTGGTGACATGACGTCGCTGGAAGCCCGAGAAATTGCTGCTCGGATTGTAAGTAAAAGAAGTTAATTTACTTTGAATTAGTTATATGTAACATGTTCATTAATAAAATTAACTTTTATAATGTAGGATGCCTTGGAGGAGCGAGTGTACACGGGAACTTTCATCCCTTCTGGTCGTCAGGATATCTTGACCACTTGCTATTGGACGACCAGAACATCCAGGTCGTGTTCGAGCTGTTGGCCAAGGTGTGGGTGTCCGACAGTATTTTGGACCACCATCACAGGATATCCGCACCTCCACATCCCTGAGCCAAGAAGATATTGTTGCCTTGGAGATGGCTCTCATAGAGAAATTGACACCGGCCATCAGGGCAAAATTGGAGGAAGAGTTGACTCCTGCCATCAGCGCACGACTTGAGGAGACCATCACTGCACGTGTGCAGGAGCAGTTCCTGCGTATGACCTCCATGGGTACTTCATTTGCTGATGCTCATCCTCCATTAGGTGCATTTTCAACCACAAATTGGTACTTGACTTGTGTTTCTAAAATCTTAGTCCTTATTGGAATTTACTGTATTTGTAGGTCCAAGAGTTAGCACAAAGGGCAGTTGTGCTGAAGCCACTATCGAGGTCACACCTGAGGTGGCATCTATTCATCCTGAATCCACAAAGGATGATCGATATGGCTTGTGGGTTGAGGTAGATGAAGGTCTAAGGCTAATGGCCCATGGATCAGTTCATGAAGGGGCTTCAACCATCCACAATGTGCCTTTGGATCCTAACTTGGTCAAAGTAGTGGTTGAAAAGGTGGTTGACGCTGCGGCTAGTGTCCCTATCCCCACTGAAGAGGTGCAGACAGTGGGCCAAGCCCTTCAAACCTTCATTACTTGGCCCCGACATTTAGTTAGGTCAATAATGGCAAAGGTATGTATATGTATGGTTATAATACATCTAACACATAAATAAATTGATTTATTGTTTATGATTATATTTTATAAAATATGTAGGATGTTCGGCAGCCAAAAGACTTGGGTAAAGCTATTGCCACTCCTTCTGCATCTAAGGAGAAGACACCAGTTGTGGAGACTTCTCCAAATCCAATTTTTGATCTCTTGTCTCTTTCCCCACAATTGTATCTGCAGTCATTGCAAGTTCCATGGGATTGTACATTATTTGGGATGGCTTCTAGCGATATCCCCCTATACATTTCCCACACTGATGCCCTGGAGATTGGGATGGGCAATCAATGTCTAAATATAGCTGTTTTACAATTTTGGACATTGTAAGTTCATATCTTTCATGACTCTTTTCATTTTAGTAAATATATAAGCTATAAGTTCACTTAAATTGGCATATTTTAGGATGATGCACGAAATGATAGTGGAGCAGGGCATTGGTCATGTGTATGGATTTTTCGAGCCTCAATCCATATAAAAGTCTGGGAATAAGCGTGATCAAATTCTCAGTTACATGCAGAATTGGATGACTGTTTCTAAAAGAGATATTTACCTTGGAGCATACCATCATTCGTAAGTTATCCCAGCCTCTTCTGGTTTTAAACAAGTTTTTTTAATAGATTCTAATCATGTGTATATACAGAAACCATTGGCAGCTATTAGTTATTTGTCCAAAGCGAGAATCTTGTGTGTTGGTTCTGCTCATTGGGAAGAAAACCGGACATGGAGCTAAAAAATATTGTAAACGAGTAAGTATTTATTATATTATGTCTAAACATCTTGATTATTCTATTTCTAATCCCCTTCTTTTCAATATATAGTGCTTTAAAGGTTTGTAGTACATTAGATGGAAAACACACAAGTAAAAGCACAGACTCCAAATTGGAATTTTATCAAAGTAAGTAGCCTTTATATATATTATACTATCTATTAATTTACGTTCAAATTTAATAGTTATTTTTAACATATTTACTCATTTTTAGTGTAACAAACAAAATGGAGGCTACGAGTGCGGCTACTATGTAATGTATTGGATGTGGCTCATCATTTTTGGTAGCATTCAGGATAGTTGGGACGAGGTAAGTTGACATTTGCTATTATATTCAATTCCTTTATTTTTATTTCTTAGGGTTTACCATTCTATTATTGTGAACTTCTTACAGGCATTTAAAGATATAGAACCTTTGCCTATGGATACTATAGACATGGTTAGAAACAAATGGGCAGAAAAGTTTGTACAAGTAGTTAGGAATAATAGGATTGATTGATAATTTTTGTGTATTATGTACATAATGTGGCTTGGACTGAGATTTTTGTGTATTGTGTAAATATACAGTGATTAGGTGAAAAGACCTGGTTGAGATTTTTGTATATTGTGTATATATTGTGTAAATCTGCTTGGACTGAGATTTACGGATCTGAGATTTATAGTAGGTCGTGTATGGTAGCACAAAAACAGAACAATTTTTTTTTAAAAAAAAGGGATATTCTACGTCGGTTATTGCATTAACCGACGTTGTAACGTCAGTCGCTTGAGCGAAACGTCGGTCACTTGAGCGAAACAGCACCCGAGAGTCCCTTTTGTTGAAGGCTGAGCGAGAAAGGACTTTCAACGTCGGTTATTTCAATGTCCGACGTAGAAATGAGTAAATTCTACGTCGGTTATTGAACTAACCGACGTTGAAAGTCCTTTCTCGCTCAAGCGACCGGTGTACTCGCTTGAGCGAAACAGCACCCGAGAGTCCCCTTTGTTTGAAGGCTTCGTCACTCAAGCGAGTACACTGGTCGCTTGAGCGAGAAAGGACTTTCAACGTCGGTTAGTTCAATAACCGACGTAGATGTCTAACACTTTCAACGTCGGGTATTCTGAACCGACGTAGAATCCTTTGACATTCAACGACGCCTGATTCAACGACGTCATTGGAACCGACGTTGAAAGCCTTCTACACCTGACGTTGAATGCTCATTCTGCAGTAGTGTTGGGATGGCCGTCTGGGAATGTGGGACGGCCGTCCCATCTTCTGGGATGGCCATCTCGACTGTTTTTGCCAGATTTTGTGTTCTGGGACCCCCGGGAAGCTTTCCTTTATTTATTCGGACGTCGATTGATGCCGATAGACGTCCATCGAAGCTTTATCTACATATAGGAAGTCTTCTTGGCCTTTATTGAGATGCCGGACAAGCTTTATCTTGTTATAGGAAGTCTCCTTAGCCTTTATCGAGAGGCCGGGCAAAATTAGGGGTCTACAAACAGTTGTCTACTTGCATGCATATCATTCATCTGCATATTTAATTTCCCCTCCTTTCACGCTTAATAAATAAGATAATAAAAAGGAAGGATTAACTGACACAATCAAGCTTTCTCCAATGGTCGACTCATCACGAGAGAAAAATAAGCCTCGACTGTTGGTCCTCAAAAATAAGGAAGAGGGGGCAAGGACACCAGTGCGACTATTTATGCCACGTCCTTTCCCCTACGAGTCAGATAAAGCTGTACCGTGGAGATACGGGGAACCTTCACCAATAAAAGAGGACATCACGAATATAGCCAGCATTAGGGGCATGACTAGAAGCGGAAGAGTCTACTCCCCCAAGGACACACAAGAAGATGTTCCCAAAAATAAAGGAAAAAATAAAAAGACCGAAGAGGAAAAAGAAAATAAGGAATCCAAGGAGGAGACAGAAGAATTACTCCAGTTTATAAGACTAAGCGAGTATTCCATTATAGACCAGCTCAATCACACACCTGCGAAGATAACATTGTTATCTCTAATGATGAGCTCGGAACCGCACAGAAACGCCCTGCTGAAGGTCTTGAGCGAAGCGCATGTGCCTCACACTATATCCCAAGAAAAGGTTGAGAGGATCGTCGGTCACATCATGGCAAGCGATCACCTCACCTTCACAGAGGAAGAACTACCCCTCGAGGGGTCGAACCACAACAAGCCCTTGCACATTTCAATCAAGTGTAAGGAATACCTCATCGCCAAAGTTCTTGTGGATAACGGGTCATACTTGAACGTGATGCCTAAGTGCACACTAGACAAATTGACTATCCAAGGAACCCGTCTGCGCCCAAGCAACACTATTGTTCGAGCCTTCGACGGATCAAAATGAGAAGTAGTGGGAGAAGTTAATTTGCCAATCCAAGTTGGACCCACTATCTTCACCGTCGATTTCCATGTAATGGATATTACTCCAGCATACAGTTGTCTCCTCGGCAGGCCTTGGATTCATGACGCTAAGGCAGTACCTTCGACGCTCCACCAAAAAGTCAAGTTCATAGTGGACGACAAATTGCTCACGGTCCAAGCAAAAGATGATATCCTGATCAGTGGACCGTCCACCCAACCTTATGTGGATGCAGCAGAAGAGGCCCTTGAAACATCTTTTCAAGCGCTTGAAATTTCCAGTATAGAAAGACTTCCTAAAAACACAAAGGTAGGCCGCATGATGATGAAGCATGGTTACCATCCTGGCCAAGGACTAGGGGCAGATTCCCAAGGCATAAGGGAACCCCCAGAATTCCAAGATAATCCTTTCAAACATGGCCTAGGATATGACCCTACTAAGGGCTGAGCGGAAAAAGGAAAAGGGAAGTCTCCCCTCCGCACACTCAAGCAGATTTTCCGAAGTGGAGGGGTGCAAGTGTCAAGAGCTACCCTAGTCATTAGGAAATATTTTTCTTCATTTAAGGGATGTAAACCGCATGATTGTTAGAGATTATCCCCCGGGGCTAGCCCGACCCCCGGGCATTTTAGGGCACATATTCCCTTATTAATTAATAAAGAATACTTCTTACTATCTGCTTCTTTTCTTGCTATTTCTGACTAGACCTCAAAATAACCCTGTCTAAGTAAACGGAAAAAGAAAAAGAAGAATAAAAAGCGCATCCAAATAACCAAAAATTCGCCATTGCCAACACAATCAGACTGGTTGATTAGGAGCACCAAATAAGACTTACTTCACCATAAAGAGAGTCATGTTTCGCCAATATTGTGAAAAAAAATATATACACACAAAAAAAAACATAGAAGCCAAAGGCCAAAAAAGAAAAGGGCAAACTACCCGGTAGGAAACCCACTAAGGGGGCTACACAAAAGATAGGGGGTGACCCGGTAGGATACCCGAACAAAAATAAAGGGTAGTCTAGGCAAAAGTTAGGGTTACAAAATAAGGTCCGCTAGGATTCCCTAAAAATACAAAAAAGGAACCTAGACAAAAGATAGGGCCAAAACACAATATCCTAGATCGAAAACCCAAAGGGCGATCTAGGGAAATCAACTAGCCATAAAAAGCAATGGAAATAAAATTAAGGCGCAACTACAAAAAAGGGGGAAACACTTGCTTAGACAAAAAGCTTAAACACCTAAGCCTAACCCTGACCAACCATTCTTACAAAACCTTTTTCCAAATAAAACTAACATTCTAAAACACAAGTCATTGAATTTACCTCTTTACTTCTTTTCTCTTGACCCTCACAACGATATTCTAATAATTAATTTGGGAATATGGAGGCGTATAGTCAACAAGAGGATTGAAACCCCTAGAGTGGAGAAAGAGGGACACTACATGACAAAGAGTGCTCTACAAAAAGAGAGGAAAGAAAAAGGAAAAACAAGTTATCCTTCGGTCACAAGAAGTCCGACATGGTACAGCCAAGCGCGAAAACACAAATCAGAGGACATCCGACGCTACAAGATACGTCAGTAAAATCCTTCTGAAAAACTATTTGAAATAGGCATTATAGGACATCAAACATAAAAATATTGCATGCATAAAATGTTTTTGAACCAAGTCCTATTGCTTTTTACAAAAAAAAAAACCCTTAATTCGAGACGGCCGTCCGGAATACCCAGACCGCCGTCTCGGTCTCCAGCAAATCGGGACCGCCATCTCGACTTGGCTAAAAACAAGACTGTCATCCCGCTTGACGAGACGGCCGTCTCGACTTGCACAAAATCGAGACCGCCGTCTCAACTTCCCAGACGGCGGTCCCGAATTGAATTTTTCCCTTATAAATAGGGGAGGAGTCTTGAGGCTCTCCACAACTCCTCTGCACTCCAACTCTCTGATCTCTCACTTCCAAGCACTTTTTCGTCAAAATGTTCCGTGGAAGTGAGTCAAGGAAGAGAAGAGGACCTGCTGGCCCTAGCAGTTCCTCAGCACCTGCCCCTCAAGACCCCACACAGCTCTCACCACTACACCAGGCTCGCGTAGAGCACATCAGGGGGTACACATGGCACCCCATGCTCAAGTTAGACTTCGACATCCTCACCAAATTTGGATGGGGCTTCCTCCTGCAGTCTCCACCCACCCACGTGTACCCTCAGGCAGTGATGGAGTTCCTGGCCTCCATCTCCTACGCCGAGACTCCCGCCAAGATCCCGGGCCTGTCACCGACGAAGATGGTGACATACTTTATGGGTGGGATGTACCAGACTACCACCTTGGACGAATTCAATGTGTCCATCGGATTCGTCCAGCCCGGGGACGTACTGACCCGGGAGTACCAGGAGGCCATCTGCACACGCCCCACCAACCTCACCGCCGGCAAAATGTGGGAGGAGCTCACTAGGGCTCCCACCTTGCCCACACTAATGAAGGGCTCAACACTCCCCCTGGCCCTCCGCATTTGCCACAAGCTGCTGGCGGGGACCATCCACAGCAGGAAGGAAAGTCAGGGAAAGGTAATGCTCCCCGACCTCTTTGTCCTTTACTGCATGAGCCAGAGGCGTCGATGCAACCTTGGCTACTTCTTCCTGAAGGCCCTCAAGGACTTCAGGAGCAGGCCAGTGGGAGCTGTCCTCATGGCCCCCTTCATCACCCCCTGGCAGAAAAATGGGGGTGCAGTGGCCGGGAAGAACTGGCCTCCAGCCAACGACCCAAGTCCATCAACGGGTCGATCCTGGTCAGCATGGGGATGCTGATGCGCCACAGGACCCAGCTGGTGCTTCACCCATCGCTGGACTTCACTTTGGATCTCCAGGATATCGTGGCAATGCGCGATCTCCCGACACCTCCTGAGTTCCAACAGCCACAACAGCAGCAGCGACAACAACAACAGCATTACGCAGATGACTTTGCTGGCGAAACTGTAACATCTACGATCTGCGCCAGCAATTTGAGCAAATGTCTGTAAGGCAAGAACAAATGTCCCTAAGGCAGGAAGCCTTCGACACAAGACTGGAGACGATATACCAGTATAAGGAGGGAATGAGGAAGGATTAGGCAACATTCCAACAAGAGTACCGCGATGAAGTCCGAGACCAAGCAGAGTTTCGGAGGCATATGTACCGACAATTCCCCTCCTACGAATCGTCTCCCGACGAGAGCCCATCGTCTTTGGGATAATACTCATAGAATAGGGCTGCTGTAATAAAATATTTCATAAATAAAATTTTATTCCATGCATCATTTTATTATCCCTTTCAAAAGTCAGTGTAATCAAAAGAGGATAAAGAGTAAAAAGACCTACACTCAAGAAAAAAAGCCAAAATCCAAAATCGCGAGAAAAAAGAGATAAAACCGCAGAAAAAGGCAGGATTGAAACAAAGTCAACCACCTTGACCAAACAAAATTTCGACAACCAAGCAAGTGTCGAAAAATAAACAAAGTCCACCCGACCAACCAGCAGGAGTTGGGTGATCACCATCAAAAGATCAAAAACAAAGAATCCCCAGCAACCGACAAGGCTGGATGAACACCAACAAAATCCCTGGTACAGACCGGACGACCAAATAAAAAACAAAGAAAGCACATCTCAACCAAGGGCGCATGAGCTAGAGCAGTAAGCCGCCACCACAGCCAAAGGATCGGCTACCGCAAGAAGGAGCATTCAGAGGCATAAGACCAGATGGGGGTGTATACTCATCAGGCCTTACAAAAGGGGGCTTGCTGGGCGAGGGTTCATACTCGTCAAACTAGATGGGGGTTCGTACTCATCAGCCGAAGGGATCAGCTACCGCCAGAAGAAGCATCCTGGAAGCACACCTTTACCCGGAAGATCAACCGCCACAAAGACGGAACATCTGAAGGACAACCGGGCAAGAGGATCAACTCCTTTACCCTCCTGTTGATCCCTGTGGCACAACAGGCCAACAGTCGACTGGTCGGGTAAAGGGGGGCAGCTGTAGACCCCAAATCTTGCCCGGCCTCATAATAAAGACCAGAATACCTCCTTTTTGAAGATGGATGAAGCCTAAGAAGCCATTAGAATAGACTATTAGGCCCCATATTAGAATAGGAGGGATTTTCTGCATGTAAATAAGGATTTTCGCCTTTTAGGGTCGAGACCGCCGTCTCGTATTCGGGACCGCCGTCTCGCCTTGCAAAAGTGGCGAGACCGCCATCTCGTTTGGCGAGACGGCCATCTCGCCATTTCTGCAAGGCGAGACGGCCGTCCTGAATGGCGAGACGGCCGTCTCGACCTGACAGGCGCGAATCCCTATAAATAGCCGCGCCATTCCCCTCATTTCACACAGTTCTTCCATTCTCTCTCTTATTATTTCTTAAAATTCTCTTCCTAAAATACCTCCAAAGCATTTCTGGAGTTTTTGAGAGCTCTTTAGAGTTTTTTATAGCGTTTTCGAGATATTCTCGGCGCTATAAAGAGTGAAGGGCTGCCAAAAAGCACCATAGTTTCCAGGAAATTAATATAAAGCTTGCCTCGGAGGTTTTTACATTCTCCCTCTCTCTTTTACTATTTTATTTTTAATTATGCAATAGATATTAGGGCCATGTAGTCATAACTTTAAATTCTGCAAATAAAGGGTAAAAGCGTATTTTCAATGGTTTACTTATTTAAATAGCTGACTTATCATAGGGAACCCGGAAGGGGCATTGTAAGGGAACTAACACTTCCCTTACACGTAACTAACTCCCTTACCCAACTCTGGTTCTAATGACCAAAGTTGGTTTTTTGAAAACCAACACCTTTTTACTCCTTTTTCGATGTTTCCGGTAAAAACATCGGTGGCGACTCTAGAAGAACCCTTCAAAATTTGTTCTTGGGTTAGCCCGGTTATCGGACAATCCAAGAGCGCCTTTTCGAAAACCTCGCCCCTAGGTTCAACCCGGTTATCGGACAACCTAAAGGCGTTGTAACCACACCAATAAAAACGCGAAAATTGGAAAGTCGAAACCATCGCGTCGCTTCGACCGCCTCGTTTTGACGGCGGCGACTGATGGCGACTCCACTGGGGAAGCCTAGAGAGTTGATCGCATTTAGTGATGAGCCAGCTTAAAGTAAATAAACCAAGAAAATTACGCTTTTACCCTACCTTGTATTATAACATGTTTTAATGCTTGGCTTTAATAACTGTTGTTTGTTTATATTTACGCAATTGTTTGAAATACAAAATGTACACAAACCCTTGCACACTACAGTTCCCTCTATACCCGGGGGCAAGTGAGAAATCCATAGGGAGTGGGTGGCAGGTACGGTTCGCTGTAGTTATGGCCTTGTGCCCACCAGTGTGATCAGAAACCACCACTCAAGGTGATAACCTTCCTCTTTTGGCACAAAGACTGACTATGGCCTTAGTGCTAAGCATGGTCGAAAGGCTGGAGAGTGGGGACCCTATAATGGGGGCACCTTGGGGGCCGTAGCCTTGGTGAGAATAGTTAGAACCTACCTTCGCCAAAGCACTTTTCAGCAGGAAAACCCTACCTTGTGATTAAAATGACTTCTCGCCTGTTCGTGGATGATCGAATTGTGTGTGCATCTGTTTGTTGCATTTGTCTATTGCATAGCATAACCAAACAACAGAAAAATCACAAAAAACATTTTTTACAATAAACGCCTTTATCTCGGACAGTCTACCCTTTTAGCTAGCCTGGTTTCAGGTTCTTTGTAAGCTAGCCACGCAGTTTGAAAGAAGAGATAAGGAACGCTAACTATTCTTTTGCATAAAGCCATTTTTTTTATCTCAGACAGTCTGCCTTTTAGCTAGCCAGGTTTCAGGTTCTTTGTAAGCTAAGTAGCCACGAAGTCCGACAGAAGAGATAAAAGGCTATAAAATAAAAATAAAAATAAAAATTCAGTTTAAAGCAATAAATGGGACCTTGTTCAAAAATATTACACTCATAAATCATTCATATAGGTAGTTTATTCTTCATAAAAATACGCAAATATCATACAAAACATGATAAATAGAAAAATAAACACTCACATTCATTCAATAAGCATCATTTTCATAAAACATGCATTTTGGTTTTAGAAAATGGAGGGGACTAGTAGACAATTGAAGAAGGTGGACATTCCCCGATACCATACTGAGAAATTGGAATGCCTTTGCGCGGTAATGCCACCAGAGGTCCGCTCCGACTTTGAAAAATCCTATGGACGGATTCTCGACCTGCTGAAAATCTGTGTCGATCAAGTGTTCATCAGGGTACTAATTCACTTCTGGAACTCTAGTCTGTGCTGTTTTGAATTTCCTCAGTTCGACATGCTGCCCACCTTGGAGGAGTACGAAATTATGCTAAAATGGCCCAAATCAGCCGGGGTCCATATCCGCTACAGGACATATACTCCTGCAGCACAAGTCGCTGCCATCATCCAACTACCATTCTGGCAGACTACCCTGATAGGAAAAAGGAACATCCAAGGTTGGAAAGTCTCAATGTTAGAAGACCATCTGTCTGACTTGGCTGAAAGGACAGAATGGGTCGCTTTTAACAACACCCTGGCCTTAATCATATTCGGAACGATCTTGTTTCCCTTCCACCTCGACACAGTGGATCAAGTCGTCATGGACGCCTTCTTCGCCTGGGACGTGAACTCGAAGAGTCCCTTGCCTACAATTCTTTCCGACACCTTGCTCTTGGTGGAATTCTACCGCCAGAAGCAAGGAAAAACACTTTGTTGCTGCTCTTCACTACTCTTTGTGTGGGGCATTACACATTTTTACGCCTCTAGTCACATGGGGATGTTCCCCGACCCTTTAAGGAGCTTCTCCAAAATCCCTCTCCAACGATGCTTAACCTCGGAGTGGAAGGACGAGTTGGAACAATGGGACGCCAACAATTTATCCTGGGTCTGCCCTTGGTTCTGACCCGGTCTAGTCCTCATCAGATGTGGAGACTATCCAAACGTACCCTTGATAGGACTCAGGGGTTGCATAGCCTACTCACCTAGAGTAGCTATGAGACAACTCATGAGGACTCAAACTACAATTTCTCGAGGGGAACTCGGAGGACTGTGTTTTTTCGGAGACCCATGCACAATCGCCAACTCACTAGCCGTGAGAAAAGTATGGGAGAAACCAGTCTTTATGGGAGACAGAGAGCTAGGAAAAGCTTGAGTGGCTGTCTCCGGTGACTATGAGGTATGGAGAAAAAGAAGAGGAAAGTCTCAACCATCCACCTCACTCGTTACAAGCGCCAATAGTGAAGAGCTGCAAGCTCAAGTCGATGCCATGACCCAGAGGATAGAAAATCATGGGAGCCCAGATGAGGGCCCTTGAAGAGAGAGTGCAAGAATCTATCCTCACCATTCATGGTCTACAAAGGCAATGCAAGAAAAAGGATCATGAAATAGAGCGCCTTAAGGATCAGTGTGCTGACTCTAATGAGCAAGCTATCTGAGCATCCAAAGCTGCCAGAACCAGTTCGGATAGCCAAATCCAAGAAATAACCGCCAAATCAGCACGCCTTGAGGTTGAATCAGCAAAATAGGCTCAGATGATCAAGGAGTTGTTGCAAGAACTCACCAAGACTCGGTCCGAAATACACCAAGAGCGGGAGGCCAATCGGAGACTCAACAAAAGTCTCGCTGAGCTACGCTGCAAAGAAAGAGACGGGCTAGCTCAGTACGGCCAAGTACTACAAGAAAAGGACTGGGCCCTTACAAAACTCGATGAACTGCAAGCCTTGATCGTCCATCAGGAGGCGAAGATTAAAGAGGCTCAAAAGTATAGCGAAGATATGAGCCACGCGGTCCAGAAGCAAAGCGAAGCACTTGCTCGTCACGTCCGAGAAGCCGAAAGGGAATTACATAGAGATCAAGACTCGCCTGTGGGTTTCTTTAGGCTTTTCTGTTTCTGTCAAAAGTTGCTTCGTAGTATGGAATAGGGGAATGTACACCTTCCAAACGGATAAATGAAAATTTTCTTTATTCAATAATTGTCTACTTGCATGCATGTCATTCATTTGCATATTTAATTTCCCCTCCTTCATTCTTAATAAATAAGATAATAAAAAGGGAGGCTTAACTGACACATCTTCCAAATCAGAAGAATGGAGAGAAAGCCACTCCTAATCAAGTTTGCCCCAACGGTCGACTCGTCGCAAGAAGAAAATAAGCCTCGACCGTTGGTCCTCAAAAATAAGGAAGAGGGGGCAAGGACACTAGTGTGACTATTTATGCCACGTCCTTTCCCCTATGAATCAAATAAAGTTGTACCGTGGAGATACGAAGAATCTTCACCAATAAAAAAGGATATCACGAATATAGCCGACATTGGGGGCATGACTAGAAGTGGAAGAGTCTATTCCCCCAAGGACTCACAAGAAGACGTCCCAAAAAATAAAGGAAAAAGTAAAAATACCGAAGAAAAAGAAAATAAAGAATCCAAGGAGGAGACAGAGGAATTACTCCAGTTTATAAGGCAAAGCGAGTATTCCATTATAGACAAGCTCAATCATACTCCTGCAAAGATAACCCTATTATCTCTAATGATGAGTTCGGAACCGCACAGAAATGCCCTGCTGAAGGTCTTTAGCGAAGCGCATGTACTTCACACCATATCCCAAGAAAAAGTTGAGAGGATCGTCGGTCACATTATGTCAAGCGATCACCTCACCTTCACAGAGGAAGAACTCCCCCTCGAGGGATCAAACCATAACAAGCCCTTGCACATTTCAATCAAGTGTAAGGAGTACCTCATCGCCAAATTTCTTGTGGATAACGGGTCATCCTTGAATGTGATGCCCAAGTGCACACTGGACAAGTTGACTATCCAAGGAACCCGTCTGCGCCCAAGCAGCACTATCGTTCGAACCTTTGACGGATCAAAACGAGAAGTAGTGGGAGAAGTTAATTTGCCAATCCAAGTTGGACCCACTATCTTCAACGTCGATTTCCATGTAACGGATATTACTCCAACATACAGTTGTCTCCTCAGCAGGCCTTGGATTCATGACGCTAAGGCAATACCTTCGACGCTCCATCAGAAAGTCATGTTCATAGTGGATGACAAACTGGTCACGGTCCAAGCAGAAGATGATATCCTGATCAGTGGACCGTCTACCCAACCTTATGTGGACGCGGCTGAAGAGGCCCTTGAAACATCTTTTCAAGCGCTCAAAATTGCCAGCGTAGAAAGACTTCCCAAAAACACAAAGGTAGCCCGCATGATGTTGAAGAATGGTTACCATCCTGGCCAAGGACTGGGGGCAGATTCCCAAGGCATGAGAGAGCCCCTAGAATTTAAAGATAATTCTTTCAAGCATGACCTAGGATATGACCTTACTAAGGGCCGAGCGGAAAAAAGAAAAGGGAAGTCTCCCCTCCGCACACTCAAGCAAATTTTCCGAAGCGGAGGGGTGCAAGCGTCAAGAGCTACCCTATTCATTAGGAGATTTTTTTCTTCATTTAAGGGATGTAAACCCCATGATTGTTAGAGATTATCCCCCGGGGCTAGCCCAACCCTTGGGCATTTTAGGGCACATATTCCCTTATTAATTAATAAAGAATACTTCTTACTATCTGCTTCTCTTCTTGCTATTTCATGACTAGACCTCACAATAACCTTGTCTAAGTAAGCAAAAAAAGAAAAGAAGAATAAAAAAGCGCGTCCAAATAATCAAAATTCGCCATTTCCATTACAATCAAGCTAGTTGATTAGAAGCACCAAATAAGGCTTTACCTCATTATAAAGAAAGTCATGCTTTGCCAATATTGTGAACAAAAAAAATAAATACACAAAAAAGAAAAAGCCCATAGAAGCCAAAGGCCAAAGAAAAGGGCAAAATACCTGGTAGGAAACCCACTAAGGGGGCTACGCAAAAGATAGGGTCAACTCGGTAGGATACCCGAACAAAAAATAAAGGGTAGCCTAGGCAAAAGTTAGGGTTACAAAATAAGGTCCGCTAGGATTCCTCCAAAATATACCAAAAGAGAGAACCTAAACAAAAGTTAGGGCCAAAACACAATATCCTAGTTCGAAAACCCGAAGGACGATCTAGGGACATCAACTAGCCATAAAAAGCAGTGGAAATAAAACTAAGGCGCAAATACAAAAAAAAGAGGGAAACGTTTGCGTAGACAAAGAGCTTAAACACCTGAGCCTAACCCTGGCCAGCCGTTCTTACAAAACCTATTTCTAAATAAAATCAACCTTCTAAAACACAAGCCATTGAATTTACCTCCTTACTTCTCTTTTCTTGACCCTCACAACAAAATTCTAATAATTAATTTGGGAATATGGAGGCGTATAGTCAACAAGAGGATTGAAACCCCTAAAAGTGGAGAAAAAGGGACACTACATGGCAAAGAGTACTCTATAGAAAAAAGAGGGAAAGAGAAAAGGAAAAACAAGTTGTCCTTCAGTCACAAAAAGTCCGGCATGGTACAGCGAAACACAAGAACGCAAATCAGAGGACATTCGACGCTACAAGATATGTCAGTTAAATCCTTCTGAAAAACTAATTGAAATAGGCATTATAGGACATCAAACATAAAAACATTGCATGCATAAAATGTTTTTGAACCAGGTCCTATTGCTTTTCACAACAACAAAAAAAACCCTTTAATTCGAGACGGCCGTCCGGAATTCCCAGACCGCCGTCTTGGTCTCCAGCAAACCGGGACCGCCGTCTCGACCATCGAGACTGCCGTCTCGACTTGGCCAAAAACGAGACCGCCATCCCGCTTGGCGAGACGGTCGTCTCGCTTAAGGCCAAAGTCGAGACCGTCGTCTCGACTTCCCAGACGGCGGTCCCGAATCCGAATTTTCTCCTATAAATAGAGGAGGCCTCTAGGGGTTCCTCACAACTCCTCTACACTCCAATTCTCAGATCTCTCACTTCCAAGTCGGCAAAAGCTTAAACACCCGAGCCTAACCCTAGCCAACCATTCTTATAAAATCCTTTCTAAATAAAATTGACCATCTAAAACACAAGCCATTGAATTTTCCTTCTTACTTCTTTTCTCTTGACCCTCACAACAACATTCTAATAATTAATTTGGGAATATGGAGGCGTATAGTCAACAAGAGGATTGAAATCCCTAAAGTGAAGGAAAAGGGACACTACATGGCAAAGTGTACTCTACCAAAAAGAGGGGAGAGAGAAAAAGCAAAGAAAAAGAAAAAAGAAAAAAAGCAAGTTATTCTTCGGTCACAAGAAGTCCGGCATGGTACAACCAAGTACGAAAATGCAGATCGGAAGGCACTCGACACTACAAGACACGTCAGTTAAATCCTTTTGAAAAACTAATTGAAATAGCCATTATAGGACATCAAACATAAAAACATTGCATGCATAAAATGTTTTTGAACCAGGTCCTATTTCCTTTCTAAAAAAAAACCCTTAAATCGATAAGGCCATCTCGAATTACCAGACCGCCGTCTCGATATCCAGAAAGTCGGGACCGCCGTCTCGACTTGGCTAAAAACAAGATTGTCGTCCCGCTTGGCAAGACGGCCGGCTCGCTTAAGGCCAAAGTCGAGACCGCCGTCTCGAGGTCCCAAACGGCCGTCTCGACTTGCGCAAAATCGAGACCGCCGTCTCGACTTCGCAAACGGTGGTCCCGATTTCAATTTTTCCCCTATAAATAGAGGAGGGGTCTTGGGGGTTCTCCACACCTCCTCTGCACCCCAACTCTCTGATCTCTAACTCTCGAGCACTTTACCGTGAAAATGCACTGTGGAAGCCAATCCAGGAAGAGAAGAGGTTCTGCTGGCCCTAGCAGTTCCTCAGCACCTGTCCCCCAGGATCCCACTCAGCTCTCTCCACTGCACCAGGCTCGTCTAGAGCATATCAGGGGGTACACATGGCACCCCATGCTTAAATTGGACTTCGGCATTCTAGCAGAATTTGGGTGGGAGGACGACGTCCTGGCCCACATTGACAGCATTGGGTGGGGCTTCCTCCTACAGTCTCCACCTACCCACGTGTACCCCCAGGCGGTACTGAAGTTTCTTGCCTCCATCTCCTACGCTGAGACTCCCGCCATGATCCTAGGCCTGTCACCAACCAAGATGGTGACATACTTTATGGGTGGGATGTATCGGACCACCACCCTCGACGAATTCAATGTGAACATTGGGTTCGTCCAGCCTGGGGACGTGTTGACCCGGGATTACCAGGAGGCCATCTGTGCGCGCCCCACCAACCTCACCGCCAGCGAGATGTGGGAGGAGCTCACCAGGGTGCCCACTTTGCCCACACTGATGAAGGGCTCAGCACTCCCCCCAGCCCTCCGTATCTGCCACAAGCTGCTGGCGGGGACCATCCATAGGCGGAAAGAGAGCCAGGGAAAGGTAACCCTTCCAGACCTCTTCGTCCTTTACTGCATGAGCCAGAGGCGCCGGTGCAACCCTGGCTATTTCTTCCTGAAGGCCCTCAAGAACTTCGGGAGCCGGCCAGTGGGAGCCATCCTCATGGCTCCCCTCATTACCCCCCTGTCAGAGAAATGGGGGTGTAGTGGCTGGGAAGAACTGCCCTCTAGCCTCCGACCCAAATCCATCAACGGGTCAGTCCTGGTCAGCATGGGGATGCTGCTGCGCCACGGGACCCAGCTGATCCTCCACCCTTCCCCGGACATCACTTTGGATCTCCGGGACCTCGTGGCAATGCACGATCTCCCAACACCTCCCGAGTTCCAACAACCACAACAACAGCAACAACAATAACAGCAGTACACAAATGACTTTGCTGGTGTAAACCATAATATCTACGATTTGCGCTAGCAATTCGATCAGATGTCTATGAGACAGGAGCAGATATCCCTAAGGCAGGAAGCCTTCGACACGAGACTGGAGACAATATACCAGTACCAAGAGGGGATGAGGTAAGACTCGACGGTCTTCCAGCAGGAGTATCGCGATGAAGTCCGGGACCAGGCAGAGTTTCAGAGGCATATGTACCAGCAGT
This sequence comes from Sphenostylis stenocarpa, assembly GCA_963425845.1. Lineage (NCBI taxonomy): Eukaryota > Viridiplantae > Streptophyta > Magnoliopsida > Fabales > Fabaceae > Sphenostylis > Sphenostylis stenocarpa. The sequence goes on from OY731403.1 coordinate 75,759,382, forward strand.
TCCCCTCTTATGGATCGTCTCTAGATGAGAGCCCACCTTCTTAGGGATAGTGCTTATAGAATAAGTTGCTATAAATAAATTTTTCTTATTAGTAAAAATTTCATGCATTTTTTGCTATCCCTTTCAAAAAGTTGGCGTAACAAAAGAAGCTTAAATTAGAAAGACTCACGCCCAAAAAAGCCAAAATCCAAAATCGCGAGAAAAAAGAGACAAAACCGCGAAAAAAAAGTAGGATTAAAAAACCATTTTTCGACAACCAAAAAAGAAGTCGAACAACAAACAAAGACCACCCGACCAACCAGCAAGAGTCGGGTGATAACCTTCAAAAGATAAAAAACAAAGAATCCCTACTAATCAACAAGGCTGGATGAACACTACAAAATCCCCGGCACAGACCAGACGACTAGATCTCAGAAAAGACGAAGACGAGAGGACACATCTCAACATAGGCGCATGAGCTAGAGCAGTAAGCCGCCACCACAGCTAAAGGATCGGCTACCGCAAGAAGGAGCATCCGAAGGCATAACACCAGATGGGGGTGTATACTCATCAGGCCTTACAAAAGGGGGCTTACCGGACGGGGGTTCATACTCGTCAAACACCAGATGAGGGTGTATACTCATCAGGCCTTACAAAAGGGGACTTACCGGGCAAGGGTTCATACTCGTCAAACCAGATGGGGGTTCATACTCATCAGCCGAAAGGATCAGCTACCGCCAGAAGAAGCATCCTGGAAGCACACTTTTTCCCGGAAGATCAACCGCCAAAAAGACGGAACATCTAAAGGACAACCGGGCAAGAGGGTCAACTCCTTTACCCTCCAGTCGATCTCCTTGGCACAATAGGCCAGCAGTCGACTAGTCGAGTAAAGGGGGGTGTCGCCGCCGTCAAAACGAGGCGGTCGGAGCGACGCGATGGTTTTTCGACTTTCCAATTTTCGCGTTTTTGTGTGGTACAACGCCTTTAGGTTGTCCGATAACTGGGCTGAACCTAGAGGCGAGGTTTTCGAAAGGGCGCTCTTGGATTGTCCGATAACTGGGCTAATCCAAGAGCTAGTTTTGAAGGGTTCTTTGGAGTCACCACCGATGTTTTTACCGGAAACATCGGAAAAGGAGTTTAAAAGGCGTTGGTTTTCGAAAAACCAACTTTGGTCATTAGAACCAGAGCTGGGTAAGGGAGTTAGTTACGTGTAAAGGAAGTGTTAGTTCCTTTACGACGCCCCTTTCAGGTTCCCTATGATAGGCTAGCTATTCTGAGTAAATAAACCGGAAAATACGCTTTTACCCTTTTATTGTGCGGAATTTAAATTATGACTACATGGCCCTAATGTCTATTTCATAATTGAAATAAAGCGGTAAAAGTAAAGAGAGAGAGAATATAAACCTCCGAAGCAAGCTTTTATATTATCTTTTGGAAATTAGGGTGCTTTTTGGCAACCCTGCACTCTTGTACAGCGCTGGAACCTCTCAAAAACGCTATAAAAACCTCTAAAGACACTCAAAAGCTCCGGAAAATGCGTCGAAGGGATTCTAGAGAGAGAAACTAGTGATGTGACTAGAGAGAGAATGAGAGAGGTGTGTGAAATGAGGGGAATGGAGGCCCTATTTATAGGGATTTGCGCCTGTCAGGTCGAGACGGGCCGTCTCGCCTGACAAGGTCGAGACGGCGGTCTCGCCTTATAGGAACGTCGAGATGGCGGTCTCGCCATTCGCGAGTGGCGAGACGGTGGTCTTGCCAAACGAGACGGCGGTCTCGCCATCCACGCAAGGCAAGACGGCGGTCTCGAATCTGTGACGGCGGTCTCGACCTTAAAAGGCGAAAATCCTTATTTTTGGACCAACAAACCCTCCTATCCTAGTATGGGGCCTAATAGTCTCTCCTAATGGCTTCTTAGGCTTCGTCCATCTTCGGAAAGGAGGTCTTCTGGTCTTTATTGTTAGGCCGGGCAAGATTTGGGGTCTACAGCTGCCCCCCCTGTACTCGACTAGTCGACTGCTGGCCTTCTGTGCCAAGTAGATCGACTGGAGGGTAAAGGAGTTGACCCTCTTGCCCGGTTATCCTTCAGATGTCCCAAGTTGCGGCAGTCGATCCTCTGGGGAAAAGTGCGTTGTGCGCCTCCAGGATGCTCCTTCTAACGGTAGCTGATCCCTTCGGCTGATGAGCATGAACCCCCATCTGGTTTTGACGAGTATGAACCCCCGCTTGGTAAGCCCTCTTCTGTAAGGCTTGATGAGTACACACCCCCATCTGGTGTTTAAAGAGTATGAACCCTCGTCCGGTAAGCCCTCTTCTATAAGGCTTGATGAATACACACCCCCATCTGGTGTTTGACGAGTATGAACCCTCGCCCGGTAAGCCCCCTCCTGTAAGGCCTGATGAGTACACACCCCCATCTGGTGTTTGTGCCTCCGGATGCTCCTTCTTGCGGTAGCTGATCCTTTGGCTGTGGTGGCGACTTACTGCTCTGGCTCATGCACCGTCTGTTGAGATGTCTTTTCTTTGGTTGTTCGGTCTGTGCTGGGGCTTTTGTTGGTGTTCATCCGGCTTTGTTGGTTGTCGGGGATTCTTTGTTTGTTGAGTTTTTTGGTGGTGATCACCCGACTCTTGCTGGTTGGTCGGGTGGGCTTTGTTTGTGTTCGACTCTTGGTTGGTTGTCGAAGAATTTTTGTTAAGGTGGTTGACTTTGTTTCAATCCTTCCTTTTTTCGCGATTTTATTTCTCTTTTCTCGCGATTTTTGGATTTTGGCTTTTTTTTCTTTTAGCGTACGTCTTTTTACCTTTAGACTCTTTTGGTTACGCTGACTTTTGAAAAAAAAGGTGGTAATGAATGCATGAAATAAAAATTTTATTCATATGGGAAAAAACTTTATTACAACCATTTCGAACCCTATCCCTAAGGGCTATCCTCTGGAGATGATCCATGATAGGGGAATTGCTGGTACATATGCTTCCGGAATTCGGCTTGCTCCCGGGCTTCATCGTCGTATCTTTGCTGGATATTGTCCAATCTTGCCGCATTCCCTGCTGATATTGGTACATCGTCTCCAGCCGAGTGTCGAAGGCATCTTGCCGCACATACATTTGATCGAATTGCAGGCGCAGATCGTGGATGTTGCGGTTTACACCAGCAAAGTCGTCTGTGTACTAAGGGGGTTGTTGCTGCTGATGTAGTTGCTGGAAGTCAGGAGGTGTTGGGAGATCGTGCATCGCCACGATGTCCTGGAGGTCCAGCGCGAAATCCAGCGAGGGATGAAGGGCCAACTGAGTCCCTCGCCATATCAGCATCCCCATGCTGACCAGGATCGACCTGCTGATGGTTTTGGGTCGAAGGCTGGGGGTCAACTCTTCCCGGCCGGCGCATCCCCATTTCTCTGCCAGGGGAGTGATAAGAGGAGCCATCTGGACGGCTCCCGCTGGTCTACTCCCGAAGTCCTTAAGGGCCCTCAGGAAGAAGTAGCCAGGGTTACAGCGTCGTCCCTAGCTCATGCAATAAAGCATGAAGAGGTCTGGGAGGGTTACCTTGCCTTGGCTCTCCTTCCTCCCGTGGACAGTCCCAGCCAGCAGCTTGTGGCCAATACAGAGGGCTGGAGGGAGTGTTGACCCCTTCATCAGCGTGGGCAGTGTGGGTGACCTGGTGAGTTCCTCTCACATTTCGGTGGCGGTGAGGGTAGTGGGGCGACTGTAGATGGCCTCCCGGTATTCCCGAGTTAGCACCTCCTCGGGCCGAACGAATCCAATGCTCACATTGAATTCGTCGAGGATGGTAGTCCGGTACGTCCCACCCATGAAGTAGGTCACCATCTTGGTTGGTGGTAGGCCCGGGATCATGGAGGGAGCCTCTATGTAGGAGATGGAGGCTAGAAACTCCAGTACCGCTTGAGGGTACGCGTGGGTAGGTGGAGGTTGCAGCAGGAAGCCCCACCCAATGCTGTCTATGTGGGCCCGGACATCGTCCTCCCACCCAAACTCGGCGAGGATGCCGAAGTCAAGTCTAAGCATGGGGTGCCACGTGTAGCCCCGGATGTGCTCGAGGCGGGCTTCGTGCCGTGGCGAGAGCTGGGTAGGATCCTGGGGAGTTGACGCCGAGAAACTGCTAGCGCCGGCAGTGCCTCTTCTCTTCCTGGATTGACTTCTACCGAACATTTTGGGCAGAAAGTGCTCTGAAGGTGAGAGATCTGAGAGTTGGAGGTTCTGGAAGCAAGGGGAGTTGTGAGGATCCCCCAAGGCGCCACCCCTATATATAGGGGAAAAATTCGACTCGGGACCGCCGTCTGGGAATTCGAGACGGCGGTCTCGATTTTTTGCAGTTCGAGACAGCGGTCTCGTCTAGCGAGACGGCGGTCTCGACTTTGGGTTCAAACGAGACGGCGGTCTCGTTTTGGCCTAAGTCGAGATGGCGGTCTCGATTTGCTGAGAACCGAGACGGCGGTCTGGAGATCCCAGACGGCGGTCTCGAATTTCGGGTTTTTTTTTTTGGAGCAAATAGGACCTGGTTCAAAAACATTTTCATGCATGCAATGTTTTCATGTTTGATGCCCTATAATGCCTATTTTAGTTAATTTTTCAGAAGGATTTCACTGACGTGTCTTGTAGCATCGAATGCCCTCTGTTTTGTACTCTTGTGTTTGGCTGTACCTTGCCAGATTTCTTATGACCGAAGGATAGCTTGTTTTTTCTTTTCTTCTTTTTGTGGAGCACTCTTTGCCATGTGGTGTCCCTTTTTCTTCACCCTAGGGATTTCAATCCTCTTGTTGACTATACGCCTCCATATTCCCAAATTAATTATTAGAATATTGTTGTGAGGGTCAAGAGAAGAGAAGTAAAGGGATAAATTCAATGGCTTGTGTTTTAGAATGTTGATCTTATTTTGAAAGAGTTTTTGTAAGAATGGTTAGCTAGGGTTAGGCTTGGGTGTTTAAGCTTTCTGTCTAAGCAAACATTTTTCCCTTCTTTTTTTTTGTATTTGCGCCTTTTAGTTTTATTTCCATTGTTCTTAATAGCTAGCTGATTTCCCTAGATCACCCTTTGGGTTTTCGAACTAGGATATTGTGTTTTGGCCCTATCTTTTGCCTAGGTTCTCTCTTTTGGGATTTTTAGGGAATCCTAGCGGACCTTATTTTGTAACCCTAACTTTTGCCTAGGCTACCCTTTATTGTTGTTCATGTATCCTACCGGGTTGACCCTATTTTTTGCGTAGCCCCTTTGGTGGGTTTCCTACCAGTATTTTGCCCTTCTTTTTTGGCCTTCGGCTTCTATGGGCTTTTTTCTTTTTTTGTATTTATTTTTTGTTTACAATATTGGTGAAGCATGACTTTCTTTATGGCGAGGTGAAGTCTCATTTGGTGCTTCTAATCAACTAGTTTGACCGTAATGGCCATGGTGAATTTTTGGTTGCGCTTTTTATTGTCTTTTTTTCTTTTTTCGTTTACTTAGACAGGGTTATTTGTTAGGTCTAGTCAGAAAATAGCGAGAAAAGAAGCAGATTGTAAGTGTAGACCCCAAATCTTGCCCGGCCTCCAAATAAAGTCAGAAGACCCCCTATTTGAAGACGACCGAAGCCTAACAAGCCACTAGGAGAGACTATTAGGCCCCCGTACTAAGATAGGAGGGTTTTTTGGCCCGAAAAATAAAGTTTCTCGCCCTGAAGGGACAAGACCGCCGTCTCGCCTCACGCTAGGGACGAGACCGCCGTCTCGACTTCCTAGACGGCGGTCTCGACTTCTGCCTAGTCGAGATGGCGGTCTGGATTATCCAGACGGCGGTCTCGACCCCTTGCCATGGTCAAGACGGCGGTCTGGATTGTCCAGACGGCGGTCTCGACCTGTCAGGCGCGAAAAACTATAAATAGGGGCTCCATTCCCCCTTTTCCAGACAACAACACACAGTAGCTCCTCCTTCTCTCTAGATTTTCTCTCTCTAGAACCCCTCCGAAGCATTTCCGGAGTTTCTGAGTGTCTCTAGGCATAAATTGAGCGTCTTAAATCTTTTTTAGAATCCCTCCGAGGCATTTCTGGAGTTTCTGAGAGTTTGTAGAGTGAAGGGTTGTCAAAAAGCACCCACTCTTTAAAGAGAAATATAAAAAGCTTGCTTTGGAGGTGCACTCTCTCTCTTTCTAATTTTACCGCTTTCATTTAAAATTATGAAATAGACGCTAGGGCCATGTAGTCATAATCTTTAAATACCGCATAATAAACGGGTAAAAGCATAATTTTCCAGTTTAATTATTTATCCAAAGTAGCTGGCCTATCATAGGGAACCCGAAAGGGGCATCGTAAAGGAACTAACACTTCCTTTACACGTAACTAACTCCCTTACCCAACTCTGGTTCTAATGACGAAAGTTGGTTTTCGAAAACCAACGCCTTTTTAAAACTCCTTTTCCGATGTTTCCGGTAAAAACATCGGTGGCGACTCCACGAATCCTTCAAAACCCGTTCTTGGGTTAGCCCGGTTATCGGACAACCCAAGAACACTTTTCGAAAACCTCGTCTCTAGGTTAGCCTAGTTATTGGACAACCTAAGGACTTTGTAACCACCCATAAAAAACGCGAAAGCAAGAGGGTCAAAAAAGCATCGCGTCGCTCCGACCGCCCCTTCGTTTTTTTGGGAGGCGGCGACAGATGGCGACTCCACTGGGGAAGCCTAGAGAGTTGATCCCATTTAGTGATGGGCCGGCTTAAAAATAATTAAACCAAGAAAATAGCGCTTTTACCCAGCCTTGTATTATAACATGCTTTATTGTTTGGCTTTCAAATAACTGTTGCTTGTTTATACTTACGCAATTGATTGAAATATAAACTGCACACAAACCCTTGCACACTACAGTTCCCTTTATACCCGGGGGCAAGTGAGACAACCATAGGGAGTGGGTGGCAGGTACGGTTCGCTGTAGTTAGGGCCTTGTGCCCACCAGTGTGATCGGAAACCACCACTCAAGGTGATAACCTTCCTCTTTTGGCAACAAGACCGACTCTGGCCTTAGTGCTGAGCATGGTCGGACGGCTGGAGAGTGGGGACCCTATAATGGGGGCACCTTGGGGGCCTTATCCTGGTGAGAACAGTTAGAACCTACCCTGACCAATGCACTTTTCTGCAAGAAAATCCTACCTCGTGATAAAAATGAAATCTCGCCTGTTCGGGGATGATCGAATTGTGTGTGCATATGATTGTTGCATTTGTATGTTGCATGGCATAAACAAACAACAGAACAAAAACCAAAAATATTTTTCACAAATAAACACCCTTATCTCGGACAGTCTGCCTTTTAGCTAGCCTGGTTTCAGGTTCTTTGTAAGCTAAGTAGCCACGCAGTTTCGACAGAAGAGATAAGGGACGCTAAATATTCTTTCGCATAAAGCCATATTTTATCTCGGACAGTTTGCCTTTTAGCTAGCCTGGTTTCAGGTTCTTTGTAAGCTAAGTAGCCACGCAGTTCCGACAGAAGAGATAAAAGGCTATAAAATAAATAAATAAAAATAAAAAATCCATTTTTCCAAAGTTCATAAATAAGACCTGGTCCAAAAATTACACTCATAAAGCATTCATATAGATAGTTTACTCTTTCAAAAAAAATATATGCCATACATCATGTAGAAAAACATGATAAATAGAAGAATAAACACTCACATTCATACAATAAACATCATCTTCATCAAATCATACATTTTGATTCTAGAAAATGGAGGGGACAAGTAGACAAGTGGGGAAGGTGGATATTCTCCGAAACCATACTGGGAAGCTGGAACGGCTTAGTGCAACAATGCCACCAGAGGTCCGCGACGATTTTGAAAAGTCCTATGGACGAATTTTGGACCTCCTAAAGATCAGTGTCGATCAGGTCTTCCTCAGGGTACTGATTCACTTTTGGAACTCCAGTCTGCGGTGCTTTGAATTTCCGCAGTTCGACATGGTGCCCACCTTACAGGAGTATGAAGCTATGTTGAAATGGCCTAAATCAGCCGGGGTCCATATTCGCCACGAGGCGTATACTCCTGCAGCACCAGTCGCTGCCCTTATCCATCTACCGTTCCGACAGAGTACCCTGATAGGAAGAGGGAACACCCAGGGGTGGAAAGTATCGATGTTAGAAGACCACCTGTCCTACCTGGCTGAAAGGGCAGAATGGGTTACCTTCAACAAAACCCTGGCACTAATAATCTTCGGAACAATCTTGTTCCCCTTCCACCTCAACACAATAGATCAAGCCGTCATGGATGCTTTCTTCGCTTGGGACGTGTACTCGAAGAGTCCCTTGCCTGCTATTCTTGCCGACACCTTGCTCTTGGTGGATTTCTGCCATCAGAAGCAAGGGAGAACACTCCGCTGCTGCTCTTCATTACTATACGTGTGGAGCATCACGCATCTTTACGCCTCCAGTCACATGGGGATATTCCCCGACCCCTTGAGAAGCTTCTCCAAAATCCCCCTCCAACGACGCCTGACTATAGAATGGAGGGATGAGTTAGAACGAAAGGACGCCAACAGTATATCTTGGGTCTGCCCTTGGTTCCGACCCGGCCCCATTCTCATCAGATGTGGGGACTATCCGAACATACCCTTGATAGGACTCAGGGGTTTCATAGCCTACTCACCTAGAGTAGCTATGAGGCAACTCATGAGGACCCAAACTATTATTTCCCGAGGGGAGCTCGGAGGACTGTGCTTCTTTGGAGACCCGTGCACGATCAATAACTCATCAACCACGAGAAAAGCATGGGAGAGGCCAGTCTACATGGGAGACAGAGAGCTAGGAAAAGCTCGGGTAACTGTCACCAGTGACTACGAGGCGTGGAGAAGAAAAAGAGGGATGGGTCAACCATCCACCGCACCCATGCCAATCGCCAACAACGAAGAGCTGCAGGCACAAGTCAATGCCTTGACCCAGAGGGTAGAAATCATGGGATCCCAGATACGGGCGCTTGAGGAAAAAGAGCAAGCATCTATCCTCACGATTGACGGTCTACAAAAGCAAGGCAAGAAAAAGGATCATGAAATAGAGCGCCTCAAGGACCAATGTACTGACGCTAACGAACAAGCTATTCGAACATCCAAAACTGCCAGAACCAGTTCGGATAGCCAATTGCAAGAGATAACCGCCAAAATGGCACACCTTGAGGCTGAATCAGCTAAGCAGGCTCAAACGATCAAGGAGTTGTCGGAAGGGCTCCTCAAGGCTCGGTTAGACATCCGCCAAGAGCGAGAGGCCAACAGGAGACTCACCAAAAGTCTCTCTGAGCTACGCCACAAAGAAAAAGAAGGGCTAGCTCAGTATAGCCAAGTACTTCAAGAGAAAGACCGAGCCGTTGAAAAGCTCGATGAACTACAAGCCTTGGTCGTTCATCAAGAGGCGAAGATCAAAGAGGCTCAACAGTACAGTGAAGATATGAGCCAGGCAGTCCACAAGCAAAGCGAAGAGCTCGCTCACCATGTCCGGGAAGCCGAGAGAGAACTACATAGGAATCAAGACCCGCCTGTGGGTTTCTTTAGGCTTTTCCCTTTTTGCCAAAAGACGCTTCGTAGTATGGAATAGGAGAATGTACACCTTCCAAGGAATTAATGAAATCTTTTTCCTTATTCAACAGTTGTCTACTTGCATACATGAACATGCATTTGCATATTTAATTTCCCCTCCTTCACGATTAATAAATAAGATAATAAAAAGGAAGGATTAACTAACACGTCTTCCAACTCAGAAGAATGGAGAGAAAGCCACTCCTAATAAAGCTCACCTCAACGGTCGAATCATCACAAGAGGGAAATAAACCTCGGCCGTTGGTCCTCAAGAGTAAAGAAGAGGGGGCAAGGACGCCAGTGCGACTATTTATGCCACGTCCTTTCCCCTACGAGTCAAATAAATTTGTACCGTGGAGATATGGGGAATCTTCACCGATAAAAGAAGAAATAACAAACATAGCCGGCATTGGGGGCACAACTAGAAGTGGAAGAATCTACTCCCCCAAGGACACACAGGAAAATGTCCTCCAAAATAAAGGAAAAAATAAAAAGACCGAAGAAGAAAAAGAAAATAAAGAATCCAAGGAGGAGACAGAGGAATTACTCCAGTTTATAAGGCAGAGTGAGTATTCCATTATTGACCAGCTCAACCGTACGCCTGCAAAGATCACGTTGCTATCTTTGATAATGAGCTCGAAACTGCACTGGAATGCCCTGCTGAAGGTCTTGAGTGAGGCGCATGTACCTCACACAATATCCCAAGAAAAGGTTGAGAGGATCGTCGGTCACATCACGACAAACGATCACCTCACCTTCACAGAGGAAGAACTCCCCCTCGAGGGGCCAAAACATAACAAGCCCTTGCATATCTCGGTTAAATGCAAGGAATACCTCATCGCCAAAGTTCTTGTGGATAACGGGTCGTCCCTGAACGTGATGCCCAAGTGCACACTGGATAAGTTGACTATCCAAGGAACCCGTCTGCGCCCAAGCAGCACCATCGTTCGAGCCTTCGACGGATCAAAACGAGAAGTAGTGGAGAGATCAATTTGCCGATCCACATTGGACCCACTACCTTCAACATCGATTTCCATGTAATGGACAATACTCCAGCATACAGCTATCTCCTCGGCAGGCCTTGGATTCATGACGCTAAGGCAGTACCTTCAACGCTCCACCAAAAAGTCAAATTCGTAGTGGATGACAAACTGGTCACAGTCCAAGCAGAAGACGATATCCTGATCAGTGGACCGTCCACCCAACCCTATGTGGATGCGGCTGAAGAGGCCCTTGAAACATCTTTTCAAGCGCTCGAAATTGCCAGTATAGAGCGACTTCCCAGAAACACAAAGGTAGCCCGCATAATGTTGAAGCATGGCTACCATCCTGGCCAAGGACTGGGGGCAGATTCCCAAGGCATGAGGGAACCCCCAGAATTCAAAGACAATCCTTGCAAGTATGGCCTAGGATATGACCCTACTAAGGGCCGAGCAGAAAGGAGAAAAGGGAAGTCTCCCCTCCGCACACTCAAGCAAATTTTCCGAAGTGGAGGGGTGCAAGCGTCAAGAGCCACTCTAGTCATTAGGAAATCTTTTTCTTTGTTTAAGGGATGTAAACCCCATGATTGTTAGAGATTATCCCCCGGGGCGAGCCCGACCCCCGGGCATTTTAGGGCACATATTCCCTTATTAATTAATAAAGAATGATTCTTTCTATCTGCTTCTCTTCCTTCTACTTCTTACTGGACCACATAAATAACCCTGTCTAAGTAAACATAAAAAGAGAAGAAGAATAAGAAGCGCTTCCAAATAATCAACCTTCACCATTGCTATTATCATCAAGTTAGCTGATTAGAAGCACATAAAAATAAAGACTTCACCTAAGCCATGAAGGAAGTCACGCTTCGCCAATACTGTGAACAAAAAAATAATAAATCCACAAAAAAAGAAAAAGCCCAGAGAAGCCAAAGGCCAAAGAAAAGGGCAAATTACCCGGTAGGAAACCCACTAAGGGGGCTACACAAAAGATAGGGTCGACCCGGTAGGATACCCGAACAACAATAAAGGGTAGTCTAGGCAAAAGTTAGGGTTACAAATAAGGTCCGCTAGGATTTCTCCAAAATTTTACAAAAGAAGAAACCTAGACAAAAGTTAGGGCCAATACACAGTATCCTAGTTCGAAAACCCAAAGGGCGATCTAGGGAAATCAGCTAGCCATTTAAAAGCAATGGAGATAAAACCAAAGAGCGCAAATACAAAAAGAAAGAAAAATGTTTGCTTAGACAAAGCCTAAACACCCAGGCTTAACCTTAACCAGCCATTCTTACAAAACCCTTTTATCAATAAAAATCAACCCTCTAAAACACAAACCATTGATTTTTACCCCTTTACTTCTTTTCTCTTGACCCTCACAACAATATTCTAATAATTAATTTGGGAATATGGAGGCGTATAGTCAACAAGAGGATTGAAATCCCTAAAGCAAGGAAAAAGGGACACTACATGACAAAAGTTCTCTACAAAAGAAAAAACGAAAAAGAGAAAGAAGAGAAAGAAAGAAATTACCCTTCGGTCACAAGAAGTCCAGCATGGTAAAGCCAAAAGTAAACACAGCGAATCAGAAGGCTTTCAGCACAACAAGACACGTTGGTTAAATCCTTCTGAAAAACTAATTAAAGTAGGCATTATAGGACATCAAACATGAAAACATTTGCATGCATAAAATGTTTTTGAACCAGGTCCTATTTCTTATTCAAAAAAAAAAAAAAGCACCAGAAATTCGAGACCGCCGTTTGGACATTCTAGACCGCCGTCTCGATTCCCCTGCAAATCGAGACTGCCGTCTCGAGGAACCAGACCATCGTCTCGACTCAGGCAAAGTCGAGACTGCCGTCTGGAACCTCCAGACCGCCGTCTCGACCAGCAACCCAAACGAGACCGCCGTCTCGACTTCCCAGACGGCGGTCTCGATCTGAAAAATTTCCCTATATAAGGGGGTGCGCCTGGATGGGTTTCCTCACAACTCTCCTTGCCTCCTAAGCCTCCAGAGCCTCCAAAACTCATATCTCTACTCCTCCAAGCCTTCCCTACTCAAGATGTTCAGCAGAAGTGCCTCCAGGAAGAGAAGGGGCACCGCTGGTGCTAGCAGCTCGGCACCACCGCCACCCCCAGATCCTTCTCAGCTGTCACCACAGCACCAGGCCCGCCTGGACAACATTAGGAACTACCAGTGGCACTCCATGCTGACACTGGACTTCGGCGTTCTGGCCGAATTTGGATGGGAAGAAGACGTCAGAGCCCACATCAACAGCATTGGGTGGGGCTTTCTGCTGCGAACCCCACCCACACATGTTTACCCCCAAGCGATACAAGAATTCTTGGCCTCCATCTCTCTCATCGAAATCCCCTCCATGGCCTCAGGCATGCAGCCCACCAAAATGATGAACTATTTCATGGGTGGGCAATACCACACTACCACCCTGGAAGAATTCAATGTGTCCATTGGATTCATCCGGCCCGAGGAAGCGCTGACCCAGGAATACCGAGAGGCCATCTGCTCTCGGCCCGCCAACCTCACCCCCGCGGAAATGTGGCATGAGCTCACAGGAGCAACCACACTACCCACTTTGATGAGAGGCTCCGCACTGCAACCGGCACTCCACATTTGCCACAAGCTGCTGGCAGGCACAATCCATGGGAGGAAGGAGAACCAGGGTAAGATATCCCTCCTTGATCTCTTTGTCCTCTACTGCATGCACCAGAGGCGGCGCTGCAACCCCGGATACTTTCTCCTAAGGGCCCTTAAGGACTTCGGGAGCAGATCCACAGGGGTCGTCCTCATAGCTCCCCTCATCACCCCTCTGGCAGAGAGAATGGGGTGCCCTGGCAAGGAAGAGCTGGCCCGCAACCTCCGACCCGAGCCCATCAATGGGCCAATGCTGGTCAGCATGGGGATGTTGATACGTCGGGGAAACCAGTTCGCCCTGCACCCCTCCCTGGACTTCGAGCTGGATCTCCAGGGGATCGTGGCGATGCAGGATATGCCCACATCCCCCGGCTCCCAACAGCAGCAGCAACAGCCACCACCGTACACAGAGGACTTTGCTGGCATGCACCAACACATGAATGATCTGAGCCAGCAGTTCGCCCAAATAGCGGTGTGGCAAGAGCAGCAGACCCAGTGCCAACAGGCCCACGATGCTCGCCAGCAGGCCTATCAAGCTCGCCAGGACGAGATCTACCAGGAGCAGCAGAGGATGCGGCAGGAATGGACGACATTCCAAGAGGACTACCGTGATGAAGTCCAAGAGCAAGTAGACTTCCGGTATCACGTGTACAAACAGTACCCTTACCCCGATTCCCCTAATGATAGCCCCTAGGGATCGCACTGGCCTAAATAAAAGTTGTTGTAATAAAATTTCCCATGAATAAAATTTTATTCCATGCATTCTTTGCCTTCTTTTACAAAAGTCAGCGTAACAAAAAAGCTTAAAAGAGAAAAGGCATACGCTCAAGAAAAAAAGCCAAAATCCAAAATCGCGAGAAAAAAGAGATAAAATCGCGAGAAAAGGCAGGATTAAAACAAAACAACTACCTTAACCGACAAAATTCCGACTACCAAGCAAAAGTCAAACACAAAAAGAGAAGAGAAGAACCCGACCAGCCAGCAAAAGTCGGATGATTACCACACAAAAAAAATAGAAACGAAGAATCCCCAGCAACCAACAAAGCTGGATGGACAACCAACAAAAAACCCCGGCACAACCCGGATGAACATATCCACCAACAAACACAGAAATCAATCCCCAGTGAAACGACGCATGGGCCACCTGAACAGTAAGCCGCCACCACCACCAGTCCTACACAACGGACTGTACCAGCCTGATAGGGGGTTTATACCTATCAACCAGCACACACGGAGTGCCTAAACGGCGCATGGGCCACCTGAACAGTAAGTCGCCACTACCACCCTGATGGGGGGTTCATACCCATCCGGTCCCACACAACGGACCGTACCACCCTGATGGGGGGTTCATACCCATCCGGTCCCACACAACGGATCGTACCACCCTGATGGGGGGTTCATACCCATCCGGTCCCACACAATGGACCGTACCAGCCTGATGGGGGGTTCATACCCATCCAGTCCCACACAACGGACTGTAACTACCAGCCTGATGGGGGGTTTATACCCATCAACCGTAGGATCGACTACGTCAGGAGTAGTATCCGGAGGTTCTACCACGTGTCAACCAAAGGGATCGACTACGTCAGGAGTAGTATCCCGGAGGTGCATAAATACAACATCTCCCCAGAGGATCATCCGCCACAAGACGGGACGTCCGAAGGGTAGCCGGGCGAGAGGGTCAACTCCTTTACCTTCCTGTCTACACATGTCTGGCGCAACAAAGCCAACAGCCGACTAGTCAGGTAAAGGGGGGGCAGCTGTAGACCCCAAATCTTGCCCGGCCTCCAAATAAAGTCAGAAGACCCCCTATTTGAAGACGGCCGAAGCCTAACAAGCCACTAGGAGAGACTATTAGGCCCCCGTACTAAGATAGGAGGGTTTTTTGGCCCGAAAAATAAAGTTTCTCGCCCTGAAGGGACGAGACCGCCGTCTGGAAGGACCAGACCGTCGTCTCGCCTCACGCCAGGGACGAGACTGCCATCTCGACTTCCCAGACGGCGGTCTCGACTTCTTCCTAGTCGAGACGGCGGTCTGGATTATCCAGATGGCGGTCTCGACCCCCTGCCATGGTCGAGACGGTGGTCTGGATTGTCCAGACGGCGGTCTCGACCCTGTCAGACGAAACGACGGTCTCGACCTGTCAGGCACGAAAAACTATAAATAGGGGCTCCATTCCCCCTTTTCCAGACAACAACACACAGTAGCTCCTCCTTCTCTCTAGATTTTCTCTCTCTAGAACCCCTCCGAAGCATTTTCGGAGTTTCTGAGTGTCTCTAGGCATAAATTGAGCGTCTTAAATCTTCTTTAGAATCCCTCCGAGGCATTTCCGGAGTTTCTGAGAGTTTGTAGAGTGAAGGGTTGCCAAAAAGCACCCACTCTTTAAAGAGAAATATAAAAAGCTTGCTTTGGAGGTGCACTCTCTCTCTTTCTAATTTTACCGCTTTCATTTAAAATTATGAAATAGACGCTAGGGCCATGTAGTCATAATCTTTAAATACCGCATAATAAAAGGGTAAAAGCGCAATTTTCCAGTTTAATTATTTATCCAAAGTAGCCGGCCTATCATAGGGAACCCGAAAGGGGCGTCGTAAAGGAACTAACACTTCCTTTACACGTAACTAACTCCCTTACCCAACTATGGTTCTAATGACCAAAGTTGGTTTTCGAAAACCAACGCCTTTTTAAAACTCCTTTTCCGATGTTTCCGGTAAAAACATCGGTGGCGACTCCACGAACCCTTCAAAACCCGTTCTTGGGTTAGCCCGGTTATCGGACAACCCAAGAACACTTTTCGAAAACCTCGTCTCTAGGTTAGCCCAGTTATTGGACAACCTAAGGACATTGTAACCACCCGTAAAAAACGCGAAAGCAAGAGGGTCGAAAAACCATTGCGTCGCTCCGAACGCCCCTTCGTTTTTTTGGGAGGCGGCGACAGTAAGAAGTATTCTTTATTAATTAATAAGGGAATATGTGCCCTAAAATGCCCAAGGGTTGGGCTAGCCCCGGGGGATAATCTCTAACAATCATGGGGTTTACATCCCTTAAATGAAGAAAAAGATTTCCTAATGACTAGGGTAGCTCTTGACCCTTGCACCCCTCCACTTCGGAAAATTTGCTTGAGTGTGCGGAGGGGAGACTTCCCTTTTCCTCTTTCTGCTCATCCCTTAGTAGGGTCATATCCTAGGCCATGTTTGAAAGGATTGTCTTGGAATTCCGGGGGTTCCCTCATGCCTTGGGAATCTGCCCCCAATCCTTGGCCAGGATGGTAGCCATGCTTCATCATCATGCGGGCTACTTTCGTGTTTTTGGGAAGCCTTTCTATACTGGCAATTTCTAGCGCTTGAAAAGATGTTTCAAGGGCCTCTTCAGCCACATCCACATAAGGTTGAGTGGATGGTCCACTGATCAGGATATCGTCTTCTGCTTGGACCGTGACCAGTTTGTCATCCACTATGAACTTGACTTTCTGGTGGAGCGTCGAAGGTACTGCCTTAGCATCATGAATCCAAGGCCTGCCGAGGAGACAACTATATGCTGGAGTAATGTCCATTACATGGAAATCGACGTTGAAGATAGGGGGTCCAACTTGGATTGGCAAATTAACTTCTCCCACTACTTCTCGTTTTGATCTGTCGAAGGCTCGAACAATGGTGCTGCTTGGGCGCAGACGGGTTCCTTGGATAGTCAACTTGTCTAGTGTGCACTTGGACATCACGTTCAAGGATGACCAGTTATCCACAAGAACTTTGGCGATGAGGTATTCCTTGCACTTAATCGAGATGTGCAAGGGCTTGTTGTGGTTTGACCCCTCGAGGGGGAGTTCTTCCTCTGTGAAGGTGAGGTGATCGCCTGCCATGATGTGACCGACGATCCTCTCAACTTTTTCTTGGGATATGGTGTGAGGTACATGAGCCTCGCTCAAGACCTTCAACAGGGCATTTCTGTGTGGTTTTGAGCTCATTATTAGAGATAACAACGTTATCTTCGCAGGTGTGCGATTGAGCTGGACTATAATGGAATACTCGCTTTGTCTTATAAACTGGAGTAATTCCTCAGTCTCCTCCTTGGATTCTTTATTTTCTTTTTCCTCTTCGGCCTTTTTAATTTTGGCTTTATTTTTGGGGACTTCTTCTTGTGAGTCGTTGGGGGAATATATTCTTCCGCTTCTTGTCATGCCCCCAATACCGACTATATTCGTGATGTCCTCTTTTATTGGTGAAGATTCCCCATATCTCCACGGTACAACTTTATTGGATTCGTAGGGGAAAGGACGTGGCATAAAAAGTCGCACTAGTGTCCTTGTCCCCTCTTCTTTATTTTTGAGGACCAACGGTCGAGGCTTATTTTCCTCTTGTGACGAACCGACCGTTGGTGAGAGCTTGATTTGGAGCGGCTTTCTCTCCATTCTTCTGATTTGGAAGACATGTCAGTTTAATCCTTCCTTTTTATTATCTTATTTATTAAGCGTGAAGGAGGGGAAATTAAATATGCAGATGAATGATATGCGTGCAAGTAGACAATTGTTGAATAAAAGAAAATTTTCATTCATTCATTTTAGAAGGTGTACATTCCCCTACTCCATACTACGAAGCAACTTTTGCCAAAAATGGAAAAGCCTAAAGAAACCCACAGGCGGGTCTTGATCTCTATGTAATTCTCTTTCGGCTTCCCGGACGTGATGAGCGAGTGCTTCGCTTTGCTTCTGGACTGCCTAGCTCATATCTTCACTGTACTTTTGAGCCTCTTTGATCTTCGCCTCTTGATGGATGACCAAGGCTTGCAGGTCATCGAGTTTTGCAAGGGCTCGGTCTTTTTCTTGGAGTACTTGGCCATACTGAGCTAGCCCTTCTCTTTCTTTACAGCGTAGCTCAGTGAGACTTTTGTTGAGTCTCCGATTGGCCTCCCGGTCTTGGCGTATCTCTAACTGAGTCTTGGTAAGTTCTTGCAGCAATTCCTTGATCATCTGGGCCTGCTCTGCTGATTCGGCCTCAAGGCGTGCTGACTTGGCCGTGATTTCTTGAATTCAGCTATCCGAGCTTGTTCTGGCAGTTTTGGATGCTCGGATAGCTTGCTCATTAGAGTCAGCACACTAGTCCTTGAGGCGCTCTATTTCATGATCCTTTTTCTTGCATTGCCTTTGTAGACCATCAATGGTGAGGATAGATTCTTGCTCTCTCTCTTCAAGGGCCCTCATCTGGGCTCCCATGATTTCTATCCTCTAGGTCAAGGCGTCGACTTGAGCCTGCAGCTCTTCACTATTGGCGCTTGTAATGAGTGAGGTGGATGGTTGAGACATCCCTCTTCTTCTTCTCCATGCCTCATAGTCACTGGAGGTAGTCACTCGAGCTTTTCCTAGCTCTCTATCTCCCATATAGATTGGTCTCTCCCATGCTTTTCTCACGGCTGGTGAGTTGGCGATGGTGCATGGGTCTCTGAAGAAACACAGTCCTCCGAGTTCCCCTCGAGAAATGATAGTTTGGGTTCTCATGAGTTGCCTCATAGCTACTCTAGGTGAGTAGGCTATGCAACCCCTGAGTCCTATCAAGGGTACGTTCGGATAGTCTGCACATCTGATGAGCACTGGACCGGGTCGGAACCATGGGCAGACCCAGGATAAACTGTTGGCATCCAGGCGTTCCAACTCGTCCCTCCATTCTGAAGTTAAGCGTCTTTGGAGAGGGATTTTGGAGAAGCTTCTCAAAGGATCGGGGAACATCCCCATGTGACTGGAGGCGTAAAAATGTGTAATGCCCCACACAAATAGTAGTGAAGAGCAGCAGCGAAGTGTTTTTCCTTTCTTCTGGTGGCAGAAATCCACCGAAAGTAAGGTGTCAGCAAGAATTGCAGGCACGAGACTTTTTGAGTGCACGTCCCAGGCAAAGAAGGCGTCCATGACGGCTTGATCCACTGTGTCGAGGTGGAAGGGGAATAATATTGTTCCAAATATCATTAGGGCCAGGGTTTTGTTGAAAGCGACCCATTCTGTCCTTTCAGCCAAGTCGGACAGGTGGTCTTCTAACATTGAGACCTTCCAACCCTAGACATTCCATTTTCCTATCAGGGTAGCCTGCCGGAATGGCAGTTGAATGATGATAGCGACTTGTGCTGCAGGAGTATACGCCCCGTGGCGGATATGGACCCCGGCTGATTTGGGCCATTTTAGCATGATTTCGTACTCCTCTAAGGTGGGCACCATATCAAACTGCGGAAACTTGAAGCAGCACAGACTGGAGTTCCAGAAGTGAACTAATACCCTGACGAAGACTTAGTCGACACAGATCTTCAGCAGGTCGAGAATCCGTCCATAGGATTTCTCAAAGTCGGAGCAGACATCTGGTGGCATTGTCGCGCTTAGCCGTTCCAATTTCTCAGTATGGTATCGGGGAATATCCACCTTCTTCAATTGTCTACTAGTCCCCTCCATTTTCTAAAACCAAAATGCATGTTTTATGAAAATGATGCTTCTTAAATGAATGCGAGTGTTTATTTTTATTTATCATGTTTTGTATGATGCATTTTTATTTTTGAAGAAATAAACTACTTATATGGGGGTAATGCTTTTGAACTAGGTCCCATTTATTGTTTTTAAAGTTGGATTTTTATTTGATTTTATTTCTATTTTATTTTATAGCCTTTTATCTCTTCTGTCGGAACTGCGTGACTACTTAGCTTGCAAAGAACCTGAAACCAGGCTAGCTAAAAGGCAGACTGTCCGAGATAAAAATATGGCTTTATGTGAAAGAATAATTAGCGTCCCTTATCTCTTCTGTCGGAACTGCGTGGCTACTTAGCTTACAAAGAACCTGAAACCAGGCTAGCTAAAAGGCAGACTGTCCGAGATAAGGGTGTTTATTGCAGAAAATATTTTTTTTTGTGATTTTTTTTCTGTTGTTTGGTTATGCTATGCAACAAACAAATGCAACAAACATATGCACACACAATTCGAACATCCCCGAACAGGCGAGAAGTCGTTTTAATCACGAGGTAGGGTTTTCCTGCAGAAAAGTGCATTGGCGAAGGTAGGATCTAACTGTTCTCACCAGGCTAAGGCCCCCAAGGTGCCCCCATTATAGGGTCCCCACTCTCCAACCTTCCGACCATGCTTAGCACTAAGGCCATAGTCAGTCTTTGTGCCAAAAGAGGAAGGTTATCACCTTGAGTGGTGGTTTCCGATCACACTGGTGGGCACAAGGCCATCACTATAGCGAACCGTACCTGCCACCCACTCCCTATGGATTTCTCACTTGCCCCTGGGTATAGGGGGAACTGTTGTGTGCAAAGGTTTGTGTACAGTTTGTATTTCAAACAATTGCATAAATATAAACAAACAGCAGTTATTAAAGCCAAACAATAAAACATGTTATAATACAAACGTAGGGTAAAAGCTAATTTTCTTGATTTATTTATTTTTAAGCTGGCCCATCACTAAATGGGATCAACTCTCTAGGCTTCCCCAACGGAGTCGTCATCTGTCGCCGCTGTCAAAACGAGGCGGTCGGAGCAACGCGATGGTTTTTCGACTTTCCAATTTTCATGTTTTAGTGTGGTACAACGCCTTTAGGTTGTCCGATAACCGGGCTGAACCTAGAGGCCAGGTTTTCGAAAGGGCGCTCTTGGATTGTCCGATAACCGGGCTAATCCAAGAGCTAGTTTTGAAGGGTTCTTTGGAGTCACCAACGATGTTTTTACCGGAAACATCGAAAAAGGAGTTTAAAAGGCGTTGGTTTTCGAAAAACCAACTTTGGTCATTAGAACCAGAGTTGGGTAAGGGAGTTAGTTACGTGTAAAGGAAGTGTTAGTTCCTTTACGACGCCCCTTTCGGGTTCCCTATGATAGGCCAGCTATTCTGAGTAAATAAACCGGAAAATACGCTTTTACCCTTTTATTGTGCGGAATTTAAATTATGACTACATGGCCCTAATGTCTATTGCATAATTGAAATAAAGCGGTAAAAGTAAAGAGAGAGAGAATATAAACCTCCAAAGCAAGCTTTTATATTATCTTTTGGAAATTAGGGTGCTTTTTGGCAACCCTCCACTCTCATACAGCACTGGAACCTCTCAAAAACGCTATAAAAACCTCTAAAGACACTCAAAAGCTCCGGAAATGCGTCGGAGGGATTCTAGAGAGAGAAACTAGTGATGTGACTAGAGAGAGAATGAGAGAGGTGTGTGAAATGAGGGGAATGGAGGCCCTATTTATAGGGATTCACGCCTGTCAGGTCGAGACGGGTCGTCTCCCCTGACAAGGTCGAGACGGCGGTCTCGCCTTGCAGGAACGTCGAGACGACGGTCTCGACAAACGAGACGGCGGTCTCGCCATTTGCGAGTGGCGAGTTGGCGGTCTCGCCAAACGAGACGGCAGTCTCGCCATCCTCGCAAGGCGAGACGACGGTCTCGAATCTGAGACAGCGGTCTCGACCTTAAAAGACGAAAATCCTTATTTTTGGACCAACAAACCCTCCTATCCTAGTATGGGGCCTAATAGTCTCTCCTAATGGCTTCTTAGGCTTCGTCCATCTTCGGAAAGGAGGTCTTCTGGTCTTGATTGTTAGGACGGGCAAGATTTGGGGTCTACAGGGGGGCAGCTGTAGACCCCAAATCTTGCCCGACCTCATAATAAAGACCAGAAGACCTCCTTTTTGAAGATGGATGAAGCCTAAGAAGCCATTAGGAGAGACTATTAGGCCCCATATTAGAATAGGAGGGATTTTCTGCATGTAAATAAGGATTTTTGCCTTTTAGGGTCGAGACCGTCGTCTAGTATTCGGGACCGCCGTCTTGCCTTGCGAAAGTGGCGAGACTGTCGTCTTGTTTGGCGAGACGGCCGTCTCATCACTTGCGAATGGCGAGACCGCCGTCTCGTTTGG
This sequence comes from Sphenostylis stenocarpa, assembly GCA_963425845.1. Lineage (NCBI taxonomy): Eukaryota > Viridiplantae > Streptophyta > Magnoliopsida > Fabales > Fabaceae > Sphenostylis > Sphenostylis stenocarpa. The sequence continues at coordinate 75,781,390 of OY731403.1, forward strand.
CGAGATGACCGTGTCGCCATTTCTGCAAGGCGAGATGGCCGTCCCGAATGGTGAGACGGTCGTCTCGACCTTGTCAGACGAGACGGTCGTCTCAACCTTGTCAGACGAGACGGTCGTCTCGACCTTGTCAGTCGAGACGACCATCTCGACCTGACAGGCGCGAATCCCTATAAATAGCCGCGTCATTCCCCTCATTTCACACAGTTCTTCCATTCTCTCTCTTATTATTTCTTAAAATTCTCTTCCTAGAATCCCTCCGAAGCATTTCCGGAGTTTCTGAGTGCTCTTTAGAGTTTTTTATAGCGTTTTTGAGAGATTCCCAGCACTGTAAAGAGTGAAGGGCTGCCAAAAAGCACCCTAGTTTCCAGGAAATTAATATAAAGCTTTCCTCGGAGGTTTTTACATTCTCCCTCTCTCTTTTACTGTTTTATTTTTAATTATGCAATAGATATTAGGGTCATGTAGTCATAACTTTAAATTTCGCAAATGAAGGGTAAAAGCGTATTTTCAATGGTTTACTTATTTAAATAGTTGGCTTATCATAGGGAACCCGGAAGGGGCATCGTAAGGGAACTAACACTTCCCTTACACGTAACTAACTCCCTTACCCAACTCTGGTTCTAATGACCAAAGTTGGTTTTTCGAAAACCAATGCCTTTTTACTCCTTTTCCGATGTTTCCGGTAAAAACATCGGTGGCGACTCCAGAAGAACCCTTCAAAATTAGTTCTTGGGTTAGCCCGGTTATCGGACAATCCAAGAGCGCCTTTTCGAAAACCTCGCCCCTAGGTTCAGCCCGGTTATCGGACAACCTAAAGGCGTTGTAACCACACCAATAAAAATGTGAAAATTGGAAAGTTGAAATCATCGCGTCCCTCCGACCACCTCATTTTGAAGGCGGCGACATGAGCCAGAGTAGTAAGTCACAGCAGTACTACAAAGCGGACTTCACAACCAGACAGGGGTTCGTACTCGTCAAACTAGATGGGGGTGCGTACTCAACAAGCCTTACAAAAGGGGGCTTAAACCGGACGGGGTTCGTACTCGTCCAACCAAATGGGGGTGCATACTCATCAAGCCTTACAAAAGGGGGCTTAAACCAGATGGGGGTTCATACTCATCAACCGAAGGGGTCAGCTACCGCATCAAAGGAGCATCCCGGATGATCACATTTAGCGTCCAGAAGGTCAGCTACCACAACCAGGAAAACGACCGAAGGAAAACCGGGCAAGAGGGTTAACTCCGCTACCACAACCAGGAAAGCGACCGAAGGAAAACCGGGCAAGAGGGTTAACTCCTTCACCCTCCAGCCGATCTTTTTGGCATGTTAAGCCAACACTCGGCTAGTCAGGTGAAGGGGGGGCAGCTGTAGACCCCAAATCTTGCCCGACCTCAAAATAAAGAGCAGAAGACTTCCGTTCGAAAATGGGTAAGGCCTAAAAGGTCCCTAGAATTGATCAATAGGCCCCATATTAGAATAGGAAGGATTTTTGTACGTGAAAAATAAGAAATTTCACCCAAAAGGTCGAGACCACCATCTCGTTTGGCAAGACTACCGTCTCGCCGTTGGCTAAGGGCGAGACCATCGTCTCATCACTCGCCATTGGCGAGACTGCCGTCTCGCCACTTGCCAAAGGCGAGACCATCGTCTCGTTTGGCGAGACGGTGGTCCCGACCTTGTCAGGCTAGATGGCAATCCCGACTTGACAGTTGCGAATTCCTATAAAAGAGGGGGCCTTTGTCACTCTCTTCACACCATTCTACCACTTTCCCTTCTGTGATATCTTCGAATTACTCTCCTAGGACCCCTCTGAAGCATTTCCAGAGTTTCTTAGAGTTCTTAGAAAGCGTTCTATAGTGTTGCGAGAAAGAGCGATCATCATTGCGGTGGGATTGCCAAAAAGCACCCTCTTTCAAGAATATACTATAAAAGCTTGCTTCAAAGGTTCCTACATACTCCCTTCTCTATTTTATTGCTTTTTAGAAAATATTGTTTTGCATTAGTCATTTAGGGCCATGTAGTCAATAATTTAATTTCTGCAATAAATAAATAAGGGTAAAAGCACAATTTTAAGAATCATTATTTCTTTATAAAAATGGTCCATCATAAGGAACCCGAAAGGGGCATCGTAGGGAAGTTAATACCTTCCCTACACGTAACTAACTCCCTTACCTAACTCTGGTTGTAATGACCAAAGTTGGTTTTTCTTTAAAAAACCACTACCTTCTTTCTCCTTTTCCAATATTTCTGGTAAAAACATTGGTGACAACTCCTCGAACCTTTCAAAAACCTCGCTTTTAGGTCCAGCCCGGTTATCGGACAACCTAAAAAGCGTTGAACCACATTTTCGAAAAAAATGTGAGTCGAACAAAACCATCACATCGCTCCAACTGCCTCTTTTGATGGCGGAGACAGTCCTTTTGTCATTATCACTAATTCCCTCAGGGTATTCGCCCTTTGTCAGGTATCGCTTTATGTCATGATACCAAGGGGATTTATTTTTTTTGCTATCTACTGTCATACAAAAGGCTTATTTATCATGCCTTCTTACTTGGATGACGGACATGTCATGTTCTAGTTCCAATGCAAACATGGATGACAATGTAGCGAGTGCATCTGCAATCTGGTTATCTTCCCGAGGGATGTACTTGAAACTGACGCTTTCCATCCTCGAAATCATATTACGAATGTGCTCTAGATACATGATTAATTTGGAGTTCCTAGTTTCCCATTCACCCTTGAGTTGGTAAATGACAAGGGATGAGTCACCGAATATTTTGAGCTTAGTCGCCCCATGATCTAGAGCTGCTTGGATACCTAAAGCACAAGCTTCATATTCGGCCATATTGTTTGTGCAATCAAAGTTCAGCCTGGCTATTACCGGGATATATTTCTTTTTAGGTGATATTAAAACAACTCCAATCCCGTGTCCAAGCATATTCGAGGCTCCGTCAAAGAACATAATCCACACATTATTTTCGGGTTCTTCATCTTGGATATGCATTATATGCTCATCTGGAAAGTCGTCTTGGAGGGATTGATATTCGTTAGTTGGTCCATGTGCCAGGTAATCTGCTAAAGGACTACCTTTGATAGCTTTTTGGGTGACATGAACAATGTCGAATTCTGAGAGGGGTACTTGCCACCTCGCTATCCTTCCGGTCAAAATGGGTTTTTCAAATAGATATTTGATTGGATCCATTTTGAAAATCAACCAGGTCGTGTGTCTAACCATATATTGTCGAAGACGCTGAGTTGCCCATACGAATGCACAACATGTTTTTTCGAGTGGTGTATAGCGGGTCTCATAGTCTAGGAATTTCTTACTAAGGTAATATATGGCTTGTTCTTTCTTTCCCGTATCATCTTGTTGACCGAGTACACATCCCATAGATTCATCGAGTACTAAAAGATAAAGGATCAGAGGTTTTCCTTCAGTGGGTGGTACCAACACTAGGGGATTGGTCAAACAGATCTTAATCTTTTCAAAAGCTTACTGACACTCATCGTTCCAAACTAACGGTTGATTTTTACGCAACAACTTGAAAATGGGTGTACATTTATCAGTTAATTGTGCAATGAACCATGCAATGTAATTTATCCGGCCCAAAAACCCTCTGACTTCTTTTTCTGTTCTTGGTGGGGGAATTTCCAAAATCGCCTTTGTTTTATCAAGGTCTACCTCAATTCCCTTTTTACTGACAATGAACCCAAGGAGTTTACCCGATTGTACTCCAAAAGTACATTTAGCAGGATTTAGCTTAATCTGGTATTTTCAAAGTTGGTTAAATAACTTCCTCAAATATTGGAGGTGGTCCATCTCGTTCTTGGACTTGGCAATCATATCATCCACATAAACATCAATCTCTTTGTGGACCATGTCGTGAAATAATGTTACCATAGCTCTTTGATAGGTGGCTCCTGTGTTCTTGAGTCCAAAAGACATTACTCTATAACAGAATGTACCCCATGGTGTAATGGAGGAGGTTTTTTCTCTATCTTTGATAGCCAACTTAATTTGGTTGTACCCCGCGTATCCATCCATGAAAAAATAGAGAGTGTTCGTAGCGATATGATCTACTATAGACCCCAAATCTTGCTCGGCCTCAAAATAAAGAGCATAAGACCTCCAATTCGAAGATGGGCAAGGCCTAAAAGGTCCCTAGGATAGACTAATAGGCCCCATATTAGAGTAGGAAGGTTTTTTTTGTATGAAAAAATAAGAAATTCCACTTGGAAGGCCGAGACCGTCGTCTCGCCATCGGAAAAAGGTGAGACCACCGTCTCGTTTGGCGAGACAGCCTTCTTGCTACTCGCCAATGGTGAGACTGTCATCCTGTTTGGCGAGACGGCCTTCTCGCCATTTGTCAAGGGCGAGACCGCCGTCCTATTTGACGAGACGGCGGTCTCGACCTTGTCACTTCTTTTATCACTTTTCTTTTACATCTATCTGTTCATTAGCTATTAGGGCCATGTATTCAAAATTTTAAATTCCGCAAATAAATAAAGGGTAAAAGTGTAATTTTAGAGTTTCTATTTATAAAATAAACGGACCATCATAGGGAACCTGAAAGGGGCATCGTAGGGAAGCTAATACCTTCCCTACACGTAACTAACTCCCTTACCCAACTTTGGTTATAATGGCCAAAGTTGGTTTTTAAAACCAACACCTTCTTTTTCTTCCTTTTCCAATGTTTCCGGATAAAACATTGGTGGCGACTCCAGAACCCTTTTTCAAAAACCTCGCCTTTAGGTCCAGCCGGTTATCGGACAACCTAAAGGCGTTGTACCACACTTGTAAAACGCGAGTCGAAGTCGGAAACCATCGCGTCTCTCCGATAGCCTCTTTTGATGGTGGCGACAGATGGAAACTCTGCTGAGGAAGCCTAGAGAGTTGATCTCATTTAGTGATGGGCCAGTTTAATAAATAAATAAATTTAAAAATTTTTCTTTTACCTTGTCTTATTTTATAACATGTTTTATTTGCTTGACTTTAATAACTGTTGTTTTCTTATCTTATGCAATTGTTTGAAATACAAACTGTACACAAACCTTTGCACACAATAGTTCCCCCTATACTGGGGGGCAAGTGGGAAATCCATAGGGAGTGGGTGGCAGTACGAGTTGCCATAGTGAGGGCCCTAAGCCCACCGGTATGGTCGGAAACCACCACTCAAGGTGATAACCTTCCTCTTTTGGGTCAAAGACTGACTACGACCTTAGTGCCATGCATGCTCGGAAGGCTGGAGATTCGGGACCCTATAATGGGGGCACCTTGGGGGCCTGGCCTTGGTGAGGAAAATTAGAACTACCCTGAATATACACTCTTTTGCAGGAGACCCCTACCTCGTAATTAAAACGTCATCCTACTTGTTCGCGGATGAGTAAAATTGTGTGTGCATTTGTATGTTGCATTTGATTGCATAGCATAACCATACAACAGATAAAAAATAGAAAATCCAAAAAACTACTTTCGCAATAAACACCCTTGTCTCGGATAGTCTGCCTTTTAGCTAGCCTGGTTTCAGGTTCTTTGTAAGCTAAGTAGCCACACAGTCCGACAGAAGAGATAAGGAACGTTAAAATTATTCTTTTGCAATAAACCATTTTTATCTCAGACAGTCTGCCTTTTAGCTAGCCTGGTTTCAGGTTCTTTGTAAGCTAAGTAGCCACGCAGTCCAACAAAAGAGATAAAAGGTTATAAAATAAACCAAATAAAACCAAATAGGCCCAATAAAATAAAAATGGGACCTTGTTCATAAAATGATTTTTGACAAAGTCAAATCATTCATATCTGTAGACCCCAAATCTTGCCCGACCTCATAATAAAGATTAGAAGACCTTCTATTCGAAGATGGATGAAGCCTAAGAAGCCACTAGGAGAGACTATTAGGCCCCATACTAGGATAGGAGGGATTTTTGGCAAAAAAATAAGGATTTTCGCCTTTTAAGGTCGAGACCGCCGTCTCGCCTTGCGCAAGTGGCGAGACCGCCGTCTCGCCATTCCTACAAGGCGAGACGGCCGTCTCGAATGGCGAGATGGTCGTCTTGACCTTGTCAGACGAGACGACCATCTCGACCTGACAGGCACGAATCCCTATAAATAGCCGCACCATTCCCCTCATTTCACATGGTTCTTCCATTCTCTCTCTAGACATTTCTTCAAATTCTCTTTCTAGAACCCCTCCGAAGCATTTCCGGAGTTTCTGAGAGTTTTCAAGATTGTTTTATAGCGTTTTCGAGAGGTTCCGGCGCTGTAAAGAGTGGAGGGCTGCCAAAAAGCACCCTATTTATCAATGAATTAATAGAAAGCTTGCCTCAGAGGTTTCTATACTCTCTCTCTACTTTATCGCTTTAATTTCAATTATGCAATAGATATTAGGGCCATGTAGTCATACTTTTAAATTCCGCAAATAAAGGGTAATAACGTATTTTTGTCAGTTTATTTATTCAAAAGTAGTTGGCCTAACATAGGGAACCCGAAAGGGGCGTCGTAAGGGAACTAACACTTCCCTTACACGTAACTAACTCCCCTTACCCAACTCTGGTTCTAATGACCAAAGTTGGTTTTTCGAAAATCAACGCCTTTTAACTCCTTTTCTGATGTTTTCGGTAAAAACATCGGTGGCGGCTCCAAAAGAACCCTTCAAAAACTAGTTCTTGGTTTAGCCTGGTTATCGGACAATCCAAGAACGCCCTTCGAAAACCTCACCCCTAGGTTCAGCCTGGTTATCGGACAACCTAAAGGCGTTGTAACCACACCAATAAAAACGCGAAAATTGGAAAGTTGGAACCATCGTATCGCTCTGATCGCCTCATTTTGACGATGGCGACAATATTGCATCATGGCATAAGTGGAAAAACCAAGAGAGAAAATAAATGCATAAGAAAAATACGCATAAATAAAAACCCTCATGCATAAATACATTCATGCTAGGGGGCATTAGATATCTCTAAGATAAAGACGAAAGAGGCCCCGAACACATTTGTAACCATCCATAGGGGAGGGACAAATGTACTAAGGTATATGGTGATCTTCGTTATACTTGTCAAAATCCATGACGGGGAAGGAACCATTACACCAAAGTGGGTATGGTACTCCGCGAAGCGTTAGCTTTAAGGATGATACCTAAGTCATTGTCTTAAAAGATACTAATCCCACACCTATCATTCATTTTTATTAATAAAATGGACGCCTTCTTCGCCTGGGACATGAACTCAAAGAGTCCCTTGCCTGCAATCCTTGCTGACACCTTGCTCTCGGTGGATTTCTGCCATCAGAAGCAAGGAAAAACACTCTGTTGCTGCTCTTCACTACTCTTTGTGTGGGGCATTACACATTTTTACGCCTCTAGTCATATGGGGATGTTCCCCGATCCTTTGAGGAGCTTCTCCAAAATCCCTCTCCAACGATGCTTAACTTCAGAGTGGAAGGACGAGTTGAAACACTAGGACGCCAACAATTTATCCTGGGTCTGCCCTTGGTTCTGACCCGACCCAGTCCTCATCCGATGTGGAGACTATCTGAATGTACCCTTGATAGGACTCAGGGGTTGCATAGCCTACTCACCTAGAGTAGCTATGAGACAACTCATGAGGACTCAAACTACCATTTCTCGAGGGGAGCTCGGAGGACTGTGTTTCTTCGGAGACCCATGCACGATCGCCAACTCACTAGCAGTGAGAAAAGCATGGGAGAAACCAGTCTTTATGGGAGATAGAGAGCTAGGAAAAGCTCGAGTAGCCGTCTTCAGTGACTATGAGGTGTGGAGAAAAAGAAGAGGGATGTCTCAACCATCCACCTCACTCATTACAAACGCCAATAGTGAAGAGCTGCGGGCTCAAGTAGATGCCTTGACCTAGAGGATAGAAATCATGGGAGCCCAGATGAGGGCCCTTGAAGAAAGAGAACAAGAATCTATCCTCACCATTGATGGTCTGCAAAGGTAATACAAGAAAAAGGATCATGAAATAGAGCGCCTCAAGGACCAGTGTGCTGACTCTAATGAGCAAGCTATCCGAGAATCCAAAACTGCCAGAACCAGCTCGGATAGCCAACTTCAAGAAATAATTGCCAAATCAGCAAGCCTTGAGGCCGAATCAGCAAAACAGGCTCAAACAATTAAGGACTTGTTGCAAGACCTCACCAAGACTCGGTCAGAAATACGCCAAGAGCAGGAGGCCAATCGAAGGCTCAACAAAAGTCTCACTGAGCTACGCTGCAAAGAAAGAGATGGGCTAGCTCAGTACGACCAAGTACTACAAAAAAAGGACCGAGCCCTTGCAAAACTCGATGAACTACAAGCCTTGGTCGTCCATCAAGAGGCGAAGATCAAAGAGGCTCAAAAGTACAGCGAAGATATGAGCCAGGCAGTCCAAAAGCAAAGCGAAGCACTCGCTCGTCACGTTCGGGAAGCCGAAAGGGATTTACATTGAGATCAAGACCCGCCTGTGGGTTTCTTTAGGCTTTTCCGTTTTTGCCAAAAGTTGCTTTGTAGTATGGAATAGGGGAATGTACACCTTCCAACAGATAAATGAAAATTTTCCTTTATTCAATAGTTGTCTACTTGCATGCATATCATTCATCTCCATATTTAATTTCCCCTCCTTTCACGCTTAATAAATAAGATAATAAAAAGGAAGGATTAACTGACACGTCTTCCAAATCAAAAGAATGGAGAGAAAGTCACTCCTAATCAAGCTTTCTCCAATGGTCGACTCATCACGAGAGGAAAATAAGCCTCGACCATTGGTCCTCAAAAATAAGGAAGAAGGGCAAGGACACCAGTGCGACTATTTATGCCACGTCCTTTCCCCTACAAATCAAATAAAGTTGTACCGTGGAGATACGGGGAATCTTCACCAATAAAAGAGGATATCACGAGTATAGCCGGCATTGGGGGCATGACTAGAAGCGGAAGAGTCTACTCCCCCAAGGACTCACAAGAAGATGTCCCCAAAAATAAAGGAAAAAATAAAAAGACCAAAGAGGAAAAAGAAAATAAGGAATCCAAGGAGGAGACAAAAGAATTACTCCAGTTTATAAGACAAAGCGAGTATTCCATTATAGACCAGCTCAATCACACACCTGCGAAGATAACATTGTTATCTCTAATGATGAGCTCGGAACCGCACAAAAACGCCCTGCTGAAGGTCTTGAGCGAAGCGCATGTGCCTCACACTATATCCCAAGAAAAGGTTGAGAGGATCATCGGTCACATCATGGCAAACGATCACCTCACCTTCACAGAGGAAGAACTACCCCTCAAGGGGTCAAACCACAACAAGCCCTTGCACATTTCAATCAAGTGCAAGGAATACCTCATCGCCAAAGTTCTTGTGGATAACGGGTCATGCTTGAACGGGATGCCCAAGTGCACACTAGACAAATTGACTATCCAAGGAACCTGTCTGCGCCCAAGCAGCACTATCGTTCGAGCCTTCGACGGATCAAAGCGAGTAGTGGGAGAAGTTAATTTGCCAATCCAAGTTGGACCCACTATCTTCAACGTCGATTTCCATGTAATGGATATTACTCCAGCATACAGTTGTCTCCTCGGCAGGCCTTGGATTCATGACGCTAAGGCAGTACCTTCGACGCTCCACCAAAAAGTCAAGTTCATAGTGGATGACAAATTGGTCATGGTCCAAGCAGAAGATGATATCCTGATCAGTGGACCGTCCACCCAACCTTATGTGGATGCAGCAGAAGAGGCCCTTGAAACATCTTTTGAAGCGCTTGAAATTGCCAGTATAGAAAGACTTCCCAAAAACACAAAGGTAGCCCGCATGATGATGAAGCATGGTTACCATCCTGGCCAAGGACTGGGGGCAGATTCCCAAGGCATAAGGGAACCCCCAGAATTCCAAGATAATTCTTTCAAACATGGCCTAGGATATGACCCTACTAAGGACCGAGTGGAAAAAGGAAAAGGGAAGTCTCCCCTCCGCACACTCAAGCAAACTTTTCGAAGTGGAGGGGTGCAAGCGTCAAGAGCTACCCTAGTCATTGGGAAATCTTTTTCTTCATTTAAAGGATGTAAACCCCATGATTGTTAGAGATTATCCCCCGGGGCTAGCCCGACCCCCCAGCATTTTAGGGAACATATTTCCTTATTAATTAATAAAGAGTACTTCTTACTATCTGCTTCTTTTCTTGCTATTTCTGACTAGACCTCACAATAACCCTGTCTAAGTAAACGGAAAAAGAAAAAGAAGAATAAAAAGCGCATCCAAATAACCAAAAATTTGCCATTGCCAACACAATCAGACTGGTTGATTAGGAGCACCAAATAAGACTTTACTTCACCATAACGAGAGTCATGCTTCGCCAATATTGTGAAAAAATATATATACACAAAAAAAAAAACATAGAAGCCAAAGGCCAAAAAAGAAAAGGGCAAACTACCCGGTAGGAAACCCACTAAGGGGGCTACGCAAAAGATAGGGGCGACCTGGTAGGATACCCGAACAAAAATAAAGGGTAGCCTAGGCAAAAGTTAGGGTTACAAAATAAGGTCCGCTAGGATTCCCTAAAAATACAAAAAAGGAACCTAGACAAAAGATAGGGCCAAAACACAATATCCTAGTTCGAAAACCCAAAGGGCGATCTAGGGAAATCAACTAGCCATAAAAAGCAATGGAAATAAAATTAAGGCGCAAGTACAAAAAAGGGGGAAACGCTTGCATAGACAAAAAGCTTAAACACCTAAGCCTAACACTAGCCAACCATTCTTACAAAAACCTTTTTCTAAATAAAATTAACCTTCTAAAACACAAGCCATTGAATTTACCTCTTTACTTCTTTTCTCTTGACCCTCACAACGATATTCTAATAATTAATTTGGGAATATGGAGGCGTATAGTCAACAAGAGGATTGAAACCCCTAGAGTGGAGAAAGAGGGACACTACATGACAAAGAGTGCTCTACGAAAAGAGAGGAAAGAAAAAGGAAAAACAAGTTATCCTTCGGTCACAAGAAGTCTGGCATGGTACAGCCAAGCGCAAAAACACAAATCAGAGGACATTCGACGCTACAAGATACGTCAGTAAAATCCTTCTGAAAAACTAATTGAAATAGGCATTATAGGACATCAAACATAAAAACATTGCATGCATAAAATGTTTTTAAACCAGGTCCTATTGCTTTTTACAAACAAACAAACAAAAAAAAAACCCCTTAATTCGAGACGGCCGTCCGGAATTCCCAGACCACCGTCTCGGTCTCCAGCAAATCGGGACCGCAGTCTCGACCATCGAGACCGCCGTCCCGCTTGGCGAGACGGCCGTCTCGCTTAAGGCCAAAGCCGAGACCGCCGTCTCGACTTCCCAGACGGCGGTCCCGAATTGAATTTTTCCCCTATAAATAGGGGAGGGGTCTTGAGGCTCTCCACAACTCCTCTACACTCCAACTCTTTGATCTCTCACTTCGAAGCACTTTTTCGTCAAAATGTTCCGTGGAAGTCAGTCAAGGAAGAGAAGAGGACCTGCTGGCCCTAGCAGTTCCTCAGCACCTGCCCCTGAAGACCCCACACACCTCTCACCACTACACCAGGCTCGCCTAGAGCACATCAGGGGGTACACATGGCACCCCATGCTCAAGCTAGACTTCGGCATCCTCGCCGAATTTGGATGGGAGGACGACGTCCAGGCCAACATTGACAACATTGGATGGGGCTTCCTCCTGCAGTCTCCACCCACCCACGTGTACCCTCAGGCAGTGATGGAGTTCCTGGCCTCCATCTCCTACGCCGAGACTCCCGCCATGATCCCGGGCCTGTCACCGACGAAGATGGTGACATACTTTATGGGTGGGATGTAGCGGACTACCACCCTGGATGAATTCAATGTGTCCATCGGATTCATACAGCCCCATCAACCTCACCGCCAGCGAAATGTGGGAGGAGCTCACCAGGGCTCCCACCTTGCCCACACTGATGAAGGGCTCAGCACTCCCCCCGGCCCTCCGCATTTGCCACAAGCTGCTGCCGGGGACCATCCACGGCAGAAAGGAAAGTTAGAGAAAGGTAACGCTCCCCGACCTCTTTGTCCTTTACTGCATGAGCCAGAGGTGTCGATGCAACCCTGGCTACTTCTTCCTGAAGGCCCTCAAGGACTTCAGGAGCAGGCCAGTGGGAGCAGTCCTCATGGCCCCCCTCATCAGCCCCCTGACAGAAAAATGGGGGTGCAGTGGCCGGGAAGAAATGGCCTCCAGCCAACGACCCAAGTCCATCAACGGCTCGATCATGGTCAGCATGGGGATGCTGGTGCGCCACGGGACCCAACTGGTCCTTCACCCATCGCTGAACTTCACTTTGGATCTCCAGGATATCGTGGCAATGCGTGATCTCCTGACACCTCCCGAGTTCCAACAGCCACAACAGCAGCATCGACAACAACAACAGCAATACGCAGACGACTTTGCTGGCGTAAATCGCAACATCTACGATCTGTGCCAACAATTTGAGCAAATGTCTGTAAGGCAAGAAAAGATGTCCCTAAGGCAGGAAGCCTTCGACACAAGACTGGAGAAGATATACCAGTATCAGGAGGGAATGAGGCAAGACTGGGCAACATTCCAGCAAGAGTACCGTGATGAAGTCCAGGACCAAGCAGAGTTTCGGAGGCATATGTACCGACAATTCCCCTCCTACGAATCGTCTCCCGACGAGAGCCCATCGTCTTAGGGATAATACTCATAGAATAGCACTGCTGTAATAAAATATTTCATAAATAAAATTTTATTCCATGCATCTTTTTATTATCCCTTTCAAAAGTCAGCGTAATCAAAAGAGGATAAAGAGTAAAAAGACGTACGCTCAAGAAAAAAAAACCAAAATCCAAAATCGCAAGAAAAAAGAGATAAAACCGCGGAAAAAGGCAGGATTGAAACAAAGTCAACCACCTTGACCAAACAAAATTTCGACAACCAAGCAAGTGTCGAAAAACAAACAAAGTCCACCCGACCAACCAGCAAGAGTTGGGTGATCACCATCAAAAGATCAAAAACAAAGAATCCCCAGCAACCGACAAGGCTGGATGAACACCAACAAAATCCCCGGCACAGACCGGATGACCAAATAAAAAACAAAGAAAGCACATCTCAACCAAGGGCGCATGAGCTAGAGCAGTAAGCCGCCACCACAGCCAAAGGATCGACTACCGCAAGAAGGAGCATCTGGAGGCATAACACTAGATGGGGGTGTATACTCATCAGGCCTTACAAAAGGGGGCTTACAGGATGGGGGTTCATACTCGTCAAACACCAGATGGGGGTGTATACTCATCAGGCCTTACAAAAGGGGGCTTACCGGGCGAGGGTTCATACTCGTCAAACCAGATGGGGGTTCGTACTCATCAGCCGAAGGGATCAGCTACCGCCAGAAGAAGCATCCTGGAAGCACACCTTTACCTAGAAGATCAACCGCCAGAAAGACGGAACATCTGAAGGACAACCGGGCAAGAGGGTCAACTCCTTTACCCTCTAGTCGATCCCCGTGGCACAACAGGTCAGTAGTCGACTGGTCGGGTAAAGGGGGGGCAACTGTAGACCCCAAATCTTACCCGACCTCATAATAAAGACCAGAAGACCTCCTTTTTGAAGATGGATGAAGCCTAAGAAGCCATTAGGAGAGTCTATTAGGCCCCATACGAGGATAGGAGGGATTTTTGGCATAAAAATAAGGATTTTCGCCTTTTAAGGTCGAGACCGCCGTCTCAGATTCGAGACCGCCGTCTCGCCTTGCGCAAGTGGCGAGACAGCCGTCTCGTTTGGCGAGATGGCCGTCTTGCCATTCCTGCAACGCGAGACGGCCGTCTCGAATGACGTGATAGCCATCTCGACCTGACAGGCATGAATCCCTATAAATAGCCACGCCATTCCCCTCATTTCACACAGTTCTTCCATTCTCTCTCTAGGAAATTCTTCAAATTCTCTTTCTAGAACCCTTCCGAAGCATTTCCGGAGTTTCTGAGAGTTTTCTAGAGTGTTTTATAGCGTTTTCGAGAGATTCTGGCGTTGTAAAGAGTGAAGGGCTGCCAAAAAGCACCCCAATTTCAAAGAATTAATAGAAAGCTTGCTTCGGAGGTTTCTATACTCTCTCTCTCTACTTTACCGCTTTAATTTTAATTATGCAATAGACATTAGGGCCATGTAGTCACAATATTAAATTCCGCAAATAAAAGGGTAAAAACGTATTTTTCATCGGTTTATTTATTCAAAAGTAGCTGGCCTATCATAGGGAACCCGAAAGGGGCGTCGTAAGGGAACTAACACTTCCCTTACACGTAACTAACTCCCTTACCCAACTCTGGTTCTAATGACCAAAGTTGGTTTTTCGAAAACCAACACCTTTTTACTTCTTTTCCGATGTTTCCGGTAAAAACGTCGGTGGCGACTCCAAAAGAACCCTTCAAAAACTAGTTCTTGGTTTAGCCCGATTATCAGACAATCCAAGAATGCCCTTTCGAAAACCTCGCCCCTAGGTTCAGCCCGGTTATCAGACAACCTAAAGGCGTTGTAACCACACCAATAAAAACGCGAAAATTGGAAAGTCAGAACCATCGCATCACTCCGACCGCCTCGTTTTGACGGCGGCGACATACCTCATCATAATAAAATCGTGTTTCGCCAATATTGTGTAAAAAGAAAATAAATCAAAAGAAGCCCATAGAAGCCAAAGGCAAAAAAAAAAGGGGGGGCAAAATACCCGGTAGGAAACCCACCAAGGGGGCTACGCAAAATTTGGGGTCAACCCGCTAGGAAACTCAAACAAAAATAAAGGGTAGCCTAGGCAGAAGTTAGGGTTACAAAATAAGGTCCGTTAGGATTCCCAAAACAAGAAAAAAGGAACCTAGACAAAAGTTAGGACCAAAACACAATATCCTAGTCTGAAAACCCAAAGGGCAGTCCAGGCAAGTCTATCATCCATGGAAAGCGATACAAATGGGCCAACACACGAACCCTCAAAGCCAACCTTGGCCAGCCATTCTTACAAAACCCCTTTTAAATAAAAATTGAACCATCTAAAACACAAGCCATTGAATAATTTATCCTCTTACTTCTCTTCTCTTGACCCTTATCATAACTTTCTGATAATTAGTCGGGGAATATGGAGGCACATAATCAACAAGAGGATTGAAATCTCTAGAGGAAGGAAAAAACGCACCGACATGGCAAGTGTTTTCCTCAAACCAACAATTATTCTTTGGTCATATTAAAGCCGGAATGGTACAAACAAGTACAGTCAAAAAACTACATCGGAAGGGCCTCGTCTTCAAAAGACACACCAGTTAATCCTATTAAAAAATCAACAAAATAGCATTATAGGACACCAAACATGAAAACATTGCATGCATAAATGTTTTTCAACAAGGTCCTATATTTTCCTACAAAAAAAAACCTTCGAAAAGCGAGATCATCGTCTCGCCATTCATCAAAGGCAAGACCACCGTCTCGCCATTCATCAAAGGTGAGACTGCCGTCTTGTTTAGCGATACTGCCATCTCGCCTTTCGCTGAAAGCGAGACCGCCATCTTGCCATTTGCTAAAGGCGAAACTGCCTTCTTGCTTGGCGAGAAGGCCATCTCACCATGTCGCAATTGGCCAGACTGCCGTCTTGACATTCCAGATGGTGGTCCCAAAGGCAAAAAATCGAGCTCGCCGTCCCAAATCCCAGACGCCGGTCCCGACCAAAAACAAAATTTTCTATATAAAGGGGGCTTTTAGGTCAGTTTAAAGCACTCCATTCCTACATCTTCATATACATTCTCATACATCTTCGAGTGTCTTTACCCAAAAATGCAACAAGGAGAATCCTCTAGGCCCCGAAAGAGAGGTTGGGGCCCCGGCCCGAGCGCATCTGCACCCTAGGCTCCTCCAGATCCTACCCAGCTCATGTCGCAACATCAGGCCAGGCTGGAACACATCAGGGGATACTCTTGGCACCCCATGCTGAGATTGGACCACGGTATCCTGGCCGAGTTCGATTGGGAGGAGGATGTGCGGGGATACATCCAGAGTATCAGGTGCAATTTTCTCCTCTAGGCCCCCCCGACCTGCATCTACAAGCATGTCGTAATGGAGTTCCTCACCTCCATTACGATGATTGATATGCCCACGATATTCTCGGGTGTCCCTCCGGTGAGGATGGTTTCGTACTATATGAACGGGACCTACCGGACAATGACGTTGGACGAGTTCAACGTCGCCATTGGCTTCATACAGCCTGCGGACACCCTAACGCCGGAATATCAGGGAGCCATCTGTGAGCGGTTGACTGCCCTCTCAATTGGTGAGATATGGGAGGATCTCACCGGGTCACAAATTCTACCGGCCCTGATGAAAGGGTCGGCGGTCAGCCCTTCTCTTTGCATTTGCCACAAGCTGCTGGCAGGGATGATCCATGTGTTAGAATCGCGCAGCGGAATGTTTGCGTTTACGGACAAAAACCAAGAAAGGGGGGGGGGGTGAATTGGTTTCTTAACAAAAATTAGGGTTTTAAATTTTTTCCCAAATTTCACCGATTAAAATGTTGTATAAAGTAAATAGAGAACGGATAGAAGATTACATAGTCAATTTATACTGGTTCGGATCAAAAGACCCTACGTCCAGTTGCTAATCACTCAAATAGAGGATTAACGCTGTCACTATAATCATAGTTTTACAAATAGATAACAATTGAAAAGATAAGGTAAAGAATACACCTCTCTTGAGTCACACAAGAGATGAACACCTCCTTTGAATCCACAAAGGATGAAGAACAACTTTCCCTAGAGACGGCACAACACACAATCCACCAAGAAAACCCACTCAGTGATTCTTATTGCTTCTAGCCCACACTAGGTTTCAAAAGCCCCTTTTTCCTCCCAAAAATAGTTCTCTGACAGTCACAACTCTTAACTTTAGTTTGAAAAAGGTTGTTCTATTTGCAGAGAGCCTTAGAGAACCTTAAGTAGAATGATTAGGGTTTGGGAATTGGGGATTTTCGAAATTAAATGAATTGGGAATACGGTTTTCGAAACTTGGTCCAATTTTGAAATTCAAAACACATATATAACTGGAATAATCGATTATCTTGAGTGTTAATCGATTATTCCAGAGCCAAATTCGCAGGGAACCCAAAACAACTCATTTTAATCGATTAAATGGGCATTTAATTTATTAACAGCCCAATTAATCGATTAATAGAGGGTTTAATCGATTATTCCAGAGAGCAAATGCTGAAAATGGTTTTCCCTCTGTAATAATCGATTATCCTTCCATTAATCGATTAATCTAGTATGTTTTTGATAAAAATGAGTTTTTAAAGCCTTTAAAGAGTGGACTATTTGCTGGATATCTTAGAATCTAATATTACAGACTCAAAATCATAAAAACAGAGTTATTACATAACATTACAAGTCTTCAAATCTTTAAGTCCTTTATTCTTGAATCATCATCAAAATCTACAATCTTCATATCCATGTATGTTCAACATTAATATCCTTGTATGTTCAACAATCTCCCCCTTTTTGATGATGATCAAAATTTCCTTTAAAGCCCTTTGTAATAACCTGTTTTATCTGTCACATCTAACAAAAAAACATTAAACACATTGTCGCCATCGTCCGTTCTGACGTCTAGGGACATCTCGAACGTTTAAGCGAGCGGTCGCGAAAAGATGGTTTAGACTCGCGTTTTATTATAAAATATGTTCATTGCTTCCGAGGTGCTCGACAAATGAACTATCCTCTAATAAAAGCAAGGTTTTCGCAAAAGGGTTCTTATGGAGTCGCCACCAATGTTTTGACAATAAACATTGGAAAAGGATAAAAGGCATTGATTTTAATAAAAACCAAACTTGGCCATTATAACCAGAGTTAGGTAAGGGAGTTAGTTACGTGTGGGGAAGGTGTTAGCACCCCCACAACGCCCCTTTCAGGTTCCCTATGATGGATTAATTCATTAAGCAAAGATTACAAGAAATTACGCTATTACCCTATTTTATTTATACAATATTTAAAAATGACTATCTACATGATTTTATTTTATATTGCATACATAAAGCAATAAATAAAGCAATAAAAGAGAAGAGAATTGAAAAGAACCTCCGTAGCAAGCTTTGTATTGCAAATCTTTAACTGTGAGGATGTGTTTTGGCAATCCCCCGCTCTACAAAGACTCTCCTCCCCAAATACAAGATCGACTCTACTAAAATTTTAAAGAAGAATCGAATGGTGGAATAATATTCCTTAACCGATTGTTACCTTTTTAGGCAATCGGAGAGTTCATTGGAAAGAGGGAGATAAGACAAGTGTCTAGAGTGTGAAAAATGCTCAAATGAGCTTCCTATTTATAGTTTTCACAGCCTGGCAGCTCGGGACGGCCGTCTGGGGTGCAGAAAACAGAGATGGGCGTCTGGGGAGGCCAGGACAGCCGTCTGGGATCTGGGACGGCTGTCCCAAGCACCAAAATTGGCTGAGACAGCCGTTTGGCATGTGGGTTGGCCGTCTGGGCTGACTGGGACGGCCATCCCGACTTCTGGGACGACCATCTCGACTGTTTTGGCCAGATTTTGTGTTCTTGGACTCTCGGGAAACTTTCCTTTCTTTATTCGGAAGTCGATTGATGCCGATAGACGTCCATCGAAGCTTTATCTTTAGATAGGAAGTCTTCTTAGCCTTTATTGAGAGGCCAGGCAAAATTAGGGGTCTACACACACCAGATACCATTTAAAAAATGAATGCTCCCCCTTAATAAGTGCATAAGATATAGAAAATAGCTCCCCCTCAAACAAAGCAAAAATACCAATTTTATTCCATGAAATAAAGTAATTACAAACAAAAATATATGAGGAAGAGATTAAAACTCTTCACTCATCAAATCTATCCTCTAGGTTACAAACCCTATCATCTACATCTGAGATACGGTGAATGATTTCCTCATGCCGTTCTTGAGAGATAGTAAAGAATTCTTGCATTCTTTGATTCATATCAAAGAGCATATCTTCCATTGATTAGCGGGATGTAGGAGGGGCAGATGATGTCCCAGCAATATGTATATTTTCAGTAGGAAATTCAACAGCTGCAGGCATCTCTTCATCAGAATCTTCAGCATTTTCAGCCATGTTGGGAATGTCATCTTTGTGCACGTAGATTCCATTGACACGCACCATTTGTAACTAAGTTAGTGTGTTGTCAAGCATGCGATTAGAATTTATCGTCCTTACCTTTTGTTCTCCTTCAACATTCACTCCTTTGTATTCTAAAATACGAGAAATAAGAAGAGTATATGGAATTTCGAAAGTAGGATGATGCTTGGCTTTAAGCATGGTCATGGTGAGTAGACTACCCCAGTCAATTGGCTCATTATTCATGATGGCATGAATAATGCGAAGATCAATGGATGACCATTGGGCATGGTTGGTTGCCCGGGGACATAAAATCCAGACAATGAGATGCAGTAGCAAGCATTCCTCCTTCTTTAATGGGCCAGCCAACAGAAGTCACCCAATTTTCATGGAGGGGTTGCGGAGAAAAGAGCGGTAAGCCATAATTCTATCAAAATCTTATAACTCCGCAAAAATATTGATAGCATCTTCTCTTACATTAAAATGGGCAACATTTTCCCATATATCGTCATCAAGGATGATAGTCACACCCTTGACTCGAGAAGTAGCTACATGATCTCTAAATTTAAAACGAGAATAGAATACCCTAACTAGATCGTGGTA